>CAJQUW010005578.1:0-347707 GCA_907163375.1 Prostheceraeus crozeri | reverse complement strand
CCACCCCCCCCCCCCCCCCCCCCCCCCCCCCCCCCCCCCCCCCCCCCCACCCCCCCCCCCCCCCCCCCCCCCCCCACCCCCCCCCCCCCCCCCCCCCCCCCCCCCCCCCCCCCCCCCCCCCCCCCCCCCCCCCCCCCCCCCCCCCCCCCCACCCCCCCCCCCCCCCCCCCCCCCCCCCCCCCCCCCCCCCCCCCCCCCCCCCCCCCCCCCCCCCCCCCCCCCCCCCCCCCCCCCCCCCCCCCCCCCCCCCCCCCCCCCCCCCCCCCCCCCCCCCCCCCCCCCCCCCCCCCCCCCCCCCCCCCCCCCCCCCCCCCCCCCCCCCCCCCCCCCCCCCCCCCACCCCCCCACCCCCCCCCCCCCCCCCCCCCCACCCCCCCCCCCCCCCCCCCCCCCCCCCCCCCCCCCCCCCCCCCCCCCCCCCCCCCCCCCCCCCCCCCCCCCCCCCCCCCCCCCCCCCCCCCCCCCCCCCCCCCCCCCCCCCCCCCCCCCCCCCCCCCCCCCCACCCCCCCCCCCCCCCCCCCCCCCCCCCCCCCCCCCCCCCCCCCCCCCCCCCCCCCCCCCCCCCCCCCCCCCCCCCCCCCCCCCCCCCCCCCCCCCCCCCCCCCCCCCCCCCCCCCCCCCCCCCCCCCCCCCCCCCCCCCCCCCCCCCCCCCCCCCCCCCCCCCCCCACCCCCCCCCCCCCCCCCCCCCAAAATTTTTCTCTCGGATTGCTTTCAAATTCACCCTACCGATGCAGAATTCGACGCTGATTCCAAATCTGGTCTCAGATCTGCCATTGGAGCTGTCGTTTAGCCGCTAGAGCCCAAACACCAATATCAAATTCGCCGTTAACTCTTGTCGTTTTCTCGCCAATTTCCAATATTTTCCAAATCTTAAATGGCATCTCAAATCTAAACGAAGGTAGATATGGACAAGCCGTTTCTTCCACTTAATTTGTCTCACTCTTAGCTTTCAAACGAGCTATTGCACGACTTTCTACGATCTTTAGAACCAAAGTTGGAAGAAACGCTGCCCAGGGGGGGAGTCAAAATTTTTCTCTCCGATGGCTTTCAAATTCACCATACCGATGCAGAATTTGACGCTGAATCCGAATATGTCCTCCGTTTTTCCATCCGAAGAGCAATTTTTGTAAATTCTAACTAGCCGTTTTTCAAACATTTCCAAAATCTGAATCTCACTCAACCGCGTCAACCTGGTCGGCCGCCCAAGTCAACCTGTACGGTCGGCCAAGGCTATCTCTCCAGAGGAAGGGGGTGCTGGCTGTGTATGAGACTTTTCCCTACTACTTATATTTCAATGAGATTTTATAAAAAATTGAGGCTTTCCGTCACACGATTGCCTGACTATTTAGAAGTTGCAAATGATAAGACGTTGAATGACATCCTTAAATGACCACAACTCTGATATGCCTTATGTGTCAAAGTAAGGATTCAAATATAATTTACACGAAAGCTTCTTTCTGAGCATATTTCTAGAATTGTGTGTTATGGGCATGCTGAGATTTCGCCAACTGCTTTTCGTAACGATTTATTATCACTCTTCATGTAAAAAAAGTATATTGAATACATACCATAGACATCGAATAGATTATTGGAAACACGTAAATGTTATGTGAATATGCGTACTACATATTTATTAAACATCGTGATAACCCCTTTAAGCAGTCATTATTGTAGATTTTCCTAATCATTTGAATTCATTCGTTATCATGAAGTCCTCCATCTTCGTAATAAACACCTTCGAAGTTGTCTAGAACTGTAGAATGATATTTCACAGTTACATTAGAATGAGCACTTTCGAATGAAATCATCCGCCACCATGACGATTGTGCGGAAAATTTGCGAAGCTCACCCATGTAAATGCGGCAAGGGAGTGGACACATTCAGCCATCACCCTCTATCATGCAAACGATCCGCTGGAAGATTCCCTAGTCATGATGCTGTAAAATGACATTTTTAAACGAACGCTAGATTGTGCGGGTTTTCTGTCTGTTCATGAACCCGTCGGGTTTGACAGAGGTGGCAGAAAACGACCTGACGCATGACAACTATCACGCATCGTATGGGTCGGTGTTTGATATAGGATGCTACATGCACAATGCACAGGCAGGCCTACGCACAGGGGTTCATCTCTCATGGAGTCCGCCATCCATCCAGGATCAGTCCCAGCGCGTGCAGAACAACGCAAAATGTCAAAATACGCTGCACTTTTTGAGAGGTACATATTTGAACCACTGGCGTTTGAGACTTGTGCCATGGGACATCTCCCTACGGTAGCATCTAACTCGTGGTATGCAGTAAAGCAGCAATCATGCACCAATTGCGCAAAAAACTATTACAAATCCGACATTCAAGATTCAATTTTGCCGAATGTTAAAATCATGTCATATAAATAATTTAATAATTATGCCATAAATAATTATTAGTCCGGCATCCACAACGAGTTTCTGCAGGGAACGAGGCCAAATGTGAGACTTTCACAGACTGATATACATTCTATGCTTACTACGAATCTGCACGTATGCCGAGATCTACAGGGTGCGAGAAAAGTCTTTGCGGATTTTTGATAACTTTATATTTAGTTATTGTATGGTGAATTGTTTTACTTTATTTTCATTTTTCTTTGAACAAACCCATCTAGAAATAAAAACTAAACATTCCATGTACTCATTGACATTTTTGTTCTTCAAATAGCTCACCGTCATGCTCAATGCACTTCAGAAAACGTTTCTGAAAATTCCTCAACGAATCACAGTAGTAAGAGAGAGCAAGTTGTTCATTTGTCGCTCAATCTCTTCCCGCAAGTCCTGAATGTTCCTGTAAATAAAACCTGGAGGATAAACCAATTGCCGCAGGTGACTCCAGAACCAAAAGTCGCAGGGTGTCAAGTCCGGCGATCAAGTCCAGCGATTGGACAAATGAGTCTCTAGAATTTGACGCGCTGAAAGAGAGTAATGGGGAGGCGCTCCGTCTTGCTGGAACAGAAGGGTTCTTCCGGTGCCACGAGAGAAATAAGGAACGACTTGGTTCAACAGAAGATCAGAATATCTCTTTCCATTCATGGTTTCTGAACTGATATCGTAGATAAGAAGTCCGGAATAGCCTATACAGGCCCACACGGTGAGGCCAGGAGTCTTGCCTGGGTTGGTCATTCTAATATTCGGGTTCGTCGTAGTCCAGAAGTGCACATTGTGCTTGTTGATGTTGCCTGTCAACGACATGACACACTCGTCCGAAAATGTTAGCTTTCGGAGGAAAGCAGGATCTTCTCTCGATTTTCTCCTCATTTCTTCACAAAATTGTAAGCGGTGGTCTTCGTCCCCATCACAAAGAAATTGAGAATATAGCGGCTTGTATGGATGATAATGCTCGGCTTTTAGAACTTTTCGGACAGTGAAATCAGAGATCCCGACATCCCTCGATATCGCTCTTGTCGAAGTTGAAGGATTTTCAGTGACAGCTTCAATTACCTTTTGCCTGTTTTCATCTCCAGATGCTGTTATGGGTCTGCCACTTCTGGGTCGTTCGTCTGGGTCGGTCGTGGGAGTGGGACAGGCTGCCGGTTTCAAGAAGTTTGTTCTTCCAATACATGATTGTTCTCGACGATGGGGGTTCCTTGTTAAATTTCTCTCTGAATTGACGAGCACTTTCTTCACAGTTGAAAGGAATGGCCCACGATGTGCAATAAACTTTTTCTATTGTCGAGAATTCCATCACAATATCAAATTACTCACATCCATCAGTGCATCGAGTTTATAAACACAGTGTATAAAATTTATTGATTAAATTTAAAAATCTCGTAGTAAGATTAAATGTGAAATCTATGCTGGTCAGCAAAAATAAGTGGCATAGCTTTTCAAGGCATAACATTTATTAAGGTTAATCATCCATGGTTTAGTCCGTCATTTAATGATCGATCCTCGAAGTTAGATTTAAATTTGAAATCTATGGAGCTCAGCAAAAACGAGTGGCATAGCTATTTGAAGCACAACTTTGTTTAACAGTTTTATTAACAGTTTTAATTTATTTCCCTTACCGTCTTTAGTTGAGCAGACTTGCCTTTATACGTATTTCAGTACCTGCTCTATACTAGAGTAGGTTACTCTATGTTGTCAGTATTATTTCATTCATTCATGACTTTTAATTACCTAATTATTTACAAGATTCTCCACTAGGGTAATTGTTTAACTTTGGCGTCTTCCGTTTCCTGGATTCTTCGAATTTTTTAACCGTGTCGTGTCTTAATTTGATGTTGTTATGTTGTGGGTCCATACATAAATCTTCCTTTTTCGTATCAAACACCACTAGAAAGGCTTTTCTCATAGATTTGAGTGGTTCTTTCGATTGCAAATCCAGCTTTGTAATCTATCCCATTTCTTGCAGCGAATGCGGGTTCCAATATGTTGGCAAAACCACCCAATCTTTAAATGCTAGGTTGAATGGTCACCGTCACCATGCATCCTCAAAACCCACTACTTTCCTTTATGAGCACTTTAGGCAAGATGGTCATAATTTTTGCAACATTAGATTGCAAATTATACACCATGTATATTCCAACTTCTCTGATAATTCTGACCTTAGGGATAGGGAGCTTCTGAAGAGGGAGGATTTTTGGATTAAAACACTATGTACAATCTTCCCACTTGGCTTGAACGATAGAATTCAAGGTTTTGGTTGTGTCTCCAAAGGTTCCTTACATAAGCAGTACTTCTCTTCTCCGGTCCTTAGAAGACCTAGAGGGCATGGGATTCGCAGTAATAAGAGAAATGTCTTGGCTGAATGCTTGGAGTCTCTCTACGATAAAATTAATAGCCTTTGTTTTTCCAACATGTTTTACGAATTTTACATCACTTTGAAGTCTCTTAGTCGTACCACACTTAAGCAACTTCTTGCTTTTACTCTTAGCAAGCCAGGTACCTGCTCGTATCTAGTCGAATCCTTCTGTTCGAGATTCTTAAAAGTCGAAGATTCCATTGATAAGGTCGACAGGGAAGTTATTATTATCCCTTTTGAGTGCAAAGAAGTAGATCTCTTAAAAGTTTCTTCCATTTTCGCTGATTCACATGTTAACAGTATGTTGCCTAATCCAATTCGTAGTAAATGTCCACTACAGGTTTTCTTTAAATACACCACCCCTATTGGTCGGAGGCTCTTCAATTACAACCAGATCTTGAAGAATGCTTCTATTGATGAAATCAGAGAATTTATTAGCAAGCCTTGTCTTTGTTCTGATTCTATCTTCTGCTACAAGCCCGCTTCACACGTGGTTACTGTGACTTGAGTATTATATCCAACCCTAAACTTAGGGTTTGATGGCTAAGGGCACTAATTATAGAGAGCCTATTCACAAGTCTTGGGATTTTGTTAGGGTCAGTGTTAAAAATGCACTAGTTGCATTTATTGAAAAGTCCTGCAGAAAATACGCCCTTAAGAATTCTGACTTCCAGAATTGGTCGGAGGCTGTCCTTAAGATAATTAGAAATCGCATTTCCTTCCTAAGTTCTAGCTTTCCATCTTTGCATTCGCACGAAGTACTAAGATCTAAGGAGTGTAAAAACTTCATCTCAAACTTTCAGAAGAATTACGTCATTACTCCGGCGGATAAGGCCGCCAACAATTTTGTCATTGTGTGTAAGAAGTATTACCTCATTGTCCTCTTGAACGAACTAGGCTTTGACTTAGAAGTTTCAATGCTGTTGGTAATCAGACTTACGCACCAGTTATTTCTTCCATTAATGACATAATTGCCGAACATTGCACCACCCTCAAGGATTCCTTTGGCATAACGGTTAAAGATAAATTTATGGTTTTACCTAAACTTTTCTGGATACCTAAATTGCACAAAAATCCGTATAAAAGTAGATTCATAGCTGGTGCTAGGAACAGCACTTCCAAAGATTTGGCCATACTGGTGAACAAAGGTTTGCAATTAATCCGGGACAAGTTTAGTAGTTATTGCCTTTCCATCAAGCATAATTCTGGTGTGAACGCCTTCTGGAGCATTAACTCTTCCGGGGAATTCCTTGACAGGATGTCGTGTTTGAATTGCCACTCCTTACAAGTTTATGATTTCTCCACACTCTATACGAATCTTAATTTAGACCAGGTTATGGAGTCCTTGAAAGACTTATGTGAGTTAATTTTTAGCAGTTCCAAGAGCTTTATTTGCATTGGCTATTATAGAACCTTCTTCTCGAATAAAAAATACAGAGGGTATCACTGCTGGTCCAAAACCCAATTCCTTAATGCAATTAGTTTTATCCTGAATAACACTTTTGTCACTTTCGGGGGACTTGTCTTCAAGCAAATTCGAGGCATACCTATGGGTGGGAGTAGTAAGCAAATGACAAACACTCGACCGGCGCCCCCCCCCTCTGGAACGGCAGAGTGTCGTGGTCGGCCGCCGTGGTGCTTCGGGTCTGAGTCCCCCCCCCCTCTGGAACGATAGAGTGTCGTGGTGGACTTGGGCGACCGCCAGGATTAGTGTTGAGGCTATAGTGTGTGATGTTTTTGGTGCAATCTGCTGAATGTTGGGTTGTAAATGGGTTGTTTCGAGTGGAAGGAGTGTTCGGATGAGAAAACGGAGTCCAGATTCGGAATCTACGTGAAATTTTGGGTTAGGAAGGATGTTTCCAGCGAAATCGGAGAGAAAAAATTTTCGGCTGACGTCCCCCCCCCTCTACACAGCTTGCTTCGATTTTGGCTTCTAGTGGACGGATTTTGTCGTGCGATAGCTCGTTTGAAAGCTAAGAGTGAGACAAATTCAGTGAAAGAATCGGCTTGTTCCTATCTGTCTTCGTTTAGATGTGAGACGCCATTGAAGATTTTGGGACATTGGCGAAAAACGACAGAGTTAGAATTTGGGACGTTTTGGTGTGTAGCGCCCAAACGAAGCATCGGATGAGAAAACGGAGGCCAGATTTGGAATCAGCGTGAAATTCTCTATCTGTATGGTGAGTTTCAAGTCAATCGGCGACAAAAAATTTTCAACATTTTTCGAAAAAACGACAGAGTTAGAATTTGGGACGTTTTGGTGTGTAGCGCCCAAACGAAGCATCGGATGAGAAAACGGAGTCCAGATTCGGAATCTACGTGAAATTTTGGGTTAGGAAGGATGTTTCCAACGAAATCGGAGAGAAAAAATTTTCACTGACGTCCCCCCCCCCTCTGGACAGCTTGCTTCGATTTTGGCTTCCAGTGGACGGATTTTGTCGTGCGATAGCTCGTTTGAAAGCTAAGAGTGAGACAAATTCAGTGAAACAATCGGCTTGTTCCTATCTGTCTTCGTTCAAAAGTTAGAGCGGTTACAAGATTTTAGGTCGGAGCTCGCTTACCTGAAAAAATCCTAAGTGTCAGAGTGACTTTGTATGGGTAAAAATTTGAAAATTTTCCAAAGTGTGGAATTTCGACCTGGGACCGTCACCAAAACATTTTTCATCAAATTTTGAAATTTCACTGACGTCCCCCCCCCTCTGGACAGCTTGCTTCGATTTTGGCTTCCAGTGGACGGATTTTGTCGTGCGATAGCTCGTTTGAAAGCTAAGAGTGAGACAAATTCAGTGAAAGAATCGGCTTGTTCCTATCTGTCTTCGTTTAGATGTGAGACGCCATTTAAGATTTTGGGACATTGGCGAAAAACGACAGAGTTAGAATTTGGGACGTTTTGGGCTCTAGCTTCAAAACGAAGCATCGGATTGGAAAACAGAGACCAGATTTGGAATCAGCTTGATGTTATTGTCCAATGAGGATCATCATCCAATGAGAATCAAGCATTTCTTTATAAATAGCGAGCCTTCCACAGTGAGAATCATTCCATCGTTGAATCACACGAGTGACGGACGCACATTTTCTCTCTCTCTAGTTCCCTGTTCTATTACCCAACTAAAATGGTAAGTCGCTACTTCCCTCCCTCTCCTCCCTTGAACGTAAACTTAATACAATCTTTTTTCATTTTCAGGCATCTACTCCATCTGCTGCACTAGTAGGACAAAATGGCGGTCAAACGTTACAAGGTTCGCTACGGTCAGATCATCTACAACTGAGGCCAGTGGAAGAAACATCCAAGGTACATAATCCTACACCGCTACAGCGTAAATTTAAACAAGCCTTGCGTTATGATGATCATAGCGTAGTACTCCAAACGGGAATGCTCCCTTCCACGGATGTCAAGATAATGCACAATCAGTATGGGGACTACATACTGATCCCCGTGAGTCCGTACATTCGCCACCAACTTGATATTATTGAGGAGTACGTGACATTAAATATGGACATTCCTACTCCTCTTGCTCAAGAGTGGAAGGCGAGAGATGACAAGGATACTCCCTATAGAAAGATTTGGGATGGTAATCACATTTGCCTACCGGTATCACATTGGTGTACTTACTATAAGAAGGATGGAGATCATTCAATACCCATCAGATGTGATGAGCTCGGAGAAGGTACTTGGGATATCCTTTTCAAAGTGAATGGGCTATATTATGGTCGACACAAGGATAATAAAATAGCCTCTCTCTCCATGCATATGGAATCCATTTTATATATTCCGAAACCACCCAACGTGGACGACATAATTGATCAAATCCTTAACAGCAGTGGTACGAAGCGCAAGTCGGAGAAGAATGCTACATCAAAACGCAAATCAAAGAAGGAGAATTACTAGTCCTTTCCTAACTCTACCCTATGACAATTCGCTTATGTGCTTTGAGTGTCGTAGACGTGGTCTTATTAGATACATTTTACTTCTTCGTTGCCATCATATCATTTGTGTATTTTGTCGTGAAAAGCATCGATGTAATTCTTCATTTTGTAATATGTTATAGAACGCTTCCTTAGATGTGTAAATTTCCGTTTTAGGCTTCTATCATCATTTTTATGGATTGTGAGGGTGAACCTGTACAGGAGCTCAGTGCTATTGCTATGAACAATTGGACATATCAGATTGTTAGTGTCTATCATCAACATGCCAACTGTGATCCCAATGTTGATCAATGGGCGAGAAAACACATTCATGGACTTAATCTGAAATATTTGCAAGACTATGGCTTTTCTTGTGAGAGTGCTCTTCTTATTGACTTTAAACGATGGTTAGCTGCTTTCAATGTTATACGCATCTTTTGTAATAATCCTGGTAAGGAGAGGAAAGTATTTCCCAATCTAATCATTGATGATATTTTGCTCCCGCCTTGGGATAGTAGAGTGAATCAACATTATCATGAAGTCACGAAACGTTTTAAGGATTTGTGTGTTCCTATTTTGTCTGTTCGTTGTAGTAGCTACGTTCATAACCAATGCTTCTTTCCTCCTTACCTCAACACTGCCAAAGTCCTGTATGGTTATCATTGCTCGCTGTATGATAGTTATCAGCTGTATCTATTTTATCTCTTTCAAACCATTGATTTATAATGCATGCTTGTTACCGTTATTCAATAAATGTTACTATGAGAAGAGTTGTTGTTTTCATGCAATGGATGGGTTAGTTAAAGGGCGATCATGTCTTTCTCAAACGACTGCGGAACATTACGTTTTCATAGGCAAAGTTTAAAAGGAGCTGTTCAAGATTATGTGATAAATTTTCATAAAGATGAGACCGACATCGAAGCAGTGGTAGATGATGCTAGCACTCTATTTCTAGAGTTAATGAATACATTCTCTGATAGCATTGTCATGGCGCGATTAGTTGCGAAAATTAAGTTTAGTCATTTTGGAAAGGAAGAGGTGGAAAGTCGCTCTTTCCATTTTGCTTCTTATTCAATGGAAGTGGTAGATCACCCCGAAGAATTTTTTAAAAGACATATGATAAAAATTGCTGAACGTCTTAACGCATTTAACCATCATGGTAGCAGTCTAGTGATTGAAGCGATTTCAGATATTCACATTCAACTTTCCATAAAGAAAAATTGAAAATGCAGTGGTACTTGATTGTAGCACAACTGGTTTTCGAGCTATGTCTGCTCACTCTCGAAGTATATTCCTTCTGTACATGCGTCTATTATTTAGAAAAGGCTAGCAAATTCATATCTTCAAAAAGACTTGCTATAGACATCAGTAACGGTGAAACTATGTGTTGCGATGTATGTAAGCGAAAGGATGGAAATGAAAAGCGCATCTTCAAGAGATGTAAGCATGCTTTTTGTCAACGCTGTTTCATACGTAATTGCATTCAACTTTGCCAATGTAACCACTGTGACATTGCTCATTTCGAGTGTCACTTATGTCGCAATAGTTAGTACCTATGCAAATGTGGTAAAGATAGGTTTTAGCAAAGACTAACACGGAAAATGGCGAAACGTAAAATGACGAAACGTAAAAGTCAAAAGTTTTCTTCAGCCATTCAAGCTCTCCGACGAATGAAAGCAAATCAGCGATACAATGCTATACGACATGCTAACGATAAATTCATTTGTGAAATTATTTCTCATGTGAGGAAGTTGAGGACGAAGAAATTAGCACCAAAACAACGAAAGTTACTTAAGCGATATGCTACGAAATTGCGTTTCATCTCCAATCCTAAAGTCGCCCTTCAAAGAAAGAGGAAAACTCTAACACAAAAGGGCGGTTTCCTTTCAGCAATACTTCCAATGATAGCTCCTGCCGTGGGCAACCTATTGGGAAATATCTTTGGCTCTAAGCGTTAATTATGCAAATGTTGAGTCTCAAAGTAATAAAATGGATTTCAGACTTCAATGTGATAAAGTTCTGACTGTATCAGGTCCATCTCATGCAGGTAAAACTGTTTTCACGCTGAATTTATTGGATAAAAGAAGGGAGTTGTTTAAGGAACCTATCAATCGAGTGATTTGGTGTTATGGTATTTATCAACCGTCGCTGTTTCAGGAATTGCAAAGTCGCAACTTTATTCGACATGAAGGAATTATTCCAGTGGATAAACTTCAGTCTAATGATGTTGTTGTATTGGATGATTTATTAAAAGAAAGTAAGAATTCAAAAGATGTTACAGATATGTTCACTCGCGCAGCACACCATAAAAGGTGTTTTATCATCTATATTACACAAAATTTGTTTCCTGATGGAAAAGAAGCTCGTACACGAAACCTGAATACACACTATTATGCTATTTTCAAGAATCCGCGAGATAAAAGTCAATTTGAAATTTTAGCGCGACAAGTTGCACCCAGAGGATCAAAAGCCTTAATTGAAATTTTTCAAGCAGCTACTGAAAAACCATACGGTTACTTATTCATTGACTTTACGCAAGAGTGTCCGGAAGAATTTAGATTTCGAAGTGATATTTTGAAAACTCCCATGATTATCTACAAACTATGAGTTCTTATTCTCGCATGATTGTTATTCCTCAGGATGAATATGTACAATTGACTGCCATGCAGCAAGTAAAGCAACCTCTTGCAAATCAAATGTATAGGAAAGAAATAGATTATCAGCAAAATGTTCACATCAAAGATCCACATCGTGCTGTATTATTACAATCGGAAACTGTTGAGCAATTGAAAAACTTGAAGAATAAGATGCGTGACTCTGTATCGACTGCTACACCTTTAGCATCTCGCGCACATGCCATATCTCTTTTCAACAGTATTGAACCCCATCTCAATGTAAATGATAGAGGAGAAATCATTACAGATGAAAATAAAGTGATTGATGCTTCACGTTATGAAGACTTGATTCAGTATGCGACACGTAGAAAGCGCCGTCAGGGCTATGTTCCACCTGGTTGGTCATACTTTCTTAAACTATTGAAAAAGCATAATGTGCCAAAATTTGCTTTAAATAATGAGACATTGAAAGAACTTGATTCAACAGTGGCTACTACTCCAATGCTTCAGGCGATGAAAATGCCAACAAATTGGTTTAAGACGTCACCTGCTACATCCCCTCCCACACTCACTAAGCAAACAAGAGGAAGAACTCGACGTAGATCTACATCGCCACTAAAACTGGTAAAAGGAAAACGTAAAACAGCTCCTCCTAGGAAATACATGTTCTCAGACTATTAATATGAAGCAGATGTGTTGCTTGCCATGTAATGAGCCGCCAGAGGTGAATGTCGTTGTCACTTGCACTTGCTGCGCCAGCTCTCATAATGAAACCCCTAAGCAATGTGAACACGATCGCAAAACCGCTAAAGCTAAATGCTGCAGTTGTTGTAAATGTAGAAAGGCAAGAAAGAAAAAAGATGAGAAGGAGGAAAAAGAGTCAGCCGTCATCGACTGAACGTTTGAAGTCAATCTATTATGATGTAAAACATCCGGCAGGATTTGCATCTATCAAGAAATTATCAAAAGCGAGTGGTCTTCCACAATCACAAGTGAAACGATGGTTAAAGGGTCAGGCTACCTATACACTCCACAAACAAGCGAAAAAGAAGTACCGCACCCGCCATTATATTGTTCATGACATCGATGAACAGTGGCAAGCAGATTTGTGCGATGTTGCCTCCATTTCAAAACATAACTCGGGCAATAATTTTATTTTAACCGTCATTGATATTTTCTCGCGTTATGCGTGGGCTCAACCTTTAAAAACTAAAGAAGGGAAAGGAGTAGCAAAAGCATTCCAAACAATTTTTCGAGAAGGTCGCATTCCAAAAAGAATTCAGAGTGATCAAGGAAAAGAGTTTGAAAATCAGCATGTGACAAGATTATTTGAGAGGCATGACATTGAGTTGTTTAGTGTAAAGAGCGCTTATAAAGCTGCACTCGTTGAACGTTTTAATCGCACATTAAAAAATCGCTTGTGGCGACATTTTACTGCCAACTTGACACAAAATTGGACAAAGGTTCTACAAGATACACTCCATGCCTACAATCACTCTATCCATCGTTCTATTGGACTCAGACCAGTAGATGTAAATGCTGACAATGTAGATAAAGTGCGCGAATCATTCCAACGTAAACGCACTCATGTGAAAAGTGATGTGAAAATTGGCGATAAAGTTCGTATCTCAAAAGTGAAAAGTGTTTTTGCTAAAGGGTACCTTCCGAATTGGACAGAGGAGGTATTTACAGTATCAAGGATTAATCAAAAAGACTCTCCGACCACCTACAAGTTGAAAGATTACGATAATGAAGAAATTGAGGGTAGCTTTTACCGCGATGAGATTGAGGTAGTCACTGAAAGTGAAACATATTTGGTAGAGAAAATCATTCGATGTAAAAAACGGCAAGGTGAAGAATGGTGTCTTGTTAAATGGGCTGGTTATCCTTCAAGTATGAACTCTTGGATGCGTCGTGCCGACATCTTTCATCTAAGTGATCGACAGTGATTCATGCAAAGTTGTAACTAACAATGTTTAGGGTTTGAGCTATGAATCCAACTGCCTCATTTTATTCACGACCCTCCTATGTAAGTGGCGGAGGACAAATTTACATCGGTGCTCGCCGCCAACGTGGAGGTAGCATACTTGGTGCACTGAAATCTGTTGTAGCACCTCTCATATCCAATGTCGGTAGATCTTTAAAACGAAATGTTTTAAGTAATGCCGTTGGCTTTGCTGGTGATGTTGCTAGTGATCTTTCCAGAGGTAGAAGTTTCAAGAGCAGTTTGTTGAATCGTGGGAAGGAACGCGGTTTAAAAACATTGAAGCAGACCATTGCTGGTGTTACTCAAGGAAAGAAATCACCTAAACGAATGAATAAAGGAAGGAGGAAACATCGCGGAGCTGGTAAGGTGCGATCTTCAGTCAAAAGGCATTCACGCAAACGTCGCAGAGGCTCTAATCATTCATCAGGCGCTAAACGACGACGCTGCTATAACTTCTAATCATGGAGTGTAAAACTTCCGGTTTTTGTTTGTTCGATCAACAAGCCATACAGACAGATATTCTTAGTTCAAGTATTGTAGATTATCATCCTCGAACAGCTGAGAATGCTGGCCCCATTGAATTTGTTATTCCTGGTGGTAGTGATGACTACATAGATTTGAGTTATGCGATGCTTGATTTGAGGTTTAGAATTCAGCAAGCAGATGGAACTGCTATTGACGATGCACATAAAGTTGGACTGAACAATTTACCATTGACTACATTACTTCGTGATGTTTCTCTAACGATTGGAGAGCAGCAAGTGGAAGGTGGTCAAAGCGATTATCCCTATAAATCATATTTCAATCATGTATCACAGTTTCATCCAGCAGCACAAAAAAGTCATATGGAAGCCATGGGATGGTACAGAGATGAAGCAGGAAAATTTGATGTTGAAACAAACAGTGGCTTTGTAAAGCGATCTGCTATGATTAAAGATAGTAGAGTATGTCAGCTATATGGTCCGCTGAATTTAGACTTCTTTAGACAGTCAAAGTTTTTACTGTGTAATACCAGCATGCGACTCAAGCTGACATTGAATAAGCCTGAATTTGCGCTGAATGCATTTGCTAAAGTTGACAATTTTAGAATTCATGTGGAAGATATTGCACTTTACATTCGTCGAGTAGTACCGAATCCAAGTGTCATTAGAGGGCATGCTGAAGGCCTTAACCGCCAAAATGCCATTTACCCCATTCAGCATACAAAGCTTCTCACCTTTACAATTCCGAAAGATCAAAAGAGTTTCATGAAAGATGGCCTCTTTCCATCGGAAGCACCGAAGCTCCTCATGGTGGCAATGGTTGAAAATGATGCATTTAATGGTAATATAAAGAAGAATCCTTTCAATTTTAAACACAATCAGTTAAGTGAAATTGCTTTACGTGTAAATGGTGTGAGTCATCCTGGTCCACCCTACAAACCAGATTTTGCTTCAGATCAATTTATGCGCAGTTATGTTGATTTTATGGATGTTTTTGGCTTTTACAATACGGATGACACCAACGGACTGACTATGAAAGAGTTTAAGAGTGGATATACTATTTATGCATTTGATTTAACTGCTGACAGCGATATTAGTGCACCCTATCGTCAAGCGAACGTGCCTCATAATATTCGTTTGGATTTGACGTTCAAAAGAACACTACCTGAGACGATCAATGTATTAATTTATGCAGTCTTCGATTCAAATATTGAAATTACAAAGTATCGTGACGTGATTCTTCAGTATAATCGTTAATGAGTTGGTTGACTGCTGACGATATTAAGACTAAAGTGCAGCGTAATGCAGACGAAGCGACGTTGAAAGCTTTCGATAATGTCTATTCACTCGATACCTTACCACCTGCAGTAAATCACTATCCCATCTTTATTGTGCTAAACACTCATTCACAGAATTTAGGCGGTGAGCATTGGAAAGCGATCTTTATTGGAGAAGACCGACGTGGTGAACTATTTGACTCTCTTGCTCAACCTCCAAATATACCAACACAGCAGTGGTTGAGAAAACATACGCGTCAATATCAGCGAAATGAACGCATACTACAACATCCACTTTCATCAACGTGTGGTGCTTTTGTACTGTACTTCATCTTAAAACGTTTACATGTATCTCGATTTGCATCTATTATTCAAAACTTTTCATGTAATCCATCCTCTAATGAAAAAATGATTTGTAAGTTCTATCATGATTTGAAATAAAAACATCATGTTGGAAAAAATTGTTTTTTATTTTACAATCCGCTGGGTACGTACATACTCAATGAGATAGTCTAGGATCATATTTGCTTGTTCATGAGATTTTAGTCCAGTAATGATCACTTTACTATTATGAAAGATTGCCACATGCACAGGCAACCAACAACTAATGAGAGCTGCAGGAAAAAGTTCGGGTTCATAACACAAACTGTAACTGCTGGTACGAATCTTCAAAAATGATAGACTGTCACTCAATTGAGTAGAGATCACCATATTGTCCACAGTCAGATTCGACATCACACACCTCTCCCTCTTCCATATCCGACGTAGTAGTCTTTGTAGCTCTAAGCGCATTGACTGCGCCGATGAATGAGAAAGGGCGCCGAGAATCTGTACAGTCCCATTTGGGAAGAGTTGAAGATTCCGTGAATTGTTCATCTTCACCACTAACATTTGAGGACGGCCCGGGTAATACTTGCTGTTTGGAAGCTGTTGGCGTAATGTTGTGAGATCGATTTTGGTGTAGAGTCTGAAGCGACGGAGAATGTTGACGATGGTGTAGCGATGGCGCTTCATGATGAAAGAATGAGTAAATTGAGCGATGTACCTTCCTTTTATACTTTTCCCAACTACCTTGATGAAATGTGAAGTTAGTATGAAGTTGGGAATGATAGAGTTGAATTCGCCGATTGTTGACGCGCAGCCAGATGCGATTTCCAATACGTGAATGTCTTTTCATATAGAAGTATTTCAAGTCCTTCATGATATGATGTAGAGATTGAAAATGACGATAAGATAAAGCAAACTCTCTTCTCACATTTCCAGTTGAATCTTTGAAATAGACGTTTCGATCATGATCCGTTTCAATACGTTGTAGGGAATCTAATTTCCAACTCATGGTGCGTGGTAATCATATCTGATTAAGATTTGCATAGTAGGGCGATGAACTCACGACGAATAAATGTCATGATGGAGCGATGTATGTATCTTCTATACTTCTCCCAATTGTATTTGCGAAATGAGAAACAGTTTGCGGAATGAGAATGGTAGATTTGAATTTCATTTCTGTAATGTTGAAGCCAAACTTGATCACCCAAGGAGATGAATCTTAATGTTTCAAAATATTCCAAATCCCTCATGATATCATTGAGGTTGACAAATTGTCGCCATGTTAATGTAATACCTCTTGATGTATGACCATGAGAATTTTTGAAATGTACGTTTCCATCACGATCAACTCTGATATATTGTAGAGAGTCCAAAATCCAAGTCTTCATGATGTTATGCAAAGTTGCAGATTAGCAATATAAAAATGTCGTTTTATCATATTTTGCTTAGCAATGCGGCTACAAAGAGATTTACTAGTAATCGAGCCGCACTCTTTTCTACTCCCATTGATCATGCACAACAGCTAAATGGGAATTGGGAAGTGGGTGTCACTCAACTTGTTTATAGCAACTGTGTCTATACTTTTGATCATGAGGTGATGACTATTAATATGAGGCGTACAGCTGCTTATCAATGTGAAAAGGGGTGCCGAGTATACATTCCACAGTGGTCAAAGAAAGATCTCTTATCATGTAAAAAGTTTATATATGATTTCTTGAATAAAGCGTGTAAACATATTGTCCAATTTACTCCGCACAATGATGATTATAATTATGTACATCATGTAGTTGAGAAAGATTGGATTGTTGGTTTAAGTCCAAGTTTAAGAAATGATTTAGGCTACCTCGCTAGCGCCTTAACAAGCTATGATAATTTTAACGTTAATTACCACATAAGTGGTCATAAACAGTTAATATATCGAGAGGAAGCTTATTATGTAGATCTTATTCCAAGAAATGAGAAGACGTTGGTGAAGAAGATTGTGATTAAGCCAAGAAAGACAAACATGACTCCTGAAACATTATTGAAGAAATTTAATTATCTCCTTCGAGTTGATGGTAAACAAGTGGCAACATTGACTTATATCAAATCATCTAATCATATTGCAATAAGCAAATTAAATGATGATGATCTAGTATTAGTTTGTTCAAAAGATTTTCATCAGTTCTTACGACATCGTTCTGCAGCTGTTCATGGAAAATCTGATATGCAACATTTACCATGTGAAAGGCCAAATCAATTTGATACAGAATGGGCCGTATCTTTATACAGAAAGTGTGTAGAGCCTTTTGGTGGTTTCTTACATGAAACAAGAGTGTTGATGCCTCGCATTATTACTTCGGTTAAATTGGTTGTAGATTATTTAAATGAAGTGATTAATGAGCAACATATTTCATTTTCTGAAAAAGAAGGTACTTTGTCTCTCACTATAAGTGGAAAAGGTATTGAACTAATTATGGATAAAACTCTAATGGACATTTTGGGTTTTGACCAAAATATCTTTAAAAGTGGTACTGTAACCAAAGCTAGCGCAGACATGTCGCTATCGCGTCGTATTAACTATTTTCAGATATATTCCAATATTGGTGAAGATGTACGTGTGGGAGATGTTGAAGCTCCATTGCTAGCAATGATACCATACCAGCCAAAGAGCTGCAGTATTTTATCTGAGCATACTTTCAAGAAAGTGCATTATACAAAGCTGAAATCAAACTACATCCCACAAATTGATATTGCCATTTATGACGATGCTGGTGCGTTGATTCCTTTTCATAAAGATGCTGTGACAAGTATCACACTCCATTTCCGAATGAAGAGTTAATGCAAACGTATGCTAATATATTTTTCCAATGTGAATAATATGGAAAGTGAAAATAAGGACTCGTTTCTAATCTACTTGCCCAGTAATGCTTCTATGAATAAATTTCCCAAAAATAAACCATCAGACTATCGAGTAGAATTAAATCGCCCACTGCATTTAGAAGGTGAATGGGAGGTTGGCGTTTCTAGTATTTGCTATGATAGCAATATTCAGAATGTGAATGATTTGGAAGAAATGATATTGACTCCTCGCACCCATGATGGAATAACGATGAATAATGCATTTCAGTTCCCATACAATTTAACATCAGATGGAAAGTGGAACTATGAATGGATTCAGATAAAATCAGATTCTTATGAGCCATTTGGGAATGAGAAAATTATTAAGGCATTCAACAGTGGTAATACTTCCATCATGAAGAATAAAAATCAGAAAGCTTATGAGTTTACTATCTATCATTGGAGTGGGAGACAGTTCCTCCGCTTTCATTCTTTTACTAAAGGTCTTACGCTGAGGTTGGATAGTGAATTCTATCCGCATCTCGGTTTTGGTCATGGACTACATCTAACGTCAATTGCTACTGCAAATGTTAGAAAAGTTTATTCAAATCGAATCAACAAATTTCATTATAGATTTAAAATATTTGATGAAGATGTTGTAGAATGCGAAGAACGCATCATTTTGAAAAAGCGTGGTGTTCAACCTTTATCACTTATTGAGTTAGTAAAACGATGGAATGAGACTGTGGGTAAGAAGTATGGAGAGAAAATTATGGCGGACAAAAATAAGTTGGTTATTCAGAAATATAATGACAAACTTACAGTTTATTTCTCTCCAACCTTGCGTCATTTTGTAAGACATTATACACCTATTATTGGAAGCGGTGTGGTGTATGCTTCTCATGAATATCACACTAAAGCTGATTCAGTTAATGATGAATGGTGGGTGGACATCTATGGCGATCGCATCAAGAAAATTTACCAGTCTTATGAAGAATCTAAAGTTGCTATCAATATAATGCCGCGTCTATATCATACAGTTGAAAGCTTCATTCATGTAGTAAATCCTTATATACAACAGAAGTTGAAGCATGTGATGAAAAGTAAATATGATGCAAAGACACACCACATTTCGTTTTCAATTGAAAATCAACGCGTTGTTCTGAAACTGGGTGATGACATTCAATGTCAATTGAGTAAAAATTTGAAAAAACTCTTTGGTTTTTCAATGCTACAAACAGTGTTTGCTGCTGCGCATACGATTGGTATAGAAACACCAATGACACTTGATAAACATGAACAGCACCTTTACATTCAAAGTGATTTGATTCTACCTATTTCTGTTGGTGAGAAAAAAGAATACATTTTACGTGATTTCATTCATGATAAAGACGCTTCATATGGAATAGTCGAGAAGATGTTTGAATCTATTTTCTATCATCCCGTCGTCAAACAAACTATACCCTCTATTGCTATCAAAATTACCAATGGTTTACAAGAGTGCATCCATGTGAAAGATACTAAATCCCTCATAACGTTAGTGTTTCGGAAAACAAAGTGAAGTCATTGTGATATGTTTATTGAAATATGTACATGAATGTGAAGCAACAGACTTTATACAACATCCACTGAAAATATATACATGAGCGCACTTCAATAAACATTGTTATATACAAAAAGTCTTTTTACTTCGTGAAGGGTGGAAATATACAGGGATAGGAAAAATGTCTTTCAGTGGAAAAGTCATCACATGGGGAATGTACAGATGTGGACACATATTCACAAGGAAAAAAACAATCTCATGCGATACATAAAACAACAATGTTTATCTACAGAAATCAACATCAAAATACTAAGTTAAGGATGATTATGCTAAGACGTCTCCTGAATGTGGTAGTGTGAGTTTAATTCTTTTGGGTGGTGGTATGTTTGTGTCAGGATGTCCATGTGGAAGAGATATGTTGTGTTCTAACCAGCACCTCTTATCCTCCCATGCTGAAAGCGCCCGTTTCCTAAAAGTATGAGTTTTGATCTCATGCGACTTAGATTTTAAGATTGTCATATTGACAAACGTTATATTTTTATTTCTATAGGCTTTCCTGAAATTCTTATGTTTCATGTTAGAGACCAATGATCTTGATATGCCTTTAGCACGCTTAATACTATCGTCGCTATCCTTTAATTTCATAGAATACATTTTTGGACGGAGGAGAATCATTTCATCTATTTCCTTCCCTGCTGTCTCATCCTTAAAGCAGCCAAGTTTTGCCTTATTTTTGATGGAGTAGAGTGGATGATCAGCAGGATAATTTGATGTATCAAAATATCTTTCTAAAGATTTTCCTACTTCATTGAAATTTAAATCTTTTTGAGTGGTAATACCTAAAAAGAAACTATCTGTATCACCACCCAACAAACGAACCTCTTTTACGAGAGGACACGGTTTTAGTATTTTATAGAAGAGTTGATACATTTCAAGCTTGGAGTAATCTAGAACAGCTTGACCAATATAGATGGGTTTGCACAACTCAACTTCAGATTTTATCATTTTAATACCTACAAGATCCTCATCGATTATGTCTCTATCGATGAATAGAGGTGATGAGGTCAATTTGTGATACTTTTGATCATCATTAACTAGTTTGTAGTTTACGCGCTTTCTAACATCCTCCATCGTCTTACCAAATAGACTGTTGTTCTTATATTTATAGAAATCTTTTTCAAAGTTATTTTGGGCTAGTGCACGTTTCTGGCTGTTGCTATCAATATATGGCTTGAGGAAGGCTTTCTGTCTAAATTTAATAATGCGGTGAACTCTTTTTAAAATCATGCCCATTTCTAAATAAAATTTTAAGATGCTAAAGTGGACTAGATAGTTTTCTTTATCATATTGAGTGAGCAAAAGTTTGCGGCAAGGCTTATAGTCGGGTTGTCCACATGATTCTAAATCTTTATGAAATTGTTTCATAAAGTCGGAAAACATATCTTTGCTCACTTCACCTGATTCGGGTGCGAGTGGAAAATCTACGGTTTTATGTTTAATATTATTTGGATAGATTAGATCTATCTCAAAATAATATCCCCAATCACCTTCATCTGGAATTGCTAGTATGTTAGAAGGGTTGGAGAAATGTTGAATATCACTATCATCTAACCAGCTAAACTCAGAGTGAGGTAGCGGTTTGGATAATGAACTACCATACAAATTATTTTGGTCATAATACTTCAGATGGGTATGATCATTACCTACTGTTTCAGATTTTAACCTATGTTTATTTACAAATGTGAGACCACCGCGAATTCCTCGCTCAAATAAATTATACATCTCTGGATCTTGTAAGAGATGAATGGTCTCACCAGTCATTTTAAAAGCAGACTTAAATGACATGGCTGGTAGACTGACAAAGTGGACGGGATCTAACTTATCTTCTTCTAATGCCACTCGTCGAAACTCCTGAAATACATCAGCCAGCAAAAATACATCTAACTTAAGGTAGGCAATCATATATTCACCAAATGTATGGCAGTCAAATTTTATCCATGCATCTTGTGCATGATCATAATCTTCGGTCTTACATTCTGCGCCGGTCAAATCATTTTTAAATTTATCTATGGGCGGAAGAGAAGTCTCGCCGAGTTTACTAATCGCATCAAAATATGCATATGGAAAGACTCCTTTCCGTGTGATGACTTCATCGGTTAGATTTGGGTATTGTTTCTTAAGATTTTGTGTTAGTGGAAGAGACTTTAGATTTTGCACGAGAGAGGCCAGTGATGCAGTCATAAATTGGTAGGAATCTAAAAATTTTATATCAAAATAGACCGTCTTATTTTCTTTAGTTTTATCGACAGGCACTTTTGCTGTCATGGCCATAAACTTCTCTCTCGTTTGCGCTATTACATCAAGCTTCCACTCTTTCATTTGACCTAAACCTCCTTTTATTATCATATGGCTGTCGTAGCCCTTGAAATTGTGGAAAATGACGGGTAATGTACGCCGCTTCATCCTCAGCGAAAAATTACATTTTGAACAGAGTGCGTTTCTAAATTTAGCAGTGATGTGATCATGGTCGCGCACTTTCTTAATCTTATCATCGTCAAATGTTTTCCTACATTTGGGGCAAACGTTGCAACTATCAAATTTTGCTTGATCATCTGCTGTCATATGCAATGATCTGCGATAGAGTTCACCATCATGTTTTTGTTGAAATTTTACAGCCTGTTCGAGGAATTGTAGGAATTGGTAAATACAATCCTCACCTTGCCAGACGCGCATTTTATTTTGCCTACCCCTAAAGTGATCATGCCATACTTCATAGCAGGAAATGGCTGCTGGTCGATGGATGTTATCATCGATATAACATTCGATGTCAGCATAGATGACACGAAGAGGACTTAGTTCATCACCATTCTCTCTATATGAAAACTCCTTATCTTTGGGCATGCGCTCCATTTGCAGTTTACCTCGCTTACACCATTCGTAATGAGTTTCAAATTTAGTTTTCCTCCTAAAGTGGCGAATACATCTGTCGCAGTAATATAACTCTCTACTAGAGTTTTCTAAGTGGTGGTATAAGCGAGAGATTTTGGGAATACCACAGTAGTGCCATTCCTCACTATCATCCTGTTTTACTAATAACAGGTTTATTGTACGTTCATAACAACTCGAACGCGAGTTGTAGCGCACACCCTTCAATCCCTTTTCCCAAACATGGAGAACTATTTTGATGTTGTTCAATTTTTCAAATTTTTCTATATCTTTAATTTTCATATCGTCACTATTACAGTCATCGAAGTTTAATTCATTCTCCCACTGTTGATACTTACTCTTGCGGTATCGACTATTCTGCACATCATTATAGTGGAGAATGGAGAGGACGGCATACTTAAAACATTGCGATTCGCAATCTACAGAAATGACTGCTGCTTTATTTCTTAAATTTTTCGGAAGTTTAAAGGAGCCTCGACCACTATGATTTCCTAATAAACTGATTTTGATCATAGCGGTCTCAATACCATCAAAAACGAGTCCACTATCACGCTCGTTAAATTTATCTATATTTAATTTTAACCCTTGGATATGAAAATTTATCCAAGACTCACAGTCTACAACTTCGGTTGCAGGAGAGGAGGGTATGTGAAACTCCAACCTCTCTATTATTTGTCCAGTATGGTGGTCGATTTTTACATATTTTATTTTAAGATAGATGAGCGCCTTCATTCTAAAATTGTCTAAATTGTTGAAGAGCGCTTCTATCAATGATGAATTTTGATGAAACCATTCCTCAAAGTTAGCAATGGTTTCTGAGGAGTCCATCTGGTAGTTCCTCACTAAATTATTTATGGACACCTCAGTGAGTCGGATAGAGGAGGTACCGTTGGTGTAGGTATCGTTCGTGTGTGTATGTTGAAGTCTGTGCGAAGATAGTTCAAAACGTGTCTCGAAAGACTGAATGCATAAATCGCAAGAAAAGGAGACATCGTTAACAGAATCATCCCTACCTTCGGAGATTGATGCCGGCTTAGGTCTACAAACACCTCGCTTGATGTGTCGGATGAGATCACGCTTCCTCGTGAAGATGTGTCCACAGTCAGCACATTGCCGATCGTCGCATTCCCGCGACAATGTTGAGATGGACTCGCACGAGATGGAACTGGTATCACCTGAAAGAGAAATCATTCTTTCATCTCTGTTCAAGTCTCAGTGTATTGTTACAACCTACCTTGACTCAACAACTCTAAACTTTCCTCGAGAAGGGAGGGCGTTGGTGATGAAGTTGATGCCTGAAATTGAGGAAGATGCTATTAGCTACACGTTTGAGGGAGATGAGAGAGGAAATTTTCAACTTACCATTTGAACGAAATTATGTTTAAGCTTGATACTTCAACAAGATAGAGACTTCACTCAAATTTGAAATTCACTAAAGAGCAGTTCACTTGTACGCCTCAAATACAGAATTCGTCAGAGAACAGTTCAATTATGCGTCTCAAAGACAGAGTGAAATGATACGGATATCACTTTGCTTATATACTTTCATTCTCTTCATTCATTGGATGTTCATTCTGATTGGCTGCTTGTGTATACTTAAGAATTAGAAAACATTTCAAAGTCATTATTCACAGTCAACATGACAAGCCCTCCAACAACACCAAATACCGCATTGGAGTTCTCCTCTCCATGCTCAACACCAAAGGCGCTCGTTACACCAAATGCACCAAGAAAGGCGAAGGTGGAGAAGGTGTACCGACTGGACAATATACGAAAGTTATCATTACCAGCGGACGAGGAAGAGGAGAGTGTATGTGAGAAGGAGTGTCCCGACTTAACAGGCGTGAGGTGGAAGTATCTCCAGTACGATACTGACGATGTGATGGAGATGACCAGCAAGTCGCAGTTGCATCAAATATGGGAGTGGTACACCCCTAACTCCCAACCGCGAACCGTGGCGGAGTGGGCGTACATTGACAACGTGAGGGACGCTGCAGAAGAACGTTTAAAGCAGCTCAACTGTTTTTGTGATCTATGTGAAGTCAGACTCTGGGACGATATTGACGATGAAGACCTTTTAAAATACATGCCATAATAAATGTTTATTTCGTATTATCTTTGCTTTCATACTGACTTACTTGAATGGGGCTTTAGTGAATAATTTAACCATGTATACTTTTTCATTTGGAAATAGTAGCACGCTTAGTCTAACTTGCAAATCTTATAACATTTCATATGGGTGATAATGGTAGATGAAATAGTGTCAAATAAAATTAAGATAGCTTACACTTCTGATACAGGGATAGCAATCGACTGCGATCCATGTGTAAAGAGCTTGTTAGACTACGGATGGGGTTAAGTGGATGATTTAACCATGTATACATTTTCATTGGGAAATAGTAGCACGCTTAGTCTAACTTGTAAATCTTAAAACATTTCATATGGACGATGATGATAGATGAAATAGTGTCAAATAAAATTAAGATAGCTTACACTTCTGATACAGGGATAGCAATCGACTGCGATCCATGTGTAAAGAGCTTGTTAGACTACGGATGGGGTTAAGTGGATGATTTAACCATGTATACATTTTCATTGGGAAATAGTAGCACGCTTAGTCTAACTTGTAAATCTTAAAACATTTCATATGGATGATGATGATAGATGAAATAGTGTCAAATAAAATTAAGATAGCTTACACTTCTGATACAGGGATAGCAATCGACTGCGATCCATGTGTAAAGAGCTTGTTAGACTACGGAAGAGAGAAGTGTGTTATGTTGCGTGTGGCGCGTGAGTGTCCTCCCATTTCATTCCATTCATTATTTTTCTTCCCCTCTGCATTCCATATCCGAGGATATGTGGCGGGCTTGGGACCGCTTTAGCTGCATTAGAAGGTTGGCCCTTAAAAGAGCCCATGGGTCGTTCTCCGTCCACCGACACTTCTCTCACTTCTGCAAAAACTCTGAAAGAAAAAGAATAGGAGATTAGATGAGCTACAAAAATGATCATGTTGAGGAAGCTTACTGGGAACTTTCTTCCGAACTTTTCGGACGACGAAGTCTTCGAGCTGACCGGTAACGTCCATGCTCATGTGGAGACAGCGGACTCCGTCGCCCTCATAACACTGCTGGGTTACGTTGGGATCATCCGTGATGGTTGGGGCGTCGCAAATATTGTTCTCAAAGAGGGGAAGATGGACTTCATACACTCTTCTTTTTCGACACTTCAAACGCTCATGCAGTCGCTCCACTTCACCCGTCAACCTCTTATTAATGACCTTCACCTCCTCCGTCTCCTTCACCACGCTTCGCATCCGCTCTATCTCTTCATCCTTCCTCGACACACTCGCCCGCAAACTCTCCACCAAACCTGCCTTCCTCATCAACTCGCTCCTTTCCGCCATCCATTCCTTCTCCTTCTTTCTCAAGCTCTCCAACTCTTCCCTTGTTGCCCTATACCCCTCAACCTTCACCTTCAGCTCATCATTCTCCTTCAAAACCTTTCTATTGTTACTTTCCAAAGCCATCACACGATCCTTCATTCTCACAAATACCTCCGTGTCATACGCCTCTTGCTGCCGTGGCGATGACGCTGCCATCGGCTTAGCCACTTCCTCCCCCTCCCACTCTTCCTTCAAATCCGCTATGTCTCCAAACAAATCTTCCATCACCGCATCCAAATCTACATCATCCTTCTTCTTCTTCATATTCGCTCTCAACTCAACTTCCTCACTCGAACTCCCATCACTCGAACTCCCCTCACTCGCATTCCTCACCACTTTCTCCCCAATCACGTCCTGAATCGTGGCCACCGCCTTTCTCACCTCTTCCCTTTCCAACAACTCTCCCTCAAACCATGCCTTGAACCCCTTCTCTCCGATGTTCCCACTCTCACACTGCAAATGCGCCTTCATAAATTCCTTCTCATCCCCCATCACACATTTCCGACAAGACACACACAACCTCAACATCACTTTCCTCTCATGGCCCATCGTCCCCTCTTTTTCTTTTAAGTGTTTCTTGAGTTCGCTACCTCTAGCAATCTTTCCACAGCTACACTTGCCCACCAACATCTTGGCATTACTCGCTTTTGTCATGATAATTCTGTAAAGATAGAGTAAAATTTGATAGCAAGTGTTTATAGGATACTACTTGCTGATATGCATTGAAAGACTAAGTCACCAAACATTTGATAGCAAGTCAGCAACCGTTTGGGTGTTAAGCTCTTGAATCCGTTACAGGCGTTACTCAGAGGGGATCTTATCCCAGCTCCAAGGCCTCGACCCACAAATCCAACCTCGATCGGACAGAGCGTGCGTCATATCACTGTGTTGGTATCCGGGCCCCAGTTTTGACATGAAAACCGGTGGAGTTATTTACAAGAGGAAACGACCCAAGTCACAGAGACTCATAAACGACTGCTTTTTATTCAAAAACTTTAATTATTATCATTAAATATGAATTTAAATTTTTCAGTATTTTAGTACTACTCATAAAACGTTTATAAGTAGTCTGTCACCTTCAGCATAGCAAACGCTGTCGAATGTTTTTTGAATCAAGTCTAAAGGACTTGTAGAAGCAAAGTTATAGCCGTTTGAAGATTTCGGCCTACTATCATCAAATGGTCAGTCATGCTATACTGACTAACCTATAAGTCTGACACCTTAGCTGATATCAGCAATGTAAAGTCAGAAGTCCGATATCGGACCTCAAGAGAAACGACTTACCTGTAGTCAGTTTCTCAACTTAGTGAAATTCCTCTCCCGATCCCGTTCTTATATACCCTGTGAATATGCAATCGATAAGAGGGGGGGGGGACGTCAATGAAATTTCAAAATTTGATGAAAAATGTTTTGGTGACGGTCCCAGGTCGAAATTCCACACTTTGGAAAATTTTCAAATTTTTACCCATACAAAGTCACTCTGACACTTAGGATTTTTTCAGGTAAGCGAGCTCCGACCTAAAATCTTGTAACCGCTCTAACTTTTGAACGAAGACAGATAGGAACAAGCCGATTGTTTCACTGAATTTGTCTCACTCTTAGCTTTCAAACGAGCTATCGCACGACAAAATCCGTCCACTGGAAGCCAAAATCGAAGCAAGCTGTCCAGAGGGGGGGGGGGACGTCAGTGAAATTTCAAAATTTGATGAAAAATGTTTTGGTGACGGTCCCAGGTCGAAATTCCACACTTTGGAAAATTTTCAAATTTTTACCCATACAAAGTCACTCTGACACTTAGGATTTTTTCAGGTAAGCGAGCTCCGACCTAAAATCTTGTAACCGCTCTAACTTTTGAACGAAGACAGATAGGAACAAGCCGATTGTTTCACTGAATTTGTCTCACTCTTAGCTTTCAAACGAGCTATCGCACGACAAAATCCGTCCACTGGAAGCCAAAATCGAAGCAAGCTGTCCAGAGGGGGGGGGGACGTCAGTGAAATTTCAAAATTTGATGAAAAATGTTTTGGTGACGGTCCCAGGTCGAAATTCCACACTTTGGAAAATTTTCAAATTTTTACCCATACAAAGTCACTCTGACACTTAGGATTTTTTCAGGTAAGCGAGCTCCGACCTAAAATCTTGTAACCGCTCTAACTTTTGAACGAAGACAGATAGGAACAAGCCGATTGTTTCACTGAATTTGTCTCACTCTTAGCTTTCAAACGAGCTATCGCACGACAAAATCCGTCCACTGGAAGCCAAAATCGAAGCAAGCTGTCCAGAGGGGGGGGGGACGTCAGTGAAATTTCAAAATTTGATGAAAAATGTTTTGGTGACGGTCCCAGGTCGAAATTCCACACTTTGGAAAATTTTCAAATTTTTACCCATACAAAGTCACTCTGACACTTAGGATTTTTTCAGGTAAGCGAGCTCCGACCTAAAATCTTGTAACCGCTCTAACTTTTGAACGAAGACAGATAGGAACAAGCCGATTGTTTCACTGAATTTGTCTCACTCTTAGCTTTCAAACGAGCTATCGCACGACAAAATCCGTCCACTGGAAGCCAAAATCGAAGCAAGCTGTCCAGAGGGGGGGGGGACGTCAGTGAAATTTCAAAATTTGATGAAAAATGTTTTGGTGACGGTCCCAGGTCGAAATTCCACACTTTGGAAAATTTTCAAATTTTTACCCATACAAAGTCACTCTGACACTTAGGATTTTTTCAGGTAAGCGAGCTCCGACCTAAAATCTTGTAACCGCTCTAACTTTTGAACGAAGACAGATAGGAACAAGCCGATTGTTTCACTGAATTTGTCTCACTCTTAGCTTTCAAACGAGCTATCGCACGACAAAATCCGTCCACTGGAAGCCAAAATCGAAGCAAGCTGTCCAGAGGGGGGGGGACGTCAGTGAAAATTTTTTCTCTCCGATTTCGTTGGAAACATCCTTCCTAACCCAAAATTTCACGTAGATTCCGAATCTGGACTCCGTTTTCTCATCCGATGCTTCGTTTGGGCGCTACACACCAAAACGTCCCAAATTCTAACTCTGTCGTTTTTTCGAAAAATGTTGAAAATTTTTTGTCGCCGATTGACTTGAAACTCACCATACAGATAGAGAATTTCACGCTGATTCCAAATCTGGCCTCCGTTTTCTCATCCGATGCTTCGTTTGGGCGCTACACACCAAAACGTCCCAAATTCTAACTCTGTCGTTTTTCGCCAATGTCCCAAAATCTTCAATGGCGTCTCACATCTAAACGAAGACAGATAGGAACAAGCCGATTCTTTCACTGAATTTGTCTCACTCTTAGCTTTCAAACGAGCTATCGCACGACAAAATCCGTCCACTAGAAGCCAAAATCGAAGCAAGCTGTGTAGAGGGGGGGGGGACGTCAGCCGAAAATTTTTTCTCTCCGATTTCGCTGGAAACATCCTTCCTAACCCAGAATTTCACGTAGATTCCGAATCTGGACTCCGTTTTCTCATCCGAACACTCCTTCCACTCGAAACAACCCATTTACAACCCAACATTCAGCAGATTGCACCAAAAACATCACACACTATAGCCTCAACACTAATCCTGGCGGTCGCCCAAGTCCACCACGACACTCTATCGTTCCAGAGGGGGGGGGACTCAGACCCGAAGCACCACGGCGGCCGACCACGACACTCTGCCGTTCCAGAGGGGGGGGCGCCGGTCGAGTGTTTGTCACTTGCTTACTACTGGTGGGAATTCCAGCTCACTCTTAGCTGACCTGTTTTTGGCTTACAGGGAGTTTTATTTTGTGAGGGGACTCCTAGCGAGTAAGAGATTTGGCTTAGCAAAACTTCTCTCTCGTACCACTAGGTATGTCGATGACATTTGTGTGTTTAACTTCAAACATTTTGATAAGATCCTTCCTGAAATCTACCCGGTAGATCTCTTGGCTTGCAGAAGCGGGGACAACAACAAATGTGTTAATTATTTGGATGTTAAAATCAGGATCGAAGATGGTGGCCATTACATCACAGAGGTTTACCATAAGGTTGATGAGTTCAGCTTCCCAGTGGTGCTGTATACTTTCCCCGAGAGTAACATGCCTTTGAACACTGGCTTAAACATCTTTGCTGCCCAACTCATCAGATTCGCTAGGATTTCTTCTGATGCTTCCGCCTTCATATCAAGAGCTAAGGGCATTTTTGATATCTTTAAAGGACGGGGTTATAAGAATAATTTGCTGGTTAATTCTTGCATTAAGTCCTTCTCCAAGAATAGGTTCCTCGTTTTTAAGTTTGGTTGTTTTTCACCCCGCCAGATGCCATCCATCATTGGCATGTTGGGCTAAGATAACCTCTTCTAGTTTCAAGTGCGTCCTTTTGTCCAAATATTTAAAAAAATTTTTTTCGGTTTGGTTCTGCTATGTTTCCTCAGGCTTGGAGAGACCTTCCATATCGTACATTCGATATGGTTGGCCTGGCCCCGCCATGTGGTATAGGTTGGAGGTTAGGGGCCGAAACCTTGCTTCATGCAGCCACATGGATCCTCCCTGATGACTCCATACATAGCAAACTTAATATTGGTTTTTTTTTAGGTTTCTTTCTTGTATGATAAAAATTAAATCGTTTATAAGTTTTAATTTATTTCCCTTACCGTCTTTAGTTGAGTAGACTTGCCTTTATACGTATTTCAGTACCTGCTCTATACTAGAGTAGGTTACTCTATGTTGTCAGTATTATTTCATTCATTCATGACTTTTAATTACCTAATTATTTACAAGATTCTCCACTAGGGTAATTGTTTAACTTTGGCGTCTTCCGTTTCCTGGATTCTTCGAATTTTTTAACCGTTTCGTGTCTTAATTTGATTGTTGATTTGATTAAAATGAGATCAAATCTCGTAGCTAGATTCAAATGTGAAATCCATGGAGCTCAGGAAAAACAAGTGGCATAGCTTTTTAAAGCATCGAAAATAGCACAATGAAATGCCGAGTTTACAAAACGTATGGAAGGTAATCAATTTAAATTTTGTTGATTGAATAGCATAACGCTCACTATGTGTTAAATCTGAAGACTTGGCATGCATAATAGTCGAGTGACAGAGTTATCTACAAACGCATTGCCACATATTGGTCACTGAAGAAATGATATTTGATTATTGAATAGCAAAATATAAAGTTGACAAAAATCCGCAAGGACTTTTCTCGCACCCTGTACTTAGTTCCTCTTCTTGTCAGACACAATCAAAGAAAAACATGCGCAGATAGCATCTTGTGGCAAAAAGCGAAATTTTTCATCTTTTTGCTTGTTAAGCCAAAGCAACTAAGTTTAGAGCCATAATTATTGACATAGGAGTGTCCTCAAGTCATTTCCCATGATGTGCATGTGTTATTATCACGTTTCTGATAGGCAACGTATGCAAGTATGTGGTTAAATGCGGATTAAATTGCTCAAATGTTGTTGTTTGCCGACATCAGGTGACTTGCCAAGCTGTTAGCTTCCCGAACAGGGATGCATGACCATGATAAGAAATGACCTGAAGACATTCCATGTCAAAATTTGTGACTCTGGGCTTAGAATCCTTCGCTTAATCAGAAAAAACATAGAACATTTACTTTTTGCCACAAACTGCCATTTGTGTCCCATTGCATTTACATGTGTTTTTCTTTGATCATGTCTGACGAGAAGAGGAACCAGGTAGAACTGGACAGACGCGCAGATTCGTAGTAGACATCAAGTGTACATCATACTATGAAAGTGTTATTTTCGGCCTCGTTCCCTGCAAAAACTCGTTCTGGCTGCCGGACTATATCTTCCTTGGAGATAATTAACTACGCACCTGTCTTTATCAATGTCATCCATCACAACGGTTTCTCCGTGATCATCTACAAAAAATTAGATAGAAAATTGAGACAAAATAGAGACAGTAGCGGGAAAAGTACAAATTAGCTTAAAATTCTATTTTTTAAAATACAAGCTTTTCAAAATGTGAGCTTTTATTCAATCCGCAATCCGCATGTATGAAATATATAAGCTGCATATCTTAAACTGTTTACAATGGCATTATATTGTGCGTAATTAATAAAGCATTCATGAAAATAAGTGAAGAATTTCAGCATTTCCAATGTTTGATAACGACTGCGGGAACTGGTTTTACTCTTGTGTGGGCCCTATTTCACTCACTGTAAGTTGACCTTTCACATTCGGTCACCTATCTTTCTGTATACGTGTATGTCAATTTCTTGAATCAACTGATTAAGTCTCCTTCAACCAAACCATCTCTCCGACATCGTTTACCAACTGGCTACCTCAAAAATATTTTCGGGAAATAGCACTTTGTAGCACGTGTAACTATTTGCAATGAATATAATTCCTGGCTATCATATTCTCACATGTGGAGGTAGCAAGTACAAATGTGCTGCCTTTTGCAATTTTTTCATAACTTATTGAGTTTTCGGAATTTTGAATTTCTTTCCCTGTAGCTAAATCCCAGGGAATTCGAACAATGTCTTGTGATGCGCTCTTTCGTGATATGATTGCGTCCTTGTACAACATCAGCAACATGGTCGTCCATCAATTTATCAGAATACTCTTCAAAAATTGCTATTTTAATTTCATCTGGTTGAAGACTGTAGTTGACCTCTACACTTCACATTCGTTGGTTCCGTCGTCTTAAGACGCTAAATGTTTGCCTCGTTCTACGTTTATAATGCCTCGCCATAGAGTGCTGCGTAATACTAAGCCGTTAGCTTATGCAAAATTAAAGGGTGAATATCAGTCTTACTCACAACGGATAAAGCGCGCAAATTCATCTCACAAATATAATTGGGCAACAATTTGAAATTTTCAGTAAGTTTCATGCTACTGAAATATTAAAATCGCAAGGATTGTATGCAAACACAGGAATAATTTGAAAAATTTAACCTTTTTAAAAATTGATCAAATAATGTTTCGGACTTCAGGACTGCAGCTCAGGACATTAAAGAATGTCAAGTTTGAGAAATCTACGAGTCCAATCTAAGGCGGTCCGGCGCGGCTTAAGATGAATCCACTATCAATACTAAAGTTCAATAGGTTCAAAAGTCTAAAGTATAAGTACGTTCTGAACGCCCATTTTTACATGTGAACCTGCATCGATCTTCAGCTGCATTGTGCATGTAGATCAAACTATTGCGCGCGATCGCAAGTGATGGATGACATGCAATCTTGAAAGGAGAAAACGGCACTATTTTAAAACACTTGACTGAATATTTTCGCACTTCTGTTGCTCCAATATCGCGACCGATCGACTTCATCTTCAAAATTCAAATAATTAACGTCATGATAATAGTTTAATGTATTCAAAGGTCTAGTTAGAAGTTCAAAAAAAATTAGCCATCCAACGTACAAAAATAATTCATTGTTTGAATGCAATAATATTTACTTTTATTATGTGCGCACTCGTCGCAAATAGTTGAATTGAAGCCTCTCGGAAGGAACATCACGAATGTGGTCATCAGCTCATTATATGTCAGATATTCCTGCATGCATTAGAATTAGCCCTCACACCTATAAACTAGAAAAATTTTTCTTAAGCACACGAAATTTTGCATAAATCTGGTACTTTATAAATTAGAGTGTGTATTTTGCAAATTAAAGGGAAGAAGGAGAGTTCAAGGTGTCTGCGTTGTCTGAAGATCAGATACTGGTTGATAAGCACCAGCCATCATTGTCTATATTCAATGCTCCTTCTTATCATTTCATCAGCTGCTATTTGAAATAATACTGTTAAAGTCCATTCACACCGGACGCGGCGCGGCGTGTCTCACGCGTCCAGAATTTTCGTTCAAAACCTTAACAAACCAATGGAGCTGTTCTCGCGGCTTGCTCAAAGCTCCGCACTGCAACTTGACACCACTAGTTGCCAGATGCCCATGCAGAGAAATGATTGACTTTCGACATAGCTATCCGACAATTCTGACCCTCTGTGAGGACAACATGAGCAATTGGACATCGAAATTCTTTGCACTTTCATGCTTTATCAACCATGAATACGAATTCATGAATGTAATTGGAGACAAATGGTATTCTATTTACTGCAAAACGAGTATCGAAAACGAGGATAAGAAATTTGTTATTGTTCTCAACATATGTGGTAATCTTCAGAGAATAGACAATGTAGGTTAATAAAGGTCATTTTGTGAGCTAATTTATGGCAAAGTCAATCCGCGCGTCAATTCTATTTCATGATCTGCCTCCTGTGCCTTGTTGTCATCCTATGAATGAAAATGTGTAAATTTTTGCAAAATCATGTAATTTATAGGAATCCTCATATCCTAACAATTAATCTGCAATATCAATCACTGAAAAGTAAGCCGCACTTCATTTGCAATTGAAAAAAATAACTTTGGCAATGTCGGCCTCTTTCATTTGTCTTCAACAGCTCGTTACTCCGATGTATTTCGATGAAGTCATTAAAACGTGCGTATCGTTTATATGATGCAGATTGTAGAATTTTTGACCAAATTTGTTGAAACACACTACATCTAAATAGAAATTTCACGAAGAAGATGATGGTGTTGTCCTTTTTGTAACCAGCAACAATTTTTGCATCGCTCATCGCAGTGCGTGACAACAGTCGATTGATGACAGCTTAACTGGTCGGAGATTGTGATCTGATATTCCCTCCATCTTACGATAACCACAACTTATAGATTTTGATACGCAAGAGAATAATTTCTGTAAATTCGGATTTACTTAACGAAAATTAACAGGACGGAGTGCCTTTCTGTCGCCATATCATTCTGCACTCAGTACTCTTCTCAGATTGACCCCATTTTCTAGACCATTGGTTGACCAAAACGCATCATAGAATAAATCGGATGTTGCTCTATAAATAGACTGCTCCTAGCAACACTTCAATTCATAACGAACTGTTCTCGTCTGATGAAACCTGCAAATCTAAGAACCTGATGACACCACACTTAGTTCACGCTCGCAAATCTGATGGAAAATGTTTTTGTATTCCCCGAAAATGTGTCGCTGAGATATCATTTTCGAGTCATTATTCTGGAAATTTTGCATCTGATTTCATCTAAATTCTGAAACCTGAGTACGTCATTTAATTATCTAGGGAAAATTCTAAATTATGGTGTCTTGTTTGGGCTCATTCGAATATATGTAACATGAGGAATGTGAATATGTTAATTACATGTATTCAGCAATACGAAGCGTCCATTATGATGTGGTATCGGTAGTTGCCGCCTTTACATTCCCCTCTCCTGCCACTCGCCACGCGGCTCGGTGAGAACAGACATTTTGGTTGGACGCGCGGCGTCCGGTATGAATGGACCTTTAGAACCACTCCTTTTGTATCACTAAAAAATGCACGAAACTTCCTGTGTTCATAGACAACCCCATCATTTTGTAAGCAGTCACAAAGTGATTTTGCAGTACTCAAATGCTCGCTGACGGCAATGTGTCTATGTGAAGCTGAGCTTTCTTTTCATATTTAGTGGACATACCGTGATTTATGTCTAATTTTTAGGAGGAATCAAATTGTGAGATATAATTAAAATTATAAATTTGAAACCTTCCATATTTTATCAAGAATATCAAAAGAATGCAAATTAAAAAGTCCAGAAAAGTCCATGATGCATGAACTGAGGTCCGTACATATTCAGAAGTCATGGAATGTAATGTGATATGGACTTTGGCAACAGTAACAGTACATTGATTTCTGATTCAATTAAGACTCAATTTTGTATGCACTAAAAATTGCAAGTATGTGCGTAGAACGAATATATCCATTTGTGTTTTCATTGCTGTCAAAATTGCTTTATGACTAGGCCTCTTAGTCGTGCAAGCTTTTGGTAAGTGGTGTTCAAAAACATTTGATACGAGTGGAATGTCAGAAATTAGCTGATATATTGAGCTATTTTCTAACCAAACACCCATATTCTAGTATTTTGACCTAAAGTGCTATATTCTTGCGTTAATCCGATTCTATTCAATTTTTGTCTTAAACCATGCAATTCCGAGATTAAAAGCATAAAAGATTGCACTTCGGAAATTCGTCTATGTATTTTTTCGTAATCGTATATCTTTTGTGGCACAGTTCAGGGACTTTGTCTTTTTTGTTAGTAAGAGTCTTGTGGGAACCTGAGCAAACAATGTTTTAAAAAATTCACATAGGCCTGCCGATTACAAAGTTTGATCAGTCGATTGATCTGTGGTAGATGCAAGTTTTGAGCGGGAAACCTTGGGACAATGCTTCTATGTTCACAAATCTTTATGAAGCTAATTTCACTTTATAATGAAAGTCTAGCTAATTTGATACAAATTAAATGAATCAAAGTATCGATTGAAATATTGCGTCAAGTATCATGAAAACTAATTTAAGAAATTCGCGAAAGTATGCAATATATACATTAATCCGTGCTCTACTGACCGCAATGCAAATAATTTGACTTCTGTTTCACATGATTTTACTTGATGAATAAATTGACTGATGAGCATCAGTGCCAGGCCATCATGTTTATGCATCATCAGTGAGTAAATCAAAACTCATCAAAATATTAAGTAATAGTGATGATAACTGGATTGGTACCGGTCACTGATGTACTTATACGACACTCAATTAGAATGAATTGCATTGTGAGTCAATTCGCTTGTTATTTACATGTAAGTTAATTTCTGATATCAGTATATCATATATCATGGCAAGACGGTCAGATTTCGACATTTTCTAATCCATGATGATTTACATGTTTATCGTTCAGATGCCTCTCACAACTACACTGGGTGATTGATACTTAATGAAGTGACCGATGGATGACACTTTGAAGTGATGTAATTCAACACACATTTTTTTTATATTTTTTATATAGAAGAATCTACGACATACACTATAAAAAGTGAATGATATCATATCAGCTTGATTGAAGTCTGTATACATAAAATCATTAGGTCATGCAACAATAATTGACATTTATAGTTTTGTGTGTTATGATAGCTAATTCAGCTGATCAAAGGCTGGTGGCAGATGAGCTAAATACTGCACTGCTAAATATAAGTGGTTTGCATGTAAATCGAAAATACCTGGAGCTTGTTTCATAAAATTAAGCAGTCTGATGCATATCAGTAACATTTTCAGCAATAAAATATAAAGTACTGCTATAAAATGCATTTCATACACATTTCCAACTGACAAAAACGCTGATATGTATAAGTGTGATTGATCGATGAAAACAATTAAAGATATTTCTTCGTAAACAAATTCAAAGAGTCAATGGTCACAAATATGAAGATATTCACGTAAATGGGGTCATATCATTATTCAGAATAAAAATATAGCATAATGGCTTGTCTTTAGACAAATTCGGGGCATCCCTATGGGCGGGAATTCCAGTTAACTGTTGGCTAATCTCTTCCCAGCGACTTGAGATACATGAGGTGTCTTCTTTCTGCCAAGCGATTTGGCTTGGCCAAACTTCTCTCAATCACCACTAAGTATGTCGGCGATATTGGTGTCCTCAGTTACAAGCACTTCGATAAAATTGTCTCAGGTTTGGAGAGACTTTCCTCATCGCTCATTCGGCCTGGCCCTGCGATGTGGTGCAGGTTTGAGGTTAGGGGCTGAAGTCTTGCTTTGCACAGCCACGTGGTTCCTCCCTGATGACTCCGTACATAATAATATAATTTTTCGATTATTCATTTTCGTGGTTATCTTTATTTGTAGTTTTGGTTAGCTTCTCGTCATGCTTCATGCAGAGCTCTCGTCTTTACTTTATGAAAATAAGAATTAATTATTAGTTTTGATTTATTATTCCATTCTTAAAAAAAGTTGGGTGGACTACCCTTTTTATTAGTATACGGACGTATACTGCGTGACAAAAAATTTGACACTTATGAATGCTAATCAGTGCCGGCTGTTAAATCTCTAAGTCGGTATTACTCCCAAGCAGATTTCTATGAGCCCTTACTAGCACAACCATAAGAAGACGTCGTTCATCCTTTTACACAGGATCAATGCTTGAACAAATTTGAACATTGCATAATTGGAAATTTCGGTGTCTTTTTTGACATAAGTTGTAAGTACGTGATGAAGCAGCAAAGTTGAATTCGTAAAATGTATGGCTATCGGAATGATTCGTTGTGGACGCATAGCCTGCACAATGTTGGCAAAGAATTGAATGTATCGCATGTAGGGTAGCTGTTAGGAATTGGTGGGTGCGTTGGTGTGAAGAAAGAAAAAAAGTAATACAGGAAAGATCTGGTAGACCAAAGAAGGAAGACAAGATTGACATAGATTGAAAGCTGATCATTGGTGTGTTTCATAGCGTTTCGCGTCTATCAATAGGCTGGAAATTTGTTAATGGTTTCAACTGCTGCGATAGAACAGCATATCGACGTTTGACAAGCTGGATTTAAACGTTGTAACTCCTTTTCTTAATCCGATGACAATGCGCGGTCGCACGTAGCACATTAGTCAGGGGATAACAGCTCAGCAGGTGAGCAAGCGTAACTCCCACGACATTCACGCTCTTCTGATCTATCACCGATCGAGCTTACGCATGGGATGAACTTGGTAAAAGGGTGAAAAACTCGTATCCACATTCTCCTAGCAATATCGAAACACTTTCTGAAAGATTGGTTGAAGAGTATCAGAATATCAGAATCGTATATTTCCAATGCATGAAAACACGTTGACCAGGTTATAACAAAAGTATGACACGTTATGCGATGATATGTATAGAGTACATAAAATGACATATTTGCAAGAATGACAATGAAATCAGAAGTGAGATATTTACAAATTATGATTTGAAGTGAGAATGATAGAATGATAGACGTTGAATAACTATGTCTGGAAGGAGAGGACAATTCATTTAATACTGAATATAAGTTGCTAGGTATTTTCGATTTTTGCATCAATTGGAATGACATGCATAACTAGGTTTGCAATCATTCAAGACAAAATGCACAATGTTGATGAGCGGCATTAATAAATGTTTACTTATTAATGATCTTTGACACCCTTCTCGTCTAATTAGTAAGTCCTAACATGTGAGAGGTCCGGAACAAAAACACATGAAAAGCAAAACGTAATAATTATCAATACGTATCTGTAAATGATCCTTCAAATTGTCTTACCTGCAATAGGATCGGTTAATGAGAATGCTGCACAAGTTTGATATGCGTTCCGGACCTCTCGATTCTTGCTCGTGTTTCTAATTCGCAGTGAATGTGATGTAGCATTCTATGAATCTTTAATGCGTCTGAACATAGATCACGATGCCATTGGTCATTGCTACAATCTGTCAGTTCTGATGTTAGTCGCGTTCTTAATGTATTTTCTCAGTTGCATGACTTTCCCCATTTCTAAAGTTTGTAACATAGCATAGAAATGAAAAGAAGGGTATGAAATGCAGCCTGATATTGTTGTATACTGAACATTCACAAATGAAATGAAATACAGTTTCTATTGTTCTATCATCGCATAAATTACATAGTCTTTCTTCATAACTTAATCGATTTCTATAGCTACCGGTTCTTACTGCCAAATCATGGTTTACGCATCTTAATTTCAATAATGGTATTATTATTTTTAGCCTTACATAGAGGTTCAAATAGGTTTTTGGTAATAATAGAGTAATGGCTTGGCTACCTTGGAGAAGAGTCAACATTATCGCAGTCAGGATGAAGCCATATCTGCTCCGTCCTACACTGGATCGTTCACTTTAGGGTCGCTCTGGTTATGGTCTTCATCAACAGCTGATTCCGTCGCCGTTGTGCTGGTCCAAATAGATCGCTCTTACTTCCGGCACCGCGTTGAATGTCTTTCGCCACCAGTCTTCCTAGAGTATAGGAGTCCTCACTTGAATCCTTCCCACGCGTCATCATGCACGAGGGACGTGATACACTATGGCTAGGACAAAATGAGCATGTCATCCTTATGAATCGGCTCTTTTCGCGGGAACTTCTCCAGTCATTGTAAATAAGGCCACCTCTGATCTTTTCCAATGTGGACATGGAGTCAGTGACGACAGCAGCATGCCTGTAAGCAGTCAACTCGAGCTAGTACAAAGTCTCGGTCACAGCCCTCACCTCTATGCACATACTGGAGGTCGTAATATTGAACACGCCGCAATTTTCATGTACCAGTTTGCCACAGACGAACGCCACAAAAGCCCAACCAGACCTGGCACCTCGAGAAATGAAGTGTAATGGGAATGCATTGAGCAAGAGAGATCGGATGAACTCGATAAACTTGAGAGAATTAGCAGAATTTAAGCATACATTAATGCCAGGGGCTGTACAGAATCCGGGTGGCAAGCATATGTGGCCTACTTTTTTTTAAAAAAACTGGTAGCCTAGGCCTACATCATAGATCATTACAGGCTTACCTGAGCCTATCTTTAGTGATTATTGCTGTATGAATCATCAATGAATTATCAATCATTTTCGATGAAAGTTTATCAAGTGTCGCTTTAAGTTGGATGCATACGACTCGGCTCCTCCCATCTTGTTGATGTGTGCTTTACACGTATTTTCTCCAGTCTCTACTAGACAGGCAAATCCACGTCCTTCTTCAAAAAATATGATTACACCTTCGATTTTAATATGCGCTTTAGAGAAGCCATCACACACGATTAACGTGAGGGTAAGAGGTAATGTTCTCACACAAATTAGTATTTAATTTTTGTCTCTGATGTGACCTTTGGTGCGCATGTGTGATCGAGGCTAGGAAGGCTTGGGTTGTCTTCTCTACTAAATCACCGAGTGAAACGACAATCCTTTTATCACCATCACGGCTCATTCCCTCAACTATTACAAGCTCTGAATTCAGCAGTATATCTGTACTTTTGTTTGACTGAGAAAGTTGACATCAAGACAATGACAACTATGCACGAGGATAAATAATTTGTTTGTACTATGTTACGGGTCTAGTTATAGGCCGGAGTCCTATCATTTGATAGGACTCTGACTCCAGCAAAAATCATAGGACTCCGACTCCGCATCCCTGGTCTTGATGCTACTTCATTAATTAAAATAATGGTTCCTATAATTATAAGTGTGTTTATTTCTCACACCATATATTACGAGTATGCATCCCACTCTGTAGTAGAGTATGGATCCCTATGTTTAGGTGTTGATTTATTTTTATACGCACTGGAATTTAAGGAATTCAACTCTTTTACACGATTTTCCACTAAGGCATTTGTTTACGTATATATTATTCCGTTTCATATGATTTTTGATTTTTAACCGCGCCGTGATTTAATTCAATTTATTTAGCAAATCATCAAGTCACACCGAAGAAAATTCAACTAATCCACCTGTATAGTCACAAACATTGAATTCCAACCGCATAAAATGTTTTGATTCTAACCACAGAAATTTGACATTGTATAGCAATGAAGGGCTAAAACGGTCATGCACATTGAAGACGTCCTGGACATTCGCTGTCATGGTAGCTGAAATTACCATCATCAGCAAGCGACAATTATCCATCCTTTTCCAAAGCGAAAAGTCCGATTTCTATTATTCTGATCATCTAAAACTCGATTCTACACAATGAATTTCATTGATCCTAGAGTACATTCTGTTGGTTATTATAATTCTGTTAGATTAGACAAATGTATACTTAACATATCCATATGTGGCCTGTTAAAACAGGCTATTAACTAAATTTGCCTACATAGCATTGCACGAAATTTTATTATTATAGCTAAGTCCGTCCAGGCGAGTTTGTAGTGTGAATAGTTGCAGAATCTCAATCGGAAAATGGACCCGACTGATCGAAAAGTTTCAGTAAGAATATATCTGAGGCAATATGCTAAAGACCGGTGGCATAGCCTTCCAACTCAAAACTGATGCGCATTAAAATATGAATTATGATTTGAATCTTTCTTTGAAAGTAATGCATGCCGCACGATGAATTACCAAGATTGTCAGCGAATGACATTAACTCGTGTAGACCAACTGCTTTTAGGCTTCCCATAAGGACATCAGCATTGATAATTGCAAAAAAATTATGAAGTATACCTTTCAGGTACATACCTTCTGGGTGATGTCGAAGTTCTGATAATACTGCCTCTACAATTGGTATCATCATTGCTGTCGTTGCTGTGTTACTGATCCACATAGATAAGAACCACGTGGGAAGCATGAAACCAAGCATGAGCCTGAAACGCAGACTCGAAATGTTAATTAATATAAGATCTATTAGATGCATTCTAATTATCCTACTACTTAATTTTTTTAGAATTGACTTTTGAAATTAAAATCCCCAGTTTCCTCTTCGACACAAAATCTACTGGCAAAACGATATCAGAAAAAGCTATTTTTTGCGATTTCTTTTAGCCAAATGCTAAAATCTTCGCAGAACACGTTTTCAAATCTTTACTTACAATATTCATTGCTCTTTAGGAAATGTGTGAATGATGATTCTTCTAGCATGACTTCAGAGAATAAAACTGTTATATTTTAATATAACTTGATGATGTAATAGTCAATGACATCGCTTGAAATGAAAGTTCATAAGTATGTGACTTAAACAGAACTTAAACAGAAAATGCTCGTAATTTTTTCTTTCGTGATTATTTAGTAAGAGTGCATGATGCATTAAAAGCACACACAGAGATTTAGTATTTCGATTTCGAGTAAAATTTGTTGCTTGCACTAACAGTTCGGCTTTTCAAACAAAGATTTATCCATAAACATAATATTTCCAGATAGTGTAAGGTGGCAGTTTATCAGCACTATAATTTGATTTTGATTTTTCAATTATTTTCTTGTTCATCATGGGAATCAGAAAAAACGGAAATTTTTGTATTGCTTAATTCACACTAGAAAACATTCAAACAACAACTGAATTTTCGAAGACTTCTAAGGACTGCATCTACAAAGTGTCCTCCACGAATGGTGCATTACTTCTTTTAACGAAGGCACATGATCCAAATATTTGTGCTCACTAGCTTCAATCATTATAGACATGATGCCCCAAAAATTATACTCGCTTGTGTATCAACGCAGTATACAAAAGAGAATGTCGAAGAAAATTATCTTTAGAATCGGCCACCCGCATCCGTCTCACATTCTTATAAATATAAACTCTTTAAATCATATAAACTTGGATATTGTGCGTTTTAGCAATGTGTGCTTCTTTCCGGTATGGTAATGACTAACGCTGTCGATTAGTATTAGCCCATCACATTGCTTGCCTAAAAATTAAAGCGATAAAGAATTGACCAATGCAGTTAAGCGTCTTTTACCTCCTGTGCGATGTCCCCATCACCATTAAAACTCCAAGTGCTATCCGTTTATGAAGATTCCATCGTTCGACTGCTGTAGCTACCATGAGACCACCTAGGAATAGGACATTGGTATCCTGAAAATTAGTATGATAGCACTGATAGCATGTAATGGATGATTTAATATTTTTGGTTGAAACAACATTCTAAACGGGAGTGCTGCAACCTCCAATAGCAAAGTGTCCTTGTTTTGAACAGGTCGCAAGAATGAAATTTGTTGTCACTAAACCCACCTGAGAGGATCAAAAACTAGAAATTATTGAAAATTAGCTGTCCCCAGTACGTGACATGCAGCGCGACACCCTCACACGATTCCACGAACTATCAGTATATTCCTATTTTTATTTACCTTTAGGCCTATTTACCTATTAAGTGCACGAATGAACCAACACCAAAGTAATGGCTATATTCACAATGCGAAACAACACGAGCAAAGGCAAAAGAGTCAATTGAGGCAAAAGTCTGAACTCGATTCATAGATGCAAACATGTAAGCAGCTGAAGATATCTTGATAAAGGAAAATGGTCCTTTTTTTGAATATCGGCCTACATGACAAAGGATCAACGAGACATATGAATGTCATTTCTGGATTTCTGTTCCCGTAACTTCAGTTAACATATTTGCAATGACATTGCACAGCCTTATTAACATATTTTATTTCCGACCTTTCTATTCATATACCAATTCATCTACCTTTTAGGTAAATAATGATTGCAATGATTTTGAATTTCAAACTTCATTGCAGCTCATCCTTCTGCAAATATAGTAAATTTGATAATGATTAGTGTCAAGAGACCAAAACGTCGCTTAGCAAGCCTGTTAATAGCTGTCATATATACATGTATATATAATGTTTACTTATAGTTATCAAACAAATCATCGACAACAGAAATACATCAATTTGACAATGCACAAATGCGTAAAATTTTACGAATACATTCAATTCAACAAAAATATGCAAAGAAAAAAGTTAGTAGAAAAGATCAGCAAGATGAAAAGTACAAGTAAATTAATCGAAATGTGTCAATAAGTGTCTGTAGACCTTAAAACTAAACACCTCTAACATATGATAAAGATTCAAGTTTTCTTGGGTGAGGATTTCTAGCTTTTCCCTGTTCTGACAAAGGATAGAATGCTCATTTTTGCAGGACTGTTGACTCCAAAATATCGATACGTCTAATACTTAGCATAAGAAGTCGAAATATTCCATTTCTCTAGTTTCAATACTGCACCTACACTGAACAGAATGTAATTGATGTGATATCGCATAAATAAAAAACAAACATGTACCGCTTGTCACATCATCAAGTAACTCAAACAAGCATTTCAGCCGACTAGCACTACCAGAACGTACTGGGAGTTGTAAAACACTTGCATACTCAATTGCATTTAACCAGTCTGCATAACTTATCGCATGTCATGCTAGCGTTCAGGCTAAAAGGTTATCTACACCGAGATCGATGCATCATTGATGTTCCGCGATCATTAGATAAATTAAAGTACTATTATTTTAGTGTGATGTAATTATTGACTTTTACAATGTATGAATAAAGGCACTCACATGTGCAGAGCCGATTTGGTTATCTTCATTAGTGCAAAGCATTAATCACTTATTGATGCTTGCATTAATTTTGCATTTTTTAAATCAATTCCTTTTGTAATCCTTTGTCATTTTTTCTTTTTTTCAGATTTATTCGGAAATTAAGTGTCAACTTGTTAATTTGAACAATGGCGACCACTTCCAGGCGACGTTGAAGAATCGATTTAACAATCCAATGCCTCTGGATTCTACATGTACAAATTCGAATTCTAGATATCTAATTGTGCCTTGTACCTGGTCCAGCCGCGAGAAAGAGTTACGTGGCTTGGTGAGAATTATGACTGGGTTCAGTTAGGCCGGAGGCACGCAAGCCATAAGCCCAAGCCACAAGCCATAGAGTAAGTACATTAGGTAGAGTAGCAACTCAGAATTTATTAAATCCCCAATGTGTATACAGTTTCGATTTCATTAAATGAACACGAGTGGAGACCCAGTACAACAGATATATGCAAATTTTTACACTTTTGGAGAAATGTACACGAATTGACTGATCATGGTATCAATACGGAATAGTGAATAGTACTCCACAAATCCTCCATGTCATGACAACTTGTAGAGGTAATATATTTTGTTAAATTAGCAATTAGATGGGCTACCATTACTAAAAGCTCAGCTCTATTATAATAAGATTTTTTTCTTAAGCGTGAACATATCACAAACTGCCACTGAAAGAGCAAAACATCACAATCAAGGAAGCTTATCATAACTAATTCTAAAAGATGTTCATGGGTCCACATTACTATTCAGATTCAAGAAACGACGCATTGTGAATCATTAGTTCATGCCACTGAAAATTGAATTAAAAACAAGAAGCTCTCAATAAGCTCTCAACTTTTCTTTGAAGACTTACAGGGACTTGCAGTATAATGCAGTTCATGAAATTTCCTTGATCATCAGCTTATTTTCCGCTTAATTGAGATGCTTGTTGGCAATTGTTCATTCCATTTGATATTCAACTTGTTTCATGCTATTTATAAAGTGGCTTCATTTCGGTAGTATATGAATTTGCAAAAATTTGGAATTCTAAAAACTGTTAAAAATGATTTTTTTGGACCACAGGAACGCAATCTCCGCAAAAATTTGAATCTTTTGATATAAAAATTTTCACTGTATGCAGACACTTTCTGAGTCTACACTGTACCTACTATTTACTTACTCTATGCCACAAGCCATAAGTCACAAGTGATAGGCAATAGGCCGTCACCCGGTTTGGAATCCTTGGGCGATCATCTTCAATAGAACCGAAATTGTGATATAATGCGCGTTATATAATGATCTTCATGCTTCAGCTTTACAATACTCTATGCTGTTACATAAATTAGAAGAATATCATACATATTATTTTTCTACCTGCCTGTATTACCCATCATGAGAAAAAGTGCTGTCAAAATGACTTATGGCTTGTGCCTTATGTAGGATCGTGACGCGACTTGCGAACGATGACTTATGGCATGTTCGGTGTGCCTCCCGTCTTATCAGCTGCCTCGTGCCATAAGATAGCGGTACTATAGGATATCTGCTCGGCCCTGCAAAAGCCATGGGTTTTGAATTGTTTGTTAATCAGACAACTTTTGCTAATTGATTTGTTCCTTCAGCATGGGGCTTGCATTAGAAATGCAGGCAGAAAAATAACATTCATGTACGTGCTCAAAATTTCACGACAAAGTGACCAGTATCGTCGCAGAGAATTAGGTACTTATGGGTTATCTCCCCTCTCCAGGTTTTCAAATTTGTCTAAAATCTGCAAAAATGAATCAATCATCACCAAACTTCAAGTAGAGGTACTTAAGTATATTTTCCACCCACATACAAAAATTTGTGCAGATTGCACAAGTACTTTTTTGCATTAGAGACGATAACGTGAAGTGGAGCGATGTCAACAGGCTTCGTCTGTTCGACACGTTATTGTTACTTGTCTGTGAACTGTTCTCTCTCTCTCCCTTCGTCTCATCCACTGCCATTTGAAATCTTCCAACGACCACTACTTTGCCACACCTTTTTAAGTTAAAAATGTCTGTGTAAGGGATATGGTCTGGTCATTATCACTTCACGAGTTGTCGGGAAATGACTTTGTTGACTTCAAGTGCTTTCTGCACAGAAGATGAATGCAAAAGAATTCAGATCAAGCAGCAGACATCGCTGCACTTCAAGTTATCGCTCCTAATTCAAAAGGTACGTGTCCGATTTACACAAATTTTGGCATGTGGATAGAAAATATCCTCACTTACGTGGACCTAAAGTTTTGTGAAGAATGATTCATATTTACGGAATTTAGAGAAATTTGAAAACGTGGGGGAGGGGAGATAAGCAGGGTTGCCGTGGGTATGGGGATTCTGTGGGGATACCCATGGGTATGCGGCGGGTATGGGCATTAAGGCCATCCCCGCAAATCCCATAGCGCTTCTATGGGGCTTTTGACATTCACTAGAAGCAATCAGAACTGACATCATACTACACAATCAACTTCGATGTTGAATTACAAAGTATCACGCAGCCTAGCCATCTCACCACTTAAAATGCATGAAATATCAATGCTGATCATTTTCACATTAAATAGCACACGTTCAATAATTTTACTTGAACCATCCCTGTTGTGACATCATAGGAAATCTTGAGAACTCAGGGCAACCTTGCTGTTAGGCACAAAGAAAAACATCCGTTGCTGTATCAAGCCAATGCATTTCACTTACAAAGTAAGTTACTTTGTAAGTGAAATGCATTGGCTTGATACAGCAACGGATGTTTTTTTTGTGCCTAACAACAAGGTTGCCCTGGCTTCTCAAGATTTCCTTCAATAATTTTGAATGACTTATAATGATAGTTCCAGGTGTGTCAAGGACGTCTGAAGTGGAAGGATTCTGCAGGTCTCCTTTACTGCACAGCCGAATGGAAACTTACAAATATAAGCTCTAATAGTACAAATAGCTGAGATAAAATTATTTGCGATATTATTAAGCTTGCGTGATAAATGCGATTAATCATTATTAACCTAAATTTTAAACTAATTTCGATATCGAAGACCTGAGTCCAGCCCACAAAGCAAGACACATGAGAATGTTGAATGATTTTCGTCGGATACATGAACAGTGTGATGCAGATTTCTCACACAAAGTCATTCAACTGTAAACCATCTACTGGCATTTATGATAAAAGCTCAGATTTTTCACTTGTTCACGACTTGTCAGAACTTTCATTTTCATCTGATCTGCACACTTAGGTGTACCTCATTAAATAGTTCATTGTGCTGCATTGCATCACCATACACAAATGGGTCAATAACCTCCAAGTTCTTGTGCAATAATTCGGTGACATGAGTTGTCGAGAAAATCAGGATCTATAATCTATAATATATAAGTCTCTATAGATAAGTCTATATCTATAATAGTAAATTAGATTGATTCAAAGCTTTTTCCTTCACCACGTGCATATAGTCGATTTCTACTGCACAAACAGAAGGCCTTTCATTGTGTAATGAAAAAAATATAAACCAGTACGTGAATTTCCACTCCTTTACTTTAACAGGGTTGCTAGTAAAAACGATATATACACGTCCCGACGTTTCAAGCGTTCGCCCGTCTTCTGGGATATTAACGATAAAATGAGCCAAATTGAGCCAAATTGATTTCTACTGCGAAACAATTCTAGACTTGAGATGCATGAAGGCCAAACTCGCTTGATATTTTACTTCATTATCGGCATTGATGGAGATAGAATTGCTGCATAAATTCAATTAACAAATATTAAACGGGAATATTCACACATATGAACATAGTGTGATCCACTGAGCAATAAACGATGGCTGTAGCACACATTGGTAGACCGTAAACATACAGTAAAGGCTGAAGGCCTACATAAGAATTTTTGACAGGAGACTTTTTTGTGACATAGTGACCATTTTGAAGTACTGGCAGTGTAGCAACATATGAATATTTCTTATTTATGTTCAACCCTGTGTTTGTATTTTGATGGACTTCCTATTATTTGAAAAAAGCACTACTATAATCAACCAAACGAATGAAAAATCCTCACATTAGGTACCCAAAATACCAACTTGCAGGACATCCCAGGATTATATTCTCACAAGTGGAACACGTGAAGCTCGTATATAATCTATCAAAACAGCCAAATACATGTACTTAAAATTATTTGCAGCAAAAAATCGAGTCTTCACGCCAAGCAGCTGACTGAAAATATTGTGGGGACATTAAGGTCCCTCAGGACTTAAACTAACAGTTAAAATTTCAATTTACATATTGATAAATATTCATGCTTGCTTTTGTGAAACTTACTGTACTTAATCATGATTGTCTACAGCGAGGTTTTTAAGCATAGTTCTTTTGAAATGAATGTGAGTATGTTTCCTGAGAATGCTTCGCATAGCATGTATATATGATGTAATGTAAGCTTAGGTTTGATTTTACTTGATGTAGACTGGTTGCTTTGTGTTATAACAGCGAATCCCGAAACAGCGAACGGTAGAAGGCGAATATTAGAAACATCGAAATTTCAAAATAGCGAAATATATAGATAAGCAATGCTCGAGTGTTGTGCAGAACTAAGTACATACTCGTAGTTGTTGAATTTTTATACAAATGTGTCTTCTTTAAGGGAACAGTAATGCAAAAAGTGTACCCTTAAAATAATCTTGTAGCAAAATGAAGTAGGATCGACATGGTCAATAACTAGGTAAAGTGAACCAAAAATCCAAAGTGAGTAAAAGAGGAAGTTTGAAAAACTCAAGCTGACCAGTAACCGATTTGTTATAGAAGCAAAAAATTAAAGACAAAGTCGTCATACAATTAGAAAGAAACATTTTGAGATAGAATTACGTTTACGGTGGACTACGTTATGGAAGTTTTATGGAAAAAGGGTGTCATGTCTCATGAATCATGAAGGAATTAAGAGCGGAATGAGAAGAACCTGTGTGTGTATGCTGGCAGCAGACGACGAAAACTAACGAATCAGTAGAGGTAGATAAAGAGCACCTTTCTGCTAATGCAACCAAATGATTCAGGCAAATGTAGATTTGTAAGTCAAATACGCTTGTATAGCGGGCTCTATTCCTCACTTGAACAAGCATTTAGTTAAATTTTCGGTACAATTATTTCAAGGAGGCAAGTCAGAATCAAGGCTCAATACTGATAGAAAATATGCTACAACAATTTTAAAGAGCAATAGGCCTATGCCGAAGATAGCAAATAAAAGTCATAAAAGTTACAACACGGAGTTGATGACTTTCTTCAAGGACTCTTATTCCGCATCTGGAGTCAAATACAGCCTTCGGATCGTTGAATTCTGTGCAGAAGTTCCACTGAGATGGAGATATTGGACATCAATCATTCTATACGAAGAAGAGCAACATATTAATCAGGGGCTTATCCTGTGGGGGTGTGGTGATTCTGTGCGGATACCCGCAGGTTTTTCTGTGGGTATGAGGTGGGGTGGGGATTCAAAGATCAATCCCCACGGCAACCTGGAGATAATCCATAAGCACCGAGAATTGTTCAATAATGTGGTGTCTATTGCTACCGCGATATTGCATACCAGATTACACAAGAAACCTTAACATGAGACTCGTTTCAAACTTACTTTCATGTAGGTTGGACAGATTTTTTTTGATTGAATGATTTGAAATGCAGGCCCTAAAACCATTGGAATAAGAGCTGTTACTCCTAACGGCAATACTTCTGTTATCCAATAGACAGCCATCAATATCAACATATAGCCTGCCAATGCTTCCTGAAATACAAGAACAGAAATGATACAAGCGCATTCCCATGCTAGAGTTAATTGCATTTATTCATTCAGCGATAAATTAAATGCGAATATGGACATTCTTGCGACCACGGTATATCTATTGCAGTTTTCTGTTTTCATATACTACGGGTAGCGAATGAGCTGATTATGTAATTGTTATAAGAAAATGGAAAGCCTCATGTCCTTATGGAAGGCCACAGTAACAATCAAAGCTCCTTTCCCCTGTAAAGTGATTAGTCCGACAAAGAAATGACGATTGTGAATTTAGCTAGCATTACGCATCAATGAATGACATTTACGAAATACAGAAGTAAAGCTTTTCTACTTTGGAACCCTGACAACAGTTATAAAAAGACTTATGAATATAATATCATCAGTTTCGGCACATGCTAGCTATTCATTATAATCACGGGATTCTGCAGCGAATTACACTTCAAACCGCCACAAATTGCAGTAGTTTCAAGAGATAGCTCATCTTGTAGGGAAAAATCCCTCGTCAACATATCAAAAATCTAGGAAAATCTAGTTAGTGTAACAACCTGAATTTTCCAGTGAAAGTCAATAGTCTTTCGAAATATAAAAGCACGCTTACTCCAATGAAATCGCAGAGTCAGATAGCAACAGCCAATCAAAATTAAGCGCTGTAGCTTTGTCTCATTAACTGCATTTACTTTCAGCATGGGTCTCACCAATATCAGCTATGTTTTCTGAATTATGTCCTTTCCAAGCGATTAGATTTCTCAGTCACTAGTTCAACAATACCTGTAACTATCTGTAGATGCAAACTGATGCAAATCTGTACAAGTTAAGCTACAAATAGATGAGTTTTACTATCAATAAATGATGACCTTTTGCAACTACCGTCTTGTGAAAGCGCATAGTTGTTCAAGCCGTTAGGTCAAAAACACATTTGCGTACCCTCATATTGTAGATAACTTTCTTAGCTCCCTGTAGGGAGCAAATTGATAAAGATTTGTATAAGTTTGGACACAAATTTTCATTTTTTCCATCAATAAGTGAAGTATTTTTGCGAGTCCTCTCTTGTGAGCATGCATAGAAATTTAAACATCTATATCAAAAACAAATTTCCGCACGCTTATCATCCAATGCACATTCTAAGGCACCTGTAGATGTAAATTAATGCAAATTTGCCTATGGCAACAGACAAATCTGCGAGTATTTCAAACCTTCATTTTAAGAAAACGAATACCGGCATCTATATGCCACATACATTAGTTCTCATGCTCCCAGAGCATACAAGTCAGCTGTCATGCGCTCTCTGTTTCATAGAGCAAATAGAATTTCTCCTCTAAAAGCTCTTACGATAGTACAGTTGTAACGATAAAGCCATTTTCATCAGCAATAGGTTTCCTGTGAAATTATGTGTGCATATTGTGTGCTGGTTAGATTGAGAAAAGAAAATCGGAAACTCAAATAATTCATTGGACCATTCCGTTCATTGAAGACATTTCCTCTGATTTACGTAAGAGGATTCGATGTCTTAACAAGAGTTTGAAAGGCGCGGAAATCAAGCCGATTTTCAAAACCTCCAACCTTGGTTGTCATTTTCAAAGCAAAGATGCCATTGCGAGTGCTTTGAAATCTCATGTCAATTATGAATACAGTTGTGACCGCTATCAAATGCGGTACATTGGTGCTACTAAACGCCACCTAAACACTCGCGTAAATGAGCATCTGGAAGGTTATCCAGTTCAAACTGAGATATCCATGCATGACCATTTTCCTAAGTCTGAAAATTTCAGAATCATCGGTCAGTGCCACAGAATTAGATTGTTTAATCGCAAAAACGGAAGAAGAGACGACCTGTCTAATTCTGTGGTCAGTGCAAATGTCCTTTCATTCTGGAAACTATTTTATTTAAATCAAATAGCTATGCACTGTCAAATGAGTGGAATGGTTCTCACGAGTGAGTAACTTCTGTGGCCGTATTCTCAACGCGTGCTAAATGCTAAATAGTTCACTATCTGTCTATTTAGTCAAACTTTTTATTCTGAATGCAGTCTAAATAGTCATGACTATTTAGATTGAACTATTTAGCAGGATATCTGACTAAATGGAATTCTGAAAGATGCATGATGACTATTTAGCATGCTATTTAGATCAAAAATTTAAGACAGCTACTGAGCTGTCTGACCACCTAACTATTGTTACATTGATGGTGATAGATAGTGATCATTTGTAACTCTCTTTATAATTCTCGCATTAATTAAACGATAACATTCATGTGATGAATGACTGGGTGATGAACAAAAACAATTTACTTGCAATATGATATAAGACGTCACAGAAATCGTTATTTGCTGCCGTTGTTAATAATTATGCATGTACGGTTCTTGTAAAGGGAATCCTGACCACGCACATCGAGCTGTATTTGTGTGATAGCGAATACAAACTTAATACGCATCACTTTGTGAATTTAATTCAATATGTCAAAAAGGTATAAAGTCAAAGCTCAAGAGGAACATCGGTTGATAGTCTTGCAAAGATGGCCTTGTACATGCATGTTGACAATGCCCTGTTTAGAGACACTTCTCGTTTTGCATTTGATCCGTTTGACAAGTACAACGAGGATGATTTACCGGCTCACCAAAGACGTTGTGAGGTGGCTGTGTAATGAGATTTTTCCTATTACAGCCGCGACTAGACGAGCAGTCAGTGGCGAAGTACAGCTTCGCTTGGCATTGAGGTATTATGCAACCGGTGCGTACCAATCGACAATAGAAGACACTCTTGAACTGTTACAAACCTCAGCATGGAGGTCCATTGCCAACAACCTTACTTTCTCAAAGAAAAGACCAATTTATTGAATTTCCAAAAACCGAAAGAGAATTAAACAACATCAAATTGAAATTATATGATATTGGATGCATTGATTGCACCCATATTCGGATAACCGCTCCACCAGAGTATGATTTTCAATATGTGAATAGAAAAGGTTATCATTCTTTAAAAGTACAGGCTATCTGTGATCACAAACGCCGTTTTGTCAATATAGTCGCAAAATGGCCCGGCTCAACGCATGACTCATGGATTTTGAGAGAAAGCAATATTTTCAGAGAATTTGAAGATGATGAATATTCAGGAATAATTCTGGGAGACAATGGATATCCATGCAAAAACTGGTTGATGACCCCACTCCTTTCGACCAACCTAAATCAAGAGATAAGGTAAGATAATTACGATCAAAATAACTACGAAAGATATTGAGATAATTATTTTGATTCAGCATGATGTGCGTCTTTTGCTTATATTTTATGATAACCTATTTTACATTTTGCCATGATTTTTGTCATTTTGACATGATATAAGAGTAAATCTTAAACAAGCCACATACAATATGAAAGTTATCCATTTCCTCTATATTACAGATACAACCAGGCGCACAAGAAAACCCGTGTGCTGATTGATAATGCTTTTGGTATATTCAAACGCAGGTTTGGATTGATACACGAAGAGAATCACCGAAATATTCGCAACGTATGTTCGAATGTTGTTGCTTGTGCAGTATTACACAATATCGCAATAAATAATTCATTACCCGCCATCAATTTTGATGAAAGCACTGTCAACGATGCTGCCGAGGTTATTACACCGATCTACAACGGTAATGACAATCATGGTTTTATTTTTAGAGACAACATAATTCGATCTGTTTTTTCATGATTTCTTGTCAATGACATTATAAGTGTTAGATGAAATGACATTTTTTGTTTTCAATTTCCATGTTGTTTCTTTTTATATTAAACCATTCTGCTATCGCAAACTGATAAAAGATACCGCACTCAAAATACACGTGCATTTGCGTTGCATAGCCTGATGAATTATCTATCATATTATATGCCTTTATTAAAGATTCAATTTACTTCAACTGCATGATCATTGGTAAGCTATACTTGAAAAGATGCTGTAGAATAAGAAAAAAACGAATCGTATCCATTGAAATGAAGTTCTATATTGGCATATATCGACACTAACCACTGAGTAATTCTAAGTAAGTTTCATTATTTTGCTCTCGGTCATTAGTCAAGTCCATTTTCGTGACTTTATCTGACAGGATGCATTTCTCCATTGAAAGAACATCCTTCCGAATGGTGAGAACGTCTGCTTCCTTCCTGAGGTTCTCCCGTTCAATAAGAAGATTTTCTTTTTGAAACATTGCTTGTGCCCAGTTAATTTGCTAACTGAAAGTAGCACTAATGACATTGATGTTGTTGTATTCTTTCAAGATCTTTCGCGGCCTCTCGTCAGGAAAGTACGGCCGTAATGACAAGATTGCACGTTGAATCACACAGGAGAGTACACTTCACGATGGACAACACTGGCTTTGATTTACACAATCGACAAGACAATGCGATGACACTATGAAATGACAAAAATGATACTACTTAAAATGTACAGAAGTAATGAGCAATTAGATAATGATGTGTTATGGAAGACGAACAATTAGGTCCATGGAAGTCGTAGAACGTGCTTCAGTTCTTTTTGAATGCACAAATCTGGACGATGATATGATATGTACAATGATTCTAATACTGGTAAGGAAAATGGTGAGTTACAAAAACTTAATACAGTAAAATGAGAAGTCACACAGCTATTTACAAATGAGTCACATGAAAGGATATGTCTGGCAATGCTGCTGGACGGTGGTGCTGTTGATCGTGGTCGGGTTTCACGACTTGCCACCCACTTTGGAACGTGTTTTGCAATCCTGGTACGAAGACATCTCTCCGTGCGCCCTACGTTATTGCTTCCGCAATCACACGAGAATTGGTGGACGAGGCAGGCGCGGTCGTTAAGAGGTATTCGATCCTTCAGCGGTCTCACCGGAATCTTCTTGGTGGAATTGAGAAGCTTAGGATCAGCAGCAGGGAAAGCTTGTCGAGTGGACCTGATAATGCGCTTTTTGATGACTCATTTGTAAATAGCTGTGTGACTTCTCATTTTACTGTATTAAGTTTTTGTAACTCACCATTTTCCTTACCAGTATTAGAATCATTGTACATATCATATCATCGTCCAGATTTGTGCATTCAAAAAGAACTGAAGCACGTTCTACGACTTCCATGGACCTAATTGTTCGTCTTCCATAACACATCATTATCTAATTGCTCATTACTTCTGTACATTTTAAGTAGTATCATTTTTGTCATTTCATAGTGTCATCGCATTGTCTTGTCGATTGTGTAAATCAAAGCCAGTGTTGTCCATCGTGAAGTGTACTCTCCTGTGTGATTCAACGTGCAATCTTGTCATTACGGCCGTACTTTCCTGACGAGAGGTTGCGAAAGATCTTGAAAGAATACAACAACATCAATGTCATTAGTGCTATTTTCTTTTTGAAGTTGAAGAACTTCCATCTGCAGTTTCCGATAAGCTATGGATGAGGTTGCTGGTTTTGTTATCAAACCAAAACGACTCCTTGGTGGCAAATGTGCAACAACCTGCTGTTGGTCGATGGGTGGCGTATCAGTGTCTGAAAGAAAAAGAAATAGTTTTGAGATAAATTGAAAAACAATGAAATGCTGAGAAAATTATATATGTATACTTACTGGGAAGACTTTCAACTTCAACAATGGGTCCTCCTTCTGCAGAATTTGAAGAATCCATCGGCTGACTTGTGCTTGCACCTGATTCTATGCCGCCAGGAACACCACTAAATGTAGGAGATTCGCCCAATACTGCTATTATTCTTTCTTCCGATTGTGTCATGTTTTCTTCAGCCGGTCCGCCTCCCATTTTTCTCTTAGATTTTTTTTTCAACAGAGTTCCTTGCTTTTGCACTGGATTTCATATTTTGCCACTTCTTTCTGCAATTGGCAGCGGTTTTTTTTGTTCTGTGGGTTTCTTGAATTTATTAGTTTGGCACATTCTTCCCATGCATCTCTTTTCTTTGCATTCGCATCCGCATTCTTACTTCCTTCAATATCTTTCTGGTTCTTTTCATAAAATTCGATTAATGTTTTCTCGTCATCCTTTGTAAATTTCATCTTGTTCGTGTAGTTGTGTATCGCGCGTTTGATCGTTTACTGAATCATCAATGACAATTTGGCACAAGTTATCGAATAAACTATTGGTAGTTAGGGAATTCCTGTCGACGGCAGTTAATCAATCAAGAAGCGTGCGCGCAAATGTGTGACAGTCATGTGACAGTCTAGAAAACATTTAGCAAGGCGTTCAGAATACGAAATTAAGTCCATGCTAAAACTAACATGATCTTGAACTATTTAGTGCAGACTATTTAGCACGCGTTGAGAATGCGGCCACTGAACTTGTAGCCAGAGACACTGTTTGATTGACATATGTGAAATCCATTTCTTTTGCTCACTGGTTCCCATAGAAATCCGATTTATTTCATTTGTTTAAGTAACACTACTAGAATGGACAGCTGGGGTTTGTTGACGGTTAAGAAATGACTCATAACTGTACCGCTGCTATAGTCACGACTTAACCACGGCGTAGTGTTCTGCGATATTGTTGTGGCCATTCTAGTCTAACTAACGCGCAATAATATTAATCGGATTTCTATGCTGGTTCCTTTTACGTATATACAGATCGCGATGTAATCGTATTGTTTCTCTCCACTGAAGATGTTGCTTTGGAAGCAATGAAGCTAGTCTGGCAGAATCATTTTGTTTTATTAGCAATGAAAAGTTTGGTTGCAATATACTACAAATATATATGTTCGAATAAAAAAAGAACTATGCAGGATAAAAAAAAAATTTCAATAGATGTTATGGATGATTTTAACGCGCATTATCACTGTCTGAACTCAGACTGGTCATCAGGCGTACATAGATTTGTAAGAAAGAAAATACAATAATCATTAATGATATTTAAAATTTGAGCTATCCCAGTGATCTTTTAGGGAATAGTGTCGATTTCTGTATGGCAGTCTATAGAGCTTTTGTTTGAGAACCATCCTTCAATAAATTTACGTTGCTCTTTATCATCGTTAAATTCTATGAGTTTAGTTGTGTTCCATAGAAATTGGTGGCTTTCTTCATGTGCAATGTGTTCTCTCAATAACATTTTCCTTTGAATTAAAACTGTCCGTTATTATCTTCCATTCTTTTGCCTTTTTACTTTATATGTCGGGGCACTTCCTTTTATCTTCAATTATAGGGTGGTTGCATGATATTTCAGTTAATACCTCCCTCTCAACCGTACTGAAATTACCGCTCGACACTTCTTTTTCGAAGACATTCTGAACACGAATAAATTGACAGCATACCAAATGATCGTGTCGACAAGACAGCAAGGCAATGGATTTCCTTTCTCTCTGTGATTGGTCTCTTACTTTAGCAACCACACTACGTCACAACTGTCACACGTTGTGCGCGTGCGTTGCAGATCAAGAAAACCTGAAGCCACAGAATTAGATTGTTTAACCGCATCACTTTGCTAGAAGTGCAAAATGATTCAAGACAATGGCACATGCAGGAACTTATTAAGTGGGCAAAAAGAAATTTTTAATACCTTGCAGAGATAGGAAAAATAGTCGTGCGTCGTTGCGGATTGCCGTCAATTCCTTTAAAATGCTTCGATCGCCACGATTCCTTCAGATTCGAGGAATTCAGATCATTGCGCAAAAGTTTTCTCGATCATGTTGGCCCTTCCGATCATTATTAAAAAAGTTAGCAGGCGGACAAAAAAACGTTCACAAACTTCTCTGTAGAACTTGACATCAACTGTGTTTCTTTGTTGTGAAAGCCGGTTGATAACAGTCACCGAAACTTCGCACAATTTAGCGTGTTTAATGTTGAATTGACTGCTCATTGTTCGATTGCTATGGTATTATGTCAGCAGATTGTGCCATTTCATTAACGTTACTTGTTCCAATATTTCCTTTCTAGTCAAACAGAAGAAGAGACGACCGGTCTAATTCTGTGCCTGTAGCTGATCTCCAGCTAAAACTTTATTCAGCAAGCGATTTTAGACCTCAGGTCTTACTAAACCTGAGGTGTAGATCAGCTGCAGCTTAGTTAAACCTCAACTCAGCAATACCCCCTTTATGTCAAATCTTATGACAGCCAACTTGATGTTCATGTAAACGTGTTTGCAGTTGCTTGCTCGTTTGTCCATAGTACGTGGTTGTGCAATTTTTCCATGGTATTTTGTATATTGAGTTTCTTCTTTTCATAGATATTTGTGCTTTTGTTCTTTTCTTTACTAATGAAGATTGTAGAGTAGATGTTGGTTTGTGTGCAACGTTGATAATTATCTAAAATCTAAATATCTGATAATAATATATGATAAATGAAAGGATGCTTTACTATGTGTGTATAGTGCTCAATATTGAAAGAGATAAGTAGATAGTGAAATCAGAACAATTATTTTCTGCATGTAGGCCTAACTCGAAGTTTCCCGGACTGTAATAAGATTACAACCGATCATCAGACATCAATAAATATAGAAAGAATTTCAAAGTAGAAGTCATATTATGCATGATATGGTATTCAAAAAGCATAGCTGTATCATAGTTAAGAGAGTAAAAACTTTCTCCGACGTCTGCATATGGCATTTATTTCATTTTTCTTAATGATCAATGTCTCAGATTTTGCCACTGCCATATGATATTTTTCATTTAGACACAAATTGCAATGTCGATTCCCACTTTTACATGACACATTTCTCCATGATTTTCCACTTGATGTTAAATGGTTTGTTTCCTTCTTTCAATTTCCATATATCATTTGATAGTGATGTTTCATGTTTGTAATTCTCGTTGTTAAATGATTTGATGTGATTATGATGTCTTACTTTAAACTTTCCTTCACACAAGCTAAAGTATGCTTTTTCTGAATTTCCTGATTTTACTATGGCATTGTGTACCACGCATCTTTGTAGACAATTTCCTTGCAAAGGGCACTGCTCTGTAAAATGTAACTGTAGAAATAAAGACTGCAATCTCCAAATTACTGTGCAGGAGGGTCAACATTTAGACATTACTCGGTTTCAGGAAGTCTACATATAGTCTACGATATGATACAGTGTCACCATATCGGGCGAAAAAATCTTTCGGGCAGAACTCTGGATATATCTTGAGATTCTGGACTATGAGATTCCTATGAGACTATGAGATGGACCATGACAAGTTCACCATGAAATTCCGAAATTCTTAGGTTGCGAGAAATGAAATTTTGTGGCCTTAAACTGATTTCTCATCAACTTGAATCATCTAATATTTTCGTCAGTTTTTCACATTTTTCTCATCATTAGGAAATGCATGAGTAATTTAATGATGCACCTAGCTTTGATTTTCAAAATGCTTCAATTTCACCACTTAGAAATTTGAAGCTCATGATTAATCAAATTGATTAAATGTAATCGAAGAGTGATTTCCCAGTTAGATTACTCATACTATATGCTTAAAGATCATTCCTCTATACCTGTTGCGACTAATATTTGCGGATAGAATTACAGAAATAATTAATTTCAAGTAAAACTGTATAGTAAAATGCTAATTTGATCAAAATTCGAACATTTCGGTGCACCAGACCAAGAACCGGTTCTCGCAAAAGAACTGATACACTGGTGCACCGCGCACAACCCTAATATTCAGGTATATTATTTTACTTTAAAACAGCATCAGGATTAAGGAAATTTACAACCATGATCGTGCAAATCAAATAATGTCGAAATTGATTGGTGGAATTTTGAATATGCAACCTATAGCAACACGATGACGATTCGGATTATTTATAAAAGTGCCCTAAGCATAGATGAGAACATGCGTGAGGCACCTTTCAGAAATAATCTGAATAGGTCTGCAGTACTGTATATACGCCACTTACATATACAAAAGCACAGACAGAAAAACAACTGGTAGAAATGATTTGCTAGGTCCTGCTTGGAATTACTCTTGACCTTATTCAATATCGACGGTGAGCAAAAGGTTGCTCATAAGCAGCATCATATTAAAAATGCTTCGAATTGGTTGAAGTGTGATATAAAAGAAGCGAAGTCTGGTGAACTTCATTTTCCGTGTGTACTATGAATGCTATTCAAATATATATTTGTATGAATTTCATGATGCATTTCCATGCTAATGAGGTAGCAATCGATCAGATATGTGAATTCAGTGAAATTAATATCTGCATGATTCATATAAATCATGAAAAAAAATTGCTGAAGTTTTTCTATGACTTTTCTATGTGAAGCATCACATTTGAAGGTCAATCGTTCAGGTTTTTCATAAGAACGATGTATAGAACAAGCATGGAAGAAAATATTGAGATTAATCAGTTCAATCACATTATATTTGCCAACAAAACCCGATCGTACCTCTATCAATCTTATCCTCCACAAACCATATTTTCATGTGGCGTTAGTTATAGCAAATAGAGATTAGGTGATCGAAGGGGGAATATTCGAATAACAACTAATCACATATTAATATGGCTGAAATGCGAATATTCCATGTAAAATCTGTGTAATCATACAGCATTAAATTTAAGCAAAATTTGTTGTCATTAGTTCGCATTAGTTAGATATCTCATTTTAATCACTTACCTTACTTTGTATGATTGCTGGAAGTGGTATGAGGATTAGGGGAGTTAGTATCAGAATAATGGCTCTCTTGCAACGGAAAAGTGACTTTGCAAATCCCATTTTCAATTAGTATGTACGAATAGCTTCAACAATATAGCACTGCCTTCTGTGTTTGTGCTGCGATTGCAATCGTTAAATGAACTTAAATATCTCTTTTATATGCTTTACTTGATGATACTTGTTAATTGGATTCGATTTGCAATTGTTGCGCCTGACTGAATGAGCAACTGATAATCTGCATTTGCATGTCAGCTGATGGTTAGGTATGGTGGTGATGTTTGATAGGCCAGATCGCTGTGACAAAAATCAAGGCCACTGCGATACATCAAATTACCGCAAGACAAGCAATGGTGAGGATCTTAAGAGTGCTTGATCAATTGCTTTAGAAAAGACAGCAAGAATTTAGAATATAGATACTCTTTTGTTTTCACTGTTAAATCTCTCGTTAATAACTGCGAAAATGACACAGAAATTGCACGCTGATGTCATGACAATTTCATCTTCCTTCCGCAATAGGGATGGCCATGATAAGCCTCAATCAAGACATTTTCAACAGACAATGCAAAAATAAGAAGCGATTAGAAAATCACTGACATAAACAAACAAATAATGAACGTTTTATCTCTGTTTTTTAAATCATTATGCAACTCTCAAATCTGCAATGATCTTGGCGTCCTTATACCGAAGACATATCTCCGAGGCTCGAAAAGATCGGAAATATATCTGAATATCTTTTTGCAAGAAGCCTCTCCGATTTGAAAAAAGTGAGTAATGAGTATGAGCCACTGATAATACGCAGCACTCTCATCTCTACACTAGTCAACTATTATCTCAAATTTCAGTCAAATTTCTCAAATATGGATGCAGTCAAAGCGGACTATGGCAAGAAAATAATGCACATCTGGATGTTAAGCGATAGTAGCTTCAAAATCTTCTTCGAAGTCCTGTGATAATGAAGTCAACATGAGAATTCCACTTAATGTCAGATTCACAAAAGCAGCTCAGTAGCTTAATTGAAGATGAAGCAGATAGACAGGCTTCCTTCGGTAGCGGCACAGAGTCACAAGTCAAGGACCGCTTGTGATAATATACCAATCCCTGAAGATTTGGAATACCAATCATTTATAAACAGATCATTTTTATCACACCTCTGATTCACATGATATAATTTCCATTATTAAGTTGTGAGCTAATGACATAAAAATAGTTTTTTTTGGATGTTTTCCTGTTGAAGCTGCAAAAAAAGTTGCAATGTCAAAAAAAATTTCAATTATTTTTTTTCCACTGATTTTCACATTTTTGCTGCGTACACTTTACAGTACGATTATAAGGATCAAACAGCGCATTATGCGAGTTCACATTTTACATTTTTACCAGCTCTCAAAATAACTCATAGAGAATGTGCCGGAAAGAAAAAGTCTTTTCCGATGCAAAAGCACATAAGCTTACATGACATCATAAAAAATATACAAGTTTGACATGCTAATACGGACATGTTGTCTGTAATTAATTTAAACTAAGGACATGCTGTGTTCATAATTGTAAGTATTATAGAGCAAGTAGACTGTATTTCATGTTGACCTTAGTCATCGTCATTTGAGAGAGAGAGATTAATTTATTTCAAAATGAAAATCAAAATCACAAAGTAATAGAGGTTACATCAAATCACGTAAATTATTGACAATCAATGTTGACAACACAACAAAACAGTTCTGTCTGCGTTTTGTGCAACTTGCCTCAACAAGAATGCGACCGTTTCTTAAATGTGTCGCTACATCGTGTAGAGGATGATCCGAGTCATGACATTTAACATAAAAAACTTCAAAGTATTTCAAGCGTCTTCTTAAAAAGTTTTCAAAAGTGTTGGAACATTTACACATGTTAGGACAGATAATCTTCTGCGTATGTTTAAAAATCTTGCGGATGATGCGCTTACAAAAATAGGACAATTCTCCGAAAAGTTGAGTAGCATACAGAAGCAAATTATGTACATTTGACATTAAGACAATCCATAGCTCGTCGTGATTCAAAACAGGTCGGAAAACTCTCAGCATGTATAAACGTCTAGAGCAACGTGTTTCAATATCAACAAAATGTGTATTCCAGTTTAAATTCGAATTCCATCAAACTCCAAAAATTTTCAATTTATCCACAATTTCGATGTCACAAGGAAAATCTAGTACAATGCCCTTCTTACAAAATATAATAGCTTTGGTCTTATCACAGTTAAATTTAAAATGATTGACATCAGCCCAGCTTTTCAGATGACAATATTCAGATTTAACAACTTGTATCGATTCTTGAAACGAACACATCTTTATTGGAAAAATCTCACAAATATCATCAGCATATTGTGTCACATGTGTGGTATCATACAAAGTTCTCAAATCATGACAATAGACAGCAAATAAGAAAGGCCCCAAAAGTGAACCATGAGGAGCCCCACTAGACATCGGCAGAAATGAGCTGAATGATTTACCAAGCTTAACATTTTGGAATCTGTTGCTCAAATATGAATCAGTCAGACGAATAAAACCAATGGGAAAACGTAGATGCACTAGCTTACTTAACAAAGTTTCGTGACTCAATGTATCAAATGCCTTTGAAAAATCGTAATTAATCATGATGCAAGCCGATACTTCATCACATTCTAAAAATTTTGTTACAGCATCATGGATGGAAATAAGGCAACATGTAGTATTAGACAAACTTTTGTAGGCATACTGAAATGGCGGAAAAGAATCACAGAACATTTGACGAATATTCCTGAGGACAAGTTTAGCAGGAAGGCTTAACAAAGTTATAGGTCTCAGTTGGTCAATGCCGGCATTTGGAACTTTAGGGACCGGCGTAACCGAGCAAAACTTGAAAAGGTCTGGCACTTTTCTATACATTACACATGTATTGATAATATGACACAAAGGCTCAGATGTAAAGGAGCTGCTAACTTATATATTCGATTGGAGATGGCATCTGAACCAGTCGCTTTAGAAATAGAAAGCTGTTCTAAAAACATGAAAACATTATATGGCTCAGAAAGCGGACACCAATTATCGTCATTTATGGGACACACAAAATCCTGTTTAGCGGTGAGAACTTTTACAAAGTGTTCATTTACTGCATTAGCGGCCTCTTCTTCACTTTGGTATTCATTGATAATCTGTTGCAACGGATCCTTCACACTTCTACCGTTTACATCAGCCACGATATTCCAAATATTTCGAGATGATGACCTTGCTCATGTAGACCAGTTTTCTTTGCATTTTGAAACCTCGTGTTTGAATTTCATTTTCAGGATATTATAGGCTTCCATGTTACCACTTCGATAAGCCGAACATCTTTTGTTCATCAGATCTTTCAAGTAGGGGGTCATCCATTGCTTGTCACAGGAAGACATTGTGACAAACTTACATGAAATTACAGAGATGCTATCCATAAATATGTCATAAAACTTATCGACTTTTTATTGATGTCCTTTTCGTGACAAACACTTAGAAAATAATGCTCAGACAAACGTCTGTAAAAGTTAGCGATTGAAGTGTCGCTGAAGTCATAGGCAATAGAAGTACGCGAATCAAGAGCATTGTCAAACGATGCCAACGGACGCAAAAGAATTTGAGAATGTGAACCACGTCGAGAGTTACTGATGGGTGGTCCCACAATAGCATCATCATAAATATCACATAATGATCGACATACAAGGAAACGATCCAAGATGGAATCTCCACGTGTAGGAGACAACACTTTATCGATTAAATCATGGGATCGTTGTAACTCATTTGTATTTAAGTTGTTTAAGCCACCAGCAACAATTACATGAATGTCAGGATACTTTAAAGTCCAATGATCAAGCTGGTCAACAAGAAAATCAGTAATTACATTTCTCACAGAAACAATCAAGTTTGGAGGCACATATACACCGATAAGAATATATTGAATCTTGCGAAGCACATAATGAATAATCAGAATTTCACTTGAATTTTGAATACATTCAGCGCGGACATTTTTAACGTGACAATCGGAATCAATCTAAATGGCTACTCCGCCGCCAATTCTATCAGAACGATCGCTTCGAAAAAGACTTGCCATTTATGATGAAGCTTGCATCGTCATGTATATTTCTAAGCCAAGTCTCAGCAACTATGAGAATATTTGGACGCAAACACACACAAGAAAGGCGCAAATCGTCAATTTTGCCAATAGAGGCAACTGATCTTGCATTAACTAGCAATAAGCTTGGATACAGGGACAAGTTGTGTCATACCGAAGGATGCGTATTTTTCGCTACATGAATTTTGCCATCCCTTATGTACACGTCTTCACCATCGTCCTTACGCCTTCTGAGTTCAACTTTGAGAAGCCTTTCATATTCTAATTAAGGGGGAGTAAGATCCTGCTTGATATACATATTCTTGTAGACAGAATTCCGTAAATTACGACAGTTCTTAAGAATAATCACTTTGTCCTCATAGTTATGCAGTATGATCTTCAATGGCCTCACTCTTTCATTATGACCCGTCCGTTTTGAGCCAACCCGGAAGCAACGCATGACCTTCACATTTTGACCATGTGGACATATTGTTAGAAAACAGATCAGACACACTTTTCCTATCAAAATCACGATCTGCCACAGTATCAGAGTCACACTCTTTCAAACCGAAAACCATTAAATTGTTCTTTCTTGATTCTCTATCATCAAGCTCTCTAATGAAGTCAGAGCGAATGTCACAATTCAATTTGCTAATTGATTCGGAAATACCATTAATCTTAGCAGTAAGAGAAACCTCCAAATCTTGAATCATTCTTTTACTTTCTTGTTGCAACTCCATCCTAATCTCAGAGACAGCTTCACAAACGACCTGTTTCAGCGCGGATTCACTTAAATCACTCTGAAATATATATTGTCTTGGTCATCAGCAAAACCAAAAGCATCCTTCAATACCAAAAGCAGCTGCTGCTTCGTCAATTTGTTGACTTGCGTTGTAGACATACGTCGAACTGATGAAAAGGAAATAGCATCATCATCTCCAGGCATCATCAAAACAGTAAGAGATTTGATCCTGACGCTATGCGATAGCTACGCAAAGACAATACTGATGCACCAAGCCACCAGCTGACACGCAGAACGCTTCGAACCACTAGATAATCCAAAAAGTAAGGTAAATTACGTGACGTAGTGCCGCCCTCAATACTTGACGAGCTTCTGCAGCCAAAACTTGCCGATTCACTGTCTGTGAAAATCACTCACAGGAACTCGAAATGCAAAAAATTCAGTTTAGCACCGAAGGACGACCAAATTGATGAAAGACAATTACACAATGACGATGATGAGACGAAGAGGAATCGACGAGTGTAAAACTTTCCAGAAATGAATCACTACGACACAGATGGCAATGAAATAACGAGTTTGCACTGAAGAACAGCGCAGACACAACCTCAGACCAGCACGGTTAAGAGTTTTCTTTTGAAGAATGTACCCCGCAGGATTGGAACAGGTCGGGGGATTCGTCAACCGAGATGCGAGCGGTGATCCCATTTCTCAACTGGTAGGTCCGGTGAATTTTTGCCTTATCTGCGCTGTAATAAAAAAAGGCTTCGTAGAGTCGGCGCTTTCTTACCAAAAATATGGCTACTATCACTGACAATAGCATTAAACAGCCATGTACACAGAGTCTCTGCTTCTTCTTCTTCTTCTTCCTCAGCCATCGTCGATCCATTGCTGGATGAAAGCCTACACATGAGTTTTCCAAGTTGTCCTGTTCTGTGCTGCTCGAATACAGTAAGCTCCTCCTACCGTCTTAACATTATCCATCCAACGAGTCTTCTGTCTTCCTTTCCGTCTCTTTCTATCTCTAGGGTACCACTCTGTCACATCCTTTGTCCAACGTCCGTACTTTTGCCGTGCAACATGCTCCGCCCATCTCCTCTTGTGTTTTGCTGCCTCTTTTAACACATATTTGACTCCAGTTCTTTCTCTTATCCAGGTGTTCCTCTTCTTGTCTCTTCTCGAAATTTTCAGCATCGCTCTTTGCATCGCTGTGTAGTGCTTAATTTTATCCTTTGCTCCTTTGTTGTCCTCCACGTCTCGCTTCCGTATATCAATATCGGTAGAATGCACTGGTCGAAGGCCTTCCTATTTAGGTACATTGGGAGGTCTCTTTTAAATACTCCATCGCCTCTGCTTGAGCGCATCTTCGGGAAATTTCTGCTTCCGTTCCTTCTGTCATGTTCATCACTTGGCCCAATTACACGCATCGATCCACCTCCTCTATTTCTACGCCATTTATCATAATTCGGTACGGTCTCATGAATCTGTTTCTCATTACCTTAGCTTTCTCGGCATTGAGTTTCAATCCACTTGGGCTGCTTGAATCTGAGAGTTCATCGATCATTTTTTTCTAGGTCTTCCATTTTTTGGCGAATATTACGATGTCGTCTGCAAACTTGAGGTGTCTCAGGTATCTGCGGTTGATTGCTACACCCTTTTAGTTGTTCCAATCTAACTTCTTGAATATCTTATCCAGAAGGGTCGCGAACAACTTCGGTGATATTGGGTCACCCTGCCTTACTCCTCTTTTAATGTTAAAAGGTTTACTTTCGTCTTCCATTCTTAAAACTAACTTTACTTCATTGTACAGTTTTCTTCATATATCGATGTGCTGAATATCAACTCCCTGTTTCTCCAGGGCTTTGAATACACATATATGTTTTACAGAGTCAAAGGCTTTTCAAAGTCAATGAAGCCAATACTGAGTGGTTGGTGGGGCTCGTGCGCTTTCTCGATCGGCTGGCTCACAGTATGAATGTGGTCAGTTGCTGAAAAAGTTCTGGGAAAGCCTGCTTGTTCAATTCCTTGATTTTCTCTGCAACGGGAGATAAATCAGAAATATCACGAATCCGAACGAATGTTTCTAATCTCTCGACTCCTGGAAGCTTTTGAAATAAATATATGGAAAGATTGCAGAAGCAATGTCAAGGTGTGTCCGTAAAGGAGCAGAGATATATATCCCTGTACAGGAGGTTCTGCAGTGTGATTTTGCTTTAATGGAAAGTAATCAAAATACCTCTCAATTTCGGTAAGACACTAGGCCTACTTGTAGTGATATCCGATTTGTTAAAGTTCCCGATGTGCTTCGTCTAGTGGGCGGCATCAAGGGACGGCAGTGATGTCAATTTCTTAACTAGGTACACTCCTACGGCACACCGAAGTTTGTCAAAGACGCTGTGATGACATCATCAGGTAACTGGTCTGACGCCATCGAATAGTCAATGACTGAAACACACACACTTCCAGTCTTGTCGTCCAAGAGGTTGAGGATGTTGCGGGTGATTGTAGTGGATGCAGTAACCGTCTTTTCGGCCTTCACCAAGGTCAAATATATACGCAAGCAAATTTGGATTTAGCTTTGAAATGAATATGTGACAGAATCCACTCGTTCAAATGCGATCCTCTCCACCACCAACATTGTGGTGGAACACTGGTTTATTGCATTTGGGGATAGGAACCACTTCAGTGTCAAATAGTGGCTTCTCAGTTTAACATTTCGTTGGTTACATCACAATCACCATGACTTTCGTATAACTGCATCAATTTACATCTATGAGTACCTCAGAATGTGTATTAGATGATAAGTGGGCGCAAACGTGTTTTTGATAGAGATACTTGAATTCCTATGCATGTTCACAAGAGAAAACATGCAAAAAATACTTCGCTCATTGATGGAAAAAATGAAACTTTGTCTACCGACATATACAAATCTTTATCAATTTACGGGTACCTAGATCTAAGCGCGTTTTCGACCTAGCGCTTGAACAGCTAAGCGTTTTCACAAGACGGTAGTTGCAAAAAGTAATCGCTTATTGATGGTGAAACTCGCAGATTTGTGGCTTGACTTGTACAAATCTGCATCAGTTTGCATCTGCAGATTGTTACAGGCATTGTTGAATCAGTGACCAAGAAATCTAGCCGTTTGGAAAGGAAATAATTTAGAAAACATAGCTGATATTGGTGAGAGTCATGTGGACGGTAAATGCAGCAAGTGAGACAAAGCTGCAGCGCTTCATTTTGATTGGCTAATGCTATCTGACTCTGCGATTACATTGGAGTAAGCGTGCTTTTGTATTTCAAAAAGACTCGTGACTTCAAGTGGAAAGCTCAAGGTGTTCCACTACCTAGATTTTCCTAGATTTTTGACATGTTGATAAAGGATTTTTTTCTCCAGAAGATGAGCTTGAAACTATTGCAATTTGTGGCGGGTTTATGTTTAATTCGCTGTAGATTGCATGTACTATTCTTGAATTCCGCATTTCTTTATTAGAAGTCACAACATTGCTAATGAAATTCAATTTCATTATTGAAATCACTATTTCATTAACCAAAGCTTGGATGTCGCTCCTAAAGTCTAAAACTTGCAATTCAATTTTGCTGTACATGGATGTAGACCTTGTTTGACGCATACAACTGTGATCAAATCAACACTTTCCAATGAATAAACTTCTGACAATGTCTCAGCCATTCCGACCACATATTCAATATTCGGACGAGAATTCACTTCCTTGGCAACTTCTATTTGTGCACTCGAAATGTCCACTGCAATCAGACGGTCGCAATGCTCTGCCAATCTGACACTGAGCTGTCCATTTCCACATCCAACATCTACGATCACAGGAATCTTCGATTGGCCAGGAGCCCATTGAGGATGTCGTTGGCGATAGCAGTCCAATATCATGGTGACTGCAGTCTCTTTGTAGCTCTGGAGATACTTCTTTGAGCAGTTGTAGAAGGTCCATGCAGATGCTTTGTCATCCCAATATTTAGATGATTCTCTTTCCATTGTTTTCACGTTGATGTGTAAAATACAATTTACGATATGTCAGTATCTTGAAGCGAAGTGCACTCAAGGCCGGACATGTATAGAATTGAGATGCGATGGCTAAGCGAACATGAGCGCATTAATCTATACGACAATAATGTGGATCTAACTGCAGGCAGTCAATAAGGCGGAGTGGCACTCCGCAGTCATAGACGGTCTTTCTGCATTCGAGAAGAAGTATGCAAATTGATAACAATGAGGCCTTTAGAACCATAGAGTTTCTTCCGAGTTTGGCACTCTCATTAATAATGCAATGAGATATAACATTCATTTAATCACTCAAATTGAGATTTGTCATTTTTATGATTTTGATTGCACTTTTAAAGCAGACATCTTCCAGAGTATGCAGAAATGTGATATTTCTCGTAGCCAGTTGCTTGCCAGACTTGGTCTTAAAAATGATGAGAAAATCATGACAACCGATGTTGCTGTTACAAATAAACAAGAATACTGTCCTGATCACAAAATGATATTCATAGAATTTATAATTAGTACAATCCGTTTTATTTAATAAAGTCGTGAATTTAGCAGGGGATTGTGAATTGAAAAAGCAATTCTTACTTCTTCTTCAATTACTGAGTGTAGACGTCATCCATATCTCTTGCGTTCATGATGCATTTTGGTCACTCCTGCTTTATTGCTTTAATTTCTAACGAATCTATTCATCTCACCAGTTCAACTGTAAGTAGGATTTGCTATGAATCGGATCAATGTCTTTCCAGCAAAAGTCTTATTTTCAGTATTCATTTCAACATACAGATTTATCCATAGAAATTCAACTTTTCACTTTGCGCAAGTTAGTGAGACTAGAATGGACAAGCTCTTTGTTGATGGTAATTTCAACTGCTCGGTCAGACACCGATTTAGATAAATGTTGCACGATCCTATGAAGAATTAAGTTATTGAAATCGTGTTGTGCCCATAATATACTCTGCGAATATCATTTTTAGATCAGGACAGTCTGTTTGTTTATCTGCAACAATCGGTTGTCATGACGTTCTCATTATCTTTAACAGCAAATCTGGCAAACTGTCGGCTACGAGAAATGTCACATTTTTGCATACTCTGGAACGACTTACTATGGAACATTATCATAAAAATGGCAAATCTCAATTTGAGTTATTAAATGAATGTTAGATCTCAGTACATTATTAATGACTGTACCAAACTCGGAAGCACCTTGATCTACATAAAGAATTGGAGTTGTGCGATGTTTAACCCTCCGCAATTAATTCTTAGTTGGGTGACAATCTACAAATCAATAATAACAAGAAGCAGGCACGGCGGAACCGGGGCGGGGGAACGTGCCCCCTAAAAAGTTAGCCACTTTTCATGCCTTTCTCCCATAATTTAGTTGATGTTCAAAATTTTCAGACATCTCATTGATTTAGCAGATGAGTTGCCAAGTTATCATTTGTCCCATTATTAAGACCATTTTTAGTCCCATTCAAGTGAAAATGATGCCGCAAAGGTAGGATGGAGGTAATTATGTCATACTTCACAGGCAATGGATAAATTATGCAAATAAAAAGCTTAACTCATTTGTTTATATTAACGGGTATGTCTACGACATGTCAAGCGAATGTGAATTATCTATGGTCTACTGAGAGATCACTCAAAAAATGTTGGGATGCAATCTGCAGCGAATGTTTCCGTGGCAAATGAGGTGCAAATTTATCAGCCCTTTATCAGTTTTAAGGGCCCTACTAGTCCATTGTTACTAGGGAAGCACTATCACTAACATCAGATGACCCCTCAAAGCTTTGAGCGGATCCTTTTATCAGTATCTGCGGCATAAACAATGTGACTAAATTTCAATGTAGCATAACTTTCTAATTATCCAACAGAAGTTAACAAATAAGGTCTTATTTTGAAGCCAATATACATCTTAATTGTCATACTCAATAATGCAATGATTGCATTTGAGTATGAGAGTATAATGTAGATGCAAAGTAGAAGAGCTCGAAAGCCAAGAAAATAGAAGAAAAGAACAGCGACTGAATGGAAAAGCTAGCCTACTTCCAATTCCTAACTTAGACGATGATCATTATGGCTAGATCGTTTTGTTGCAGATGATCACACAGCATCAATTGTGTTAGGACTGGATCAACTTTCAGCAATCACGCCTTGGAACGGAGCACCAGAAATTTCGTATTTTTCTTCTTCATTTTTGAAGTCTCCTCGTTTCTTCCAAGTTACACCCCAAACATTTTCATTAACTACTTCCAACTCTTCTTCACTTAAATGATAATCATCATGGCGAAGGCTTTCACATTTGTTGCAAATGACAAAACAGCTTTCATTTCATTCATGCAAAACTAAATATTTGTGGGTGCATAAAAGGATCAAATATCTTTACGGAAGTCTTCAGCTTTTTGACCACTTTTAACAATATGTGATACGCTTTCTTTTTTCACTCATCACTCGAATGCTTCTGTGTGCCGAACTTCACTTTGAGTATTGTCCAACAATTCATTTGCTTGCCTAACTCCGATCAAATCGCCTTTTTTAACCCATTAGATCCCGAATACAGAAACCGATGAAATTTCAATGTTTTTTTTGGAAGAATAGAGTAATTATGGACTAAATAAGCAGTATTTCCTCAAACTTTGAATATGATACATACAGTATCAGATTTACAGACATGTTCCACTTGTGGAACATTGGGATCTTTTGACTATTATCTGGCTTCAATCGTTTAGTCAGAAGATCCCAATGCTCCACAAGTGGAACACAGTCTTTTTCTCTCGTAATTTTTTTGTAGCGTTCTCATGAATACTTTGCTATATATATACAACGACCACCAGAAGAGTTTCTGTTGCTTATTGTGCCTTTTTTGGAAATGCTAGGTCCAAATTTTTTCTCAGAATTTTCAAATTTCCAAAATCTGAGTATATTTGTTTACGCTGAATGCTTCAAACTGTCAGATGTCATCAGAGATGAATCAAGAAGAGGTGTGGAAACCGATAAAGCAATGCGAATTTAGCATTACTCCGCACTTTCGACATTAGATTTTCGTGTTCTTTTTGCACAACTTGCAACGGGATTGCCGACCGGCTGGTATGGGCAAATGGCCGCAGAAAGATCTTCGCTCCTCCTTGATCGGTTTCCTTGACGGTTCTGATCGGCGTGCTCTTTTTAGCGTCTGAGCAAGGAGTATGCGCACGATGTTCCTGAAATCCAAAAGATATGGGCCTGCTTTTTATACGCACGTGCATTCCATTGCGAAATCTAAGCATATTACTAGTGTGTCGTCTGAGACGCATGATTATAGGCCTACTTACCTTCTAAAATCGAGATGTGAGAGGTTTCCGTTGAGAGCCCGGTGCAGTCTCCATCCCGCAACGACCGGCATGTTCAGGAAGTTTGCGAACAGATTCCACCACCATTTCTTGTTCCGCATTTGTGGTCTGTATTCGCTCAAGAATCGATCGAGTAAATCGACGCCGCCCATATTTTTATTATACCGGTGGATGAGAAAAGGTAAGGGAATAGATGACCTCTTCTTCTCCTTTGACACCCATCGGTTTGCTGCTTGGAGCGGAGAGACGGCTTCAAAGTTGCTCACAGCAACTACTGGTCTGTTATCATTCCACTGGCATACAACGACCTGACCATCACTGAAACAAGAGTGGTGCCCTCTCGGTTGCTTTTTGATTTCTTACTTTGACATCAAGGGACAATGCTCAGTACGATTTTCCATGACCATTCCCGTACATCGCAAATTGTGCTCGGTCTTCAGCTTTCGAAAAAGGCTAGTGGAGCTGAAGAAGCGATTCATGTAGAGGGTGTGTTCCTCCTTTGAATCGAGGCACCCCGTCAAATTCAGCACTACTTGCTCTCCCAAAGGTACATGCAATGTATTGTTTTTCTTTCCGGTATATACTTCAAATTTGAAAGGAAATCCACTTGAAGACGCAAGCATCCAGATCTTGAATCCAAATTTGACTGGCTTTCCTTTTATGTACATTTTGCAGCTGTGCTTTCCGTAGTACGGGACCATCTGTTCGTTCAGACTCAAGTCTCTTTCAAATGCACCGAACTGCAGCAAATCCTTTGAAAAATATCTAGAAAAGCTTATATCGCTTGGATCGAGGCATGCGTTATCGGACAAGTGAAAAAAGCGTTTTATATCTTGGAATCTGTTCCTGGACATTTTTTCATATACAACTGGCACTCCCACATCTTTGTCAGTGCTCCAATAAAGTCTTTCATTTGGCAGAGTATTGTAGCCACTTAGAAGAAGAATTCCTAAGAATGTTTGCATCTCTGTTTTTGAAACGGTAAAATGATGATCGCCTTCTTGAAATGCGTACTTATTGGTCTCATCGACACAAAGATCTAGCAACTTGTCATCAAAGAACAATTTGTACAGATCGATGGGATCTAATGTAGACAGCATCGGATATGCTTCTTGAAGACTGGGAAGGTCAGAGACTTGTTCTGTTGAAATCCTACTTTTCTTCAGACTTTCACCTTTTTTCCAATTGGGTTTGGATTGTCGCCGCCGCTTTTTCGAGGGCTGGTCTGTTGAATCCGAAGTTTGCGGCATATCTTCACAAGCATGGTGTATCTCGACAAACCCAGGAACATCCCGAACTTCCACATCTCCGAGAGATTTGTCATTGATGTCTTCCTCATCAGTCGCACAGTTGACATCTTCAGGGGGCAAAAAAACGATTTCAACATCATCTAATTATGCATCCGAATCGGCCGAGGTAATCATTTCGGCTGCCGCTTCCACAGAGAAAAGCTTTGGCATCTGTAAATGAAAAAAAACCAATGGTTTACTCTGTAGATCTAATAATCTGCAGCTTTTAGGGCCTACTCGTACTACAGGTAAGCCTACAAGTAGTAAGGAAGTGACAAACACCAGATAGCGCAAGATGGCCGCCATCGCTGACGTCCCCCCTCCCCCTCCCCTCCCCCCCTCTGGAACGACAGAGGTTGTGGTCTGTCGTGGTGTGCCGGCCAGGTTGGTTCACGTTCACAACATGTTCGCTGACTCCCCCTCCCCCTCCCCCTCCCCTCCCCTCGAAAACGACAGAGTGTGAGACTCGGATGTGTTGCTCTCGTATGGGTTGACGTGGCCGACCGCCTAGGTTGACGTGGACGACCGTCTAGGTTGACGTGGGCGACCGTCTAGGTTGGCGTGGTGGAATGGTGAAACGGACTTTAGATTCGTGATCAGCGTAAAATTCCGCATCGGTATGGTGAATTTGAAGTCAATCGGCGAGAAAAAATGTTTCTTCAAAATTTTGGCAGAGTTAAAATTTGGGACGTTTTGGTCTGTAGCGCCCAAACGAAGCATCGGATGAGAAAACGGAGGCCAGATTCGGATTCAGCGTGAAATTCTGCATCGGTATGGTGAATTTGAACGCCATCGGAGAGAAAAAATTTTCGCTGACTCCCCCCCCCCCTCTGTACAGCTCGCTTCGATTTTGGCTTCCAGTGGACGGATTTAGTCGTGCCATAGCTCGTTTGAAAGCTAAGAGTGAGACAAATTCACTGAAAGAATCGGCTTGTTCCTATCTGTCTTCGTTTAGATGTGAGACGCCATTTAAGATTTTGGGACATTGTCGAAAAACGACAGAGTTAGAATTTGGGACGTTTTGGGCTCTAGCTTCAAAACGAAGCATCGGATTGGAAAACGGATTTCAGATTTGGAATCAGCGTGAAATTCTTTATCTGTATGGTGAGTTTCAAGTCAATCGGCGACAAAAAATTTTCAACATTTTTCGAAAAAACGACAGAGTTAGAATTTGGGACGTTTTGGTGTGTGGCGCCCAAACGAACCATCGGATGGGAAAACGGAGGCCAGATTCGGATTCAGCGTGAAATTCTGCATCGGTATGGTGAGTTTCAAGTCAATCGGAGAGAAAAATTTTCGCTGACTCCCCCCCCACCCTCTGGACAGCTCGCTTCGATTTTGGCTTCCAGTGGACGGATTTAGTCGTGCCATAGCTCGTTTGAAAGCTAAGAGTGAGACAAATTCACTGAAAGAATCGGCTTGTTCCTATCTGTCTTCGTTTAGATGTGAGACGCCATTTAAGATTTTGGGAGATTGTCGAAAAACGACAGAGTTAGAATTTGGGACGTTTTGGGCTCTAGCTTCAAAACGAAGCATCGGATTGGAAAACGGATTTCAGATTTGGAATTAGCGTGAAATTCTTTATCTGTATGGTGAGTTTCATGTCAATCGGAGAGTTTCAAGTCAATCGGCGAGAAAAAATTTCAACATTTTTCGGAAAAACGAGTTAGAATTTTTGCGATGGCTGCCTACTGTAGAGCCAAAACGAAGCATCGGATGGGAAAACGGAGGCCAGATTCGGATTCAGCGTCAAATTCTACATGGAAATGGTGTATTTTCAGCTCAATCGGAGCACCAGAACCGGAGATAGACGGGATTTTTAGTGTTTGGATGATGGGTATTACGTCATCAGCTGATCGCCACACACTATATAAGCTGGGAACCGACGGAGACTTTTCATTAAGACGAGAGATTGTCAACGGTAAGTCGTCTCTCTGAACTCCGATGATAGCTTCGGACATTCCAAATTCCGAGTTTCTGTAAGAAACCGACTTAGAAAATTTCATTGCTGATATCAGCTAAGCCGTCAGACTTAGAGGTTAGCCAGGAGATGGCCTTCGTCTCCAGGCCATAAAAGACTCCAAAACTTTAAAGGCTTGTAACTTTGCTTCTACAAGTCCGTTTGACTTGATTCAAAAAAGGTTCGGTCGCTATTGACCTGCCCTAAGTGATAGACTACTTATAAAATTTCATAAGTAGTGCTAAAAAATTGAAAAATTTAAAATCACTAGTTTTGGAGGTTTTCTGGGGTTTTCGACCCTGCTGAATTCAACTAAGACATTTATAAAGTTGTGGGAGGCGAGCTTTGGCTTGGAATTTGCAACCTTTGTAAACAATCCACTGATTTTCATGTCGAAATCGGGGTCCGGATACCAACACAGTGATATGACGCACGCTCTGTCCGCGGGAGGTTGGATTTGTGGGCCGAGGCCTTGGAGTTGGGATAAGATCCCCTCTGAGTAATGCCTGTAACGGATTCAAAGGTTCGACACTTTCCACCAACCTCACAATTTAGCTGTATGATTATAAGAATGACTGCCAATGTCGCCTATTAGTAATTCTATTTCATCCTTCCTTTACAGATACATAAGTTACAAAATGGGAGGCAACTCAAAAGTTTTGATCAAGAAGTGTCTATGTGGTGAAATAAAGAGGAGTGCTGAGTTCAAGCGCCATTTGAATAAATATAAGGATGCTCCCAATGAGCATAAAGAATTAGCTGTAATATCTGGCTGTATTCATTGCTTAAAATTTACCAAAGGCAAGCAGAATGAGGAATTTTACACTACTCACTTAGCATGTCCAACCACAAAGGTTGCCAATTACACGACATCGGACGTTGGCAAAATGATAGTCAAATACTTCAACGAAACATCCGACGATGTAGAAACGGATCTAGATAAAGTGATACAGTCAATCATAGGGTCCGATCACAGTGCAGCAGGCAATGATAAAAACGTTGATACTGAATCTCAGGAAGGAGTCGCCACAAACAAAGCTGTCGAGGAGCCAATACTCAACGATGTAGAAACGGATCTAGATAAAGCGATACAGTCAATCATAGGGTCCGATCACAGTGCAGCAGGCAATGATGAAAACGATGATAGTGAATCTGAGGAAGTAGTCGTCACAAACAAAGCTATCAAGAAGCCAATACTTCACTCCTCCTCCAAAACAACAAAGGGGATTAAAAAACAGACTGAGCAGTGGTGTAAAGACAGTGAGATTGCAAGAGTCAGTCAGGAATTTGCTGTAAGGAAGATAAAAGACGAACTCACCCGATATAAGAATGAGTGCGCTGCGCTCAGGGATGAAAATTTCAGCCTCAAAGCCCAAGTGTCGGAAATACGTAGTTTAAAGACACAGGTAAAAAACCTAGAGCCCTACCAACAGAGAGCAATCACCAGCGAGAAGCGGGTAGATGAGCAGGTGAAACTCATTAAAAGTTTGAGGACCAAGGAAGAGACGCTCCAACTTCAACTTGAGCAGACAAAATTGAGTCTGCTTGAGGCTAGAAACGTCACTATGAAGGAGAAGCGAACAACACTTCACCTTCCCATTACTTCTAGCAGAATTGTTGATGATATTCTGATTCAGAAAGAGGAGTTAGATTGTTCCTTTGAGTGCTACGAAGGGGCAATGCCAGACATACGCTGTCTCCATGTCTCCATAACACATGATGGAGAAATTAGGGAATTACGCCACCGGAAGCGAAAACTGCCGGCCAAGTACTTGCCTCAGCCACCACCATCGAAGGGGTCACAAACCGGCTAAATTTCTCTTATGGTAAGTTAATATCATCTCTATCACTTGAATATAATTTCATCTATTTTTCCTTCTATTTTCAGATACGACGAGAACGAACCAACGGCTCTCTTAAGGGCCACCATGGGGCAAGACATGATAGAACCTCCTCGCGGTTTGCCCTGGGCAGTCTTCAGACTGGCGAATACTATCATTAAGTTGAATCTGCTATCAGTCAACTTGAACGTTGCAAATGAAGTTCGGTGTAATACTTCCTTTCGACGGGCGTTCCTGTAAAGGGCGGCGGTGAAACCCGTAGCTATGTATACCGCAAGGGACATTCGGCAATGGTCAATCTTGTTAAACCTCTCTGCGTCATGTTTGCAAGTGATTGCCTCTGTCTCAACGTAGTATGCATTCGCGCCAGGGCGACATTTAGCCAACTGTCGAAGGTTGCCTAAAACTTTCCATTGCATACGTTATGAGAACCATGAGTTCTACCTGTCTCTATCAATGAGACGAATTGATGAATGGAATGAAATGGGAGGACACTCACGCGCCACACGCAACATAATACACTTCTCTCTTCCGCAATCTAACAAGCTTTTTACACATGGATCGCAGTCGATTGCTATCCCTGTATCATGTAAGCTATCTTAATTTTATTTAACACTATTTCATCTACCATCATCGCCCATATGAAATGTTTTAAGATTTACAAGTTAGACTAAGCGTGCTACTATTTCCAAATGAATAAAGTATACATGATTAAATCATCCACTGAAAACCCATTCAAGTAAGTCAGTATGAAAGCAAAGATAATACGAAATAAAAATTTATTATGGCATGTATTTCAAAAGGTTTTCATCGTCAATATCGTCCCAGAGTCTGACTTCACATAGATAACAAAAAAAGTTCAGTTGCTTTAATCTTTCTTCCACTGAGAGCCTCACTTTGTCAATATACTCCCACTCTGCCATAGTTCGTGGCTGGGAGTTAGGGGTGTACCACTCCCATAATTGGTGGAGGAATTTCGTGCTGGTGATCTCCATCACATCGTCAGTATCGTACTGGAGATACTTCCACCTCACGTCTGTTAAGTCGGGACACTCCTTCTCACATACACTCTCCTCTTCCTCATCCGCTGGTAATGATAACTTTCTGATATTGTCCAGTCGGTACACCTTCTCTACCTTCCCCTTCGTTGGAGCGTTTGGTGCAACGAGCGCCTTTGGTGTTGAGCATGGAGAAGAGAATTTTGTGTTCGGTGTTTTTGGAGGGCTTGTCATGTTGACTGTGAATAATAACTTTGAAATGTTTCGTAATTCTTAAGTATAAACAAGCAACCAATCAAAATCAACAGCCAATGAATGATGAATATGAAAGTATATATGCAAAGTGACATTCGTATCATTTCACTCTGTCTTTGAGACGTATAAGTGAAGTATACTCTAGCGAATTCTATATTTGAGGCGTACAAGTGAATTCCAAATTTGAGTGAAGTCTCTATCTTGTTGAAGTATCAACCTTAAACTTGATTTCATTGAAATGGTAAGTTGAAAATTTTTTCACTCATCTCCCTCAAACGTGTGGCTAATAGCATTTTCCTCAATTTCAGGCATCAACTTCATCACCAACGCCCTCCCTTCTCGAGGAAAGTTTAGAGTTATTGAGTCAAGGTAGGTTGTAACAATACACTGAGGCTTGAACAGAGATGATAGAATGATTTCTCTTTCAGGTGATGTGAGTTCCACCTCAGAACTGTCACGACATGGCAACGAGTGGGAATGTGCTGACTGTGGGCACATCTTCACGAGGAAATGGGATCTCACCCGACACATCAAGCGAGGTGTTTGTCGACCTAAGCCGGCATCAATCTCCGAAGGTGGGGATGATTCTGTTAACGTCGTCTCCTTTTCTTGCGACTTGTGCGCTCAGTCTTTCGAGACACGTTTTGAACTATCTTCGCACAGACTTCAACATACACACACGAACGATACCTACACCAACGGTACCTCCTCTATCCGACTCACTGAAGTGTCCATAAATAATTTAGTGAGGAACTACCAGATGGACTCCTCAGAAACCATTGCTAACTTTGAGGAATGGTTTCATCAAAATTCATCATTGATAGAAGCGCTCTTCAACAATTTAGACAATTTTAGGATGAAGGCGCTCATCTATCTTAAAATAAAATATGTAAAAATCGACCACCATACCGGACAAATAATAGAGAGGTTGGAGTTTCACATACCCTCCTCTCCTGCAACCGAGGTTGTAGACTATGAGTCTTGGATAAATTTTCACATCCAAGGATTAAAATTAAATATTGATAAATTTAACGAGCGCGATAGCGGTCTCATTTTTGACGGCATTGAGTCCGCCTTATTTAAAATCAGTTTATTAGGAAATCATAGTGGTCGAGGCTCCTTTAAACTTCCAAAAAATTTAAAAAACAAAACAGCAGTCATTAATGTCGATTGCGAATCGCAATGTTTTAAATATGCTGTCCTCTCCATTCTCCACTATAATGACATCAATGCGAATCGAAATCGCACATATAGCTATAGGCAGTGGGAGAATGAATTAAACTTCGATGACTGTAATAGTGACGATATGAAAATTAAAGATATAGAAAAATTTGAAAAATTGAACAATATCAAAATAGTTCTCCATGTTTGGGAAAAGGGATTGAAGGGTGTGCGCTACAACTCGCGTTCGAGTTGTTATGAACGTACAGTAAACCTGTTATTAGTAAAACAGGATGATAGTGAGGAATGGCACTACTGCGGTATTCCCAAAATCTCTCGCTTATACCACCACTTAGAAAACTCTAGTAGAGAGTTATATTACTGCGACAGATGTATTCGCCACTTTAGGAGGAAAACTAAATTTGAAACTCATTACGAATGGTGTAAGCGAGGTAAACTACAAATGGAGCGCATGCCCAAAGATAAGGAGTTTTCATATAGAGAGAATGGTGATGAACTAAGTCCTCTTCGTGTCATCTATGCTGACATCGAATGTTATATCGATGATAACATCCATCGACCAGCAGCCATTTCGTGCTATGAAGTATGGCATGATCACTTTAGGAGTAGGCAAAATAAAATGCGCGTCTGGCAAGGTGAGGATTGTATTTACCAATTCCTACAATTCCTCGAACAGGCTGTAAAATTTCAACAAAAGTATGATAGTGAACTCTATCGCAGATCATTGCATATGACAGCAGATGATCAAGCAAAATTTGATAGTTGCAACGTTTGCCCCAAATGTAGTAAAACATTTGACGATGATAAGATTAAGGAAGTGCGCGACCATGATCACATCAATGGTAAATTTAGAAACGCACTCTGTTCAAAATGCAATTTTTCACTTAGGATGAAACGGCGTACATTACCCGTCATTTTCCATAATTTCAAGGGCTACGACAGCCATATGATAATAAAAGGAGGTTTAGGTCAAATGAAAGAGTGGAAGCTTGATGTAATAGCACAAACGAGAGAGAAGTTTATGGCCATGACAGCAAAAGTGCCTGTCGATAAAACTAAAGAAAATAAGACGGTCTATTTTGATATAAAATTTTTAGATTCCTACCAATTTATGACTGCATCACTGGCCTCTCTCGTACAAAATCTAAAGTCTCTTCCACTAACACAAAATCTTAAGAAACAATATCCAAATCTAACCGATGAAGTCATCACACGGAAAGGAGTCTTCCGATATGCATATTTTGATGCGATTAGTAAACTCGGCGAGACTTCTCTTCCGCCCATAGATAAATTTAAAAATGATTTGACCGGCGCAGAATGTAAGATCGAAGATTATGATCATGCCCAAGATGCATGGATAAAATTTGACTGCCATACATTTGGCGAATATATGATTGCCTACCTTAACTTAGATGTATTTTTGCTGGCTGATGTATTTCAGGAGTTTCGACGAGTGGCATTAGAAGAAGATAAGTTAGATCCCGTCCACTTTGTCAGTCTGCCAGCCATGTCATTTAAGTCTGCTTTTAAAATGACTGGTGAGACCATTCATCTCTTACAAGATCCAGAGATGTATAATTTATTTGAGCGAGGAATTCGCGGTGGTCTCACATTTGTAAATAAACATAGGTTAAAATCTGAAACAGTAGGTAATGATCAGACTCATCTTAAGTATTATGACCAAAATAATTTGTATGGTAGTTCACTATCCAAACCACTCCCTCACTCTGAGTTTAGCTGGTTAGATGATAGTGAAATTCAGCATTTCTCCAACCCTTCTAACATACTAGCAATCCCAGATGAAGGTGATTGGGGATATTATTTTGAGATAGATCTAATCTATCCAAATAATATTAAACATAAAACCGTAGATTTTCCACTCGCACCCGAATCAGGTGAAGTGAGTAAAGATATGTTTTCCGACTTTATGAAACAATTTCATAAAGATTTAGAATCATGTGGACAACCCAAGTATAAGCCTTGCCGCAAACTTTTGCTCACTCAATATGATAAAGAAAACTATCTAGTCCACTTTAGCATCTTAAAATTTTATTAAGAAATGGGCATGATTTTAAAAAGAGCTCACCGCATTATTAAATTTAGACAGAAAGCCTTCCTCAAACCCTACATAGATAGTAACAGCCAGAAACGTGCACTAGCCCAAAATAATTTTTAAAAAGATTTTTATAAATATAAGAACAACAGTCTATTTGGTAAGACGATGGAGAATGTTAGAAAGCGCGTAAACTACAAACTAGTTAATGATGATCAAAAGTATCACAAATTGACCTCATCACCTCTATTCATCGATAGAGACATAATCGATGAGGATCTTGTAGGTATTAAAATGATAAAATCTGAAGTTGAGTTGTGCAAACCCATCTATATTGGTCAAGCTGTTCTAGATTACTCCAAGCTTGAAATGTATCAACTCTTCTATAAAATACTAAAACCGTGTCCTCTCGTAAAAGAGGTTCGTTTGTTGGGTGGTGACACAGATAGTTTCTTCTTAGGTATTACCACTCAAAAAGATTTAAATTTTAATGAAGTAGGAAAATCTTTAGAAAGATATTTTGATACATCAAATTATCCTACTGATCATCCACTCTACTCCATCAAAAATAAGGCCAAACTTGGCTGCTTTAAGGATGAGACAGCAGGGAAGACGATAGCTGAAATGATTCTCCTCCGTCCAAAAATGTACAGTATGAAATTAAAGGATAGCGATGATAGCATTAAGCGCGCTAAAGGCATATCAAGATCATTGGTCTCTAACATGAAACATAAGAATTTCAGGAAAGCCTATAGAAATAAAAATATAACGTTTGTCAATATGACAATCTTAAAATCTAAGTCGCATGAGATCAAAACTCATACTTTTAGGAAACGGGCGCTTTCAGCATGGGAGGATAAGAGGTGCTGGTTAGAACACAACATATCTCTTCCACATGGACATCCTGATACAGGCATACCACCACCCAAAAGAATTAAACCCACACTACCACATTCAGGAGACGTCTTAGCATAATCATCCTTAACTTAGTATTTTGATGTTGATTTCTGTAGATAAACATTGTTGTTTTATGTATCGCATGAGATTGTTTTTCCTTGTGAATATGTGTCCACATCTGTACATTCCTCATGTGATGACTTTTCCACTGAAAGACATTTTTCCTATCCCTGTATATTTCCACCCTTCACGAAGTAAAAAGACTTTTTGTATATAGCAATGTTTATTAAAGTGTGCTCATGTATATATTTTCAGTGGATGTTGTATAAAGTCTATTGCTTCACATTCATGCACATATTTCAATAAATGTTGTATAAAGACTTCACTTTGTTTTCCGAAACACTAAAGTTACGAGGGATTTAGTATCTTTCACGTGGATGCACTCTTGTAAACCATTGGTAATTTTGATAGCAATAGAGGGTATAGTTTGTTTGACGACGGGATGATAGAAAATAGATTCAAACATCTTCTCGACTATTCCATATGAAGCGTCTTTATCATGAATGAAATCACGTAAAATGTATTCTTTTTTCTCACCAACAGAAATAGGTAGAATCAAATCACTTTGAATGTAAAGGTGCTGTTCATGTTTATCAAGTGTCATTGGTGTTTCTATACCAATCGTATGCGCAGCAGCAAACACTGTTTGTAGCATTGAAAAACCAAAGAGTTTTTTCAAATTTTTACTCAATTGACATTGAATGTCATCACCCAGTCTCAGAACAACGCGTTGATTTTCAATTGAAAACGAAATGTGGTGTGTCTTTACATCATATTTACTTTTCATCACATGCTTCAACTTCTGTTGTATATAAGGATTTACTACATGAATGAAGCTTTCAACTGTATGATATAGACGCGGCATTATATTGATAGCAACTTTAGATTCTTCATAAGACTGGTAAATTTTCTTGATGCGATCGCCATAGATGTCCACCCACCATTCATCATTAACTGAATCAGCTTTAGTGTGATATTCATGAGAAGCATACACCACACCGCTTCCAATAATAGGTGTATAATGTCTTACAAAATGACGCAAGGTTGGAGAGAAATAAACTGTAAGTTTGTCATTATATTTCTGAATAACCAACTTATTTTTGTTCGCCATAATTTTCTCTCCATACTTCTTACCCACAGTCTCATTCCATCGTTTTACTAACTCAATAAGTGATAAAGGTTGAACACCACGCTTTTTCAAAATGATGCGTTCTTCGCATTCTACAACATCTTCATCAAATATTTTAAATCTATAATGAAATTTGTTGATTCGATTTAAATAAACTTTTTTAACATTTGCAGTAGCAATTGATGTTAGATGTAGTCCATGGCCAAAACCAAGATGTGGATAGAATTCATTATCCAACCTCAGCGTAAGACCTTTAGTAAAAGAATGAAAGCGGAGGAACTGTCTCCCACTCCAATGATAGATAGTAAACTCATAAGCTTTCTGATTTTTATTCTTCATGATGGAAGTATTACCACTGTTGAATGCCTTAATAATTTTCTCATTCCCAAATGGTTCATAAGAATCTGATTTTATCTGAATCCATTCATAGTTCCACTTTCCATCTGATGTTAAATTGTATGGGAACTGAAATGCATTATTCATCGTTATTCCATCATGGGTGCGAGGAGTCAATATCATTTCTTCCAAATCATTCACATTCTGAATATTGCTATCATAGCAAATACTAGAAACGCCAACCTCCCATTCACCTTCTAAATGCAGTGGCCGATTTAATTCTACTCGATAGTCTGATGGTTTATTTTTGGGAAATTTATTCATAGAAGCATTACTGGGCAAGTAGATTAGAAACGAGTCCTTATTTTCACTTTCCATATTATTCACATTGGAAAAATATATTAGCATACGTTTGCATTAACTCTTCATTCGGAAATGGAGTGTGATACTTGTCACAGCATCTTTATGAAAAGGAATCAACGCACCAGCATCGTCATAAATGGCAATATCAATTTGTGGGATGTAGTTTGATTTCAGCTTTGTATAATGCACTTTCTTGAAAGTATGCTCAGATAAAATACTGCAGCTTTTTGGCTGGTATGGTATCATTGCTAGCAATGGAGCTTCAACATCTCCCACACGTACATCTTCACCAATATTGGAATATATCTGAAAATAGTTAATACGACGCGATAGCGACATGTCTGCGCTAGCTTTGGTTACAGTGCCACTTTTAAAGATATTTTGATCAAAACCCAAAATGTCCATTAGAGTTTTATCCATAATTAGTTCAATACCTTTTCCACTTATAGTGAGAGACAAAGTACCTTCTTTTTCAGAAAATGAAATATGTTGGTCATTAATCACTTCATTTAAATAATCTACAACCAATTTAACCGAAGTAATAATGCGAGGCATCAACACTCTTGTTTCATGTAAGATACCACCTAAAGGCTCTACACACTTTCTGTATAAAGATACGGTCCATTCTGTATCAAATTGATTTGACCTTTCACATGGTAAATGTTGCATATCAGATTTTCCATGAACAGCTGCAGAACGATGTCGTAAGAACTGATGAAAATCTTTTGAGCAAACTAATACTAGATCATCATCATTTAATTTGCTTATTGCAATATGATTAGATGATTTAATATAAGTCAATGTTGCCACTTGTTTGCCATCAACTCGAAGGAGATAATTAAATTTCTTCAATAATGTTTCAGGAGTCATGTTTGTCTTTCTTGGCTTAATCACAATCTTCTTCACCAATGGCTTCTCATTTCTTGGAATAAGATCTACATAATAAGCTTCCTCTCGATATATTAACTGTTTATGACCACTTATGTGGTAATTAACGTTAAAATTATCATAGCTTGTTAAGGCGCTAGCGAGGTAACCTAAATCATTTCTTAAACTTGGACTTAAACCAACAATCCAATCTTTCTCAACTACATGATGTACATAATTATAATCATCATTGTGCGGAGTAAATTGGACAATATGTTTACACGCTTTATTCAAGAAATCATATATAAACTTTTTACATGATAAGAGATCTTTCTTTGGCCACTGTGGAATGTATACTCGGCACCCCTTTTCACATTGATAAGCAGCTGTACGTCTCATATTAATAGTCATCACCTCATGATCAAAAGTATAGACACAGTTGCTATAAACAAGTTGAGTGACACCCACTTCCCAATTTCCATTTAGCTGTTGTGCATGATCAATGGGAGTAGAAAAGAGTGCGGCTCGATTACTAGTAAATCTCTTTGTAGCCGCATTGCTAAGCAAAATATGATAAAACGACATTTTTATATTGCTAATCTGCAACTTTGCATAACATCATGAAGACTTGGATTTTGGACTCTCTACAATATATCAGAGTTGATCGTGATGGAAACGTACATTTCAAAAATTCTCATGGTCATACATCAAGAGGAATTACATTAACATGGCGACAATTTGTCAACCTCAATGATATCATGAGGGATTTGGAATATTTTGAAACATTAAGATTCATCTCCTTGGGTGATCAAGTTTGGCTTCAACATTACAGAAATGAAATTCAAATCTACCATTCTCATTCCGCAAACTGTTTCTCATTTCGCAAATACAATTGGGAGAAGTATAGAAGATATATACATCGCTCCATCATGACATTTATTCGTCGTGAGTTCATCGCCCTACTATGCAAATCTTAATCAGACATGACTACCACAGATTATGAGTTGGAAATTAGATTCCCTACAACGTATTGAAACGGATCATGATCGAAACGTCTATTTCAAAGATTCAACTGGAAACGTGAGAAGAGAGTTTGCTTTATCTTATCGTCATTTTCAATCTCTACATCATATCATGAAGGACTTGAAATACTTCTATATGAAAAGACATTCACGTATTGGAAATCGCATCTGGCTGCGCGTCAACAATCGGCGAATTCAACTCTATCATTCCCAACTTCATACTAACTTCACATTTCATCAAGGTAGTTGGGAAAAGTATAAAAGGAAGGTACATCGCTCAATTTACTCATTCTTTCATCATGAAGCGCCATCGCTACACCATCGTCAACATTCTCCGTCGCTTCAGACTCTACACCAAAATCGATCTCACAACATTACACCAACAGCTTCCAAACAGCAAGTATTACCCGGGCCGTCCTCAAATGTTAGTGGTGAAGATAAACAATTCACGGAATCTTCAACTCTTCCCAAATGGGACTGTACAGATTCTCGGCGCCCTTTCTCATTCATCGGCGCAGTCAATGCGCTTAGAGCTACAAAGACTACTACGTCGGATATGGAAGAGGGAGAGGTGTGTGATGTCGAATCTGACGGTGGACAATATGGTGATCTCTACTCAATTGAGTGACAGTCTATCATTTTTGAAGATTCGTACCAGCAGTTACAGTTTGTGTTATGAACCCGAAGTTTTCCCTGCAGCTCTCATTAGTTGTTGGTTGCCTGTGCATGTGGCAATCTTTCATAATAGTAAAGTGATCATTACTGGACTAAAATCTCATGTACAAGCAAATGTGGTCCTAGACTATCTCATTGAGTATGTACGTACCCAGCGGATTGTAAAATAAAAAACAATTTTTCCAACATGACGTTTTTATTTCAAATCATGATAGAACTTACAAATCATTTTTTCATTAGAGGATGGATTACATGAAAAGGTTTGAATAACAGATGCAAATCGAGATACATGTAAACGTTTTAAGATGAAGTACAGTACAAAAGCACCACACGTTGATGAAAGTGGATGTTGTAGTATGCGTTCATTTCGCTGATATTGACGCGTATGTTTTCTCAACCACTGCTGTGTTGGTATATTTGGAGGTTGAGCAAGAGAGTCAAATAGTTCACCACGTCGGTCTTCTCCAATAAAGATCGCTTTCCAATGCTCACCGCCTAAATTCTGTGAATGAGTGTTTAGCACAATAAAGATGGGATAGTAATTTACTGCAGGTGGTAAGGTATCGAGTGAATAGACATTATCGAAAGCTTTCAACGTCGCTTCGTCTGCATTACGCTGCACTTTAGTCTTAATATCGTCAGCAGTCAACCAACTCACTAACGATTATACTGAAGAATCACGTCACGATACTCAGTTATTTCAATATTTGAATCGAAGACTGCATAAATTAATACATTGATCGTCTCAGGTAGTGTTCTTTTGAACGTCAAATCCAAACGAATATTATGAGGCACGTTCGCTTGACGATAGGGTGCACTAATATCGCTGTCAGCAGTCAAATCAAATGCATAAATAGTATATCCACTCTTAAACTCTTTCATTGTGAGTCCGTTGGTGTCATCCGTATTGTAAAAGCCAAAGACATCCATAAAATCAACATAACTGCGCATAAATTGATCCGAAGCAAAATCTGGTTTGTAGGGTGGACCAGGATGACTGACACCATTTACACGTAAAGCAATTTCACTTAACTGATTGTGTTTAAAATTGAAAGGATTCTTCTTTATATTACCATTAAATGCATCATTTTCAACCATTGCCACCATGAGGAGCTTCGGTGCTTCCGATGGAAAGAGGCCATCTTTCATGAAACTCTTTTGATCTTTCGGAATTGTAAAGGTGAGAAGCTTTGTATGCTGAACGGGGTAAATGGCATTTTGGCGGTTAAGGCCTTCAGCATGCCCTCTAATGACACTTGGATTCGGTACTACTCGACGAATGTAAAGTGCAATATCTTCCACATGAATTCTAAAATTGTCAACTTTAGCAAATGCATTCAGCGGAAATTCAGGCTTATTCAATGTCAGCTTGAGTCGCATGCTGGTATTACACAGTAAAAACTTTGACTGTCTAAAGAAGTCTAAATTCAGCGGACCATATAGCTGACATACTTTACTATCTTTAATCATAGCAGATCGCTTTACAAAGCCACTGTTTGTTTCAACATCAAATTTTCCTGCTTCATCTCTATACCATCCCATGGCTTCCATATGACTTTTTTGTGCTGCTGGATGAAACTGTGATACATGATTGAAATATGATTTATAGGGATAATCGCTTTGACCACCTTCCACCTGCTGCTCTCCAATCGTTAGAGAAACATCGCGAAGTAATGTAGTCAATGGTAAATTGTTCAGTCCAACTTTATGTGCATCGTCAATAGCAGTTCCATCTGCTTGCTGAATTCTAAACCTCAAATCAAGCATCGCATAACTGAAATCTATGTAGTCATCACTACCACCAGGAATAACAAATTCAATGGGGCCAGCATTCTCAGCTGTTCGAGGATGATAATCTACAATACTTGAACTAAGAATATCTGTCTGTATGGCTTGTTGATCAAACAAACAAAAACCGGAAGTTTTACACTCCATGATTAGAAGTTATAGCAGCGTCGTCGTTTAGCGCCTGATGAATGATTAGAGCCTCTACGACGTTTGCGTGAATGCCTTTTGACTGAAGATCGCACCTTACCAGCTCCGCGATGTTTCCTCCTTCCTTTATTCATTCGTTTAGGTGATTTCTTTCCTTGAGTAACACCAGCAAAGGTCTGCTTCAATGTTTTTAAACCGCGTTCCTTCCCACCATTCAACAAACTGCTCTTAAAACTTCTACCTCTGGAAAGATCACTAGCAACATCACCAGCAAAGCCAACGGCATTACTTAAAACATTTCGTTTTAAAGATCTACCGACATTGGATATGAGAGGTGCTACAACAGATTTCAGTGCACCAAGTATGCTACCTCCACGTTGGCGGCGAGCGCCGATGTAAATTTGTCCTCCACCACTTACATAGGAGGATCGTGAATAAAATGAGGCAGTTGGATTCATAGCTCAAACCCTAAACATTGTTAGTTACAACTTTGCATGAATCACTGTCGATCACTTAGATGAAAGATGTCGGCACGACGCATCCAAGAGTTCATACTTGAAGGATAACCAGTCCATTTAACAGGACACCATTCTTCACCTTGCCGTTTTTTACATCGAATGATTTTCTCTACCAAATATGTTTCACTTTCAGTGACTACCTCAATCTCATCGCGGTAAAAGCTACCCTCAATTTCTTCATTATCGTAATCTTTCAACTTGTAGGAGGTCGGAGAGTCTTTTTGATTAATCCTTGATACTGTAAATACCTCCTCTGTCCAATTCGGAAGGTACCCTTTAGCAAAAACACTTTTCACTTTTGAGATACGAACTTTATCACCAATTTTCACATCACTTTTCACATGAGTGCGTTTACGTTGGAATGATTCGCGCACTTTATCTACATTGTCAGCATTTACATCTACTGGTCTGAGTCCAATAGAACGATGGATAGAGTGATTGTAGGCATGGAGTGTATCTTGTAGAACCTTTGTCCAATTTTGTGTCAAATAGGCGGTAAAATGTCGCCACAAGCGATTTTTTAATGTGCGATTAAAACGTTCAACGAGTGCAGCTTTATAAGCACTCTTTACACTAAACAACTCAATGTCATGCCTCTCAAATAATCTTGTCACATGCTGATTTTCAAACTCTTTTCCTTGATCACTCTGAATTCTTTTTGGAATGCGACCTTCTCGAAAAATTGTTTGGAATGCTTTTGCTACTCCTTTACCTTCTTTAGTTTTTAAAGGTTGAGTCCACGCATAACGCGAGAAAATATCAATGACGGTTAAAATAAAATTATTGCCCGAGTTATGTTTTGAAATGGAGGCAACATCACACAAATCTGCTTGCCACTGTTCATCGATGTCATGAACAATATAATGGCGGGTGCGGTACTTCTTTTTCGCTTGTTTGTGGAGTGTATAGGTAGCCTGACCCTTTAACCATCGTTTCACTTGTGATTGTGGAAGACCACTCGCTTTTGATAATTTCTTGATAGATGCAAATCCTGCCGGATGTTTTACATCATAATAGATTGACTTCAAACGTTCAGTCGATGACGACTGACTCTTTTTCCTCCTTCTCATCTTTTTGTTTTCTTGCCTTTCTACATTTACAACAACTGCAGCATTTAGCTTTAGCGGTTTTGCGATCGTGTTCACATTGCTTAGGGGTTTCATTATGAGAGCTGGCGCAGCAAGTGCAAGTGACAACGACATTCACCTCTGGCGGCTCATTACATGGCAAGCAACACATCTGCTTCATATTAATAGTCTGAGAACATGTATTTCCTAGGAGGAGCTGTTTTACGTTTTCCTTTTACCAGTTTTAGTGGCGATGTAGATCTACGTCGAGTTCTTCCTCTTGTTTGCTTAGTGAGTGTGGGAGGGGATGTAGCAGGTGACGTCTTAAACCAATTTGTTGGCATTTTCATCGTCTGAAGCATTGGAGCAGTAGCCACTGTTGAATCAAGTTCTTTCAATGTCTCATTATTCAAAGCAAATTTTGGCACATTATGCTTTTTCAATAGTTTAAGAAAGTATGTCCAACCAGGTGGAACATACGAGTAGCCCTGACGGCGCTTTCTACGTGTCGCATACTGAATCAAGTCTTCATAACGTGAAGCATCAATCACTTTATTTTCATCTGTAATGATTTCTCCTCTATCATTTACATTGAGATGGGGTTCAATACTATTGAAAAGAGATATGGCATGTGCGCGAGATGCTAAAGGTGTAGCAGTCGATACAGAGTCACGCATCTTATTCTTCAAGTTTTTCAATTGCTCAACAGTTTCCGATTGTAATAATACAGCACGATGTGGATCTTTGATGTGAACATTTTGCTGATAATCTATTTCTTTCCTATACATTTGATTTGCAAGAGGTTGCTTTACTTGCTGCATGGCAGTCAATTGTACATATTCATCCTGAGGAATAACAATCATGCGAGAATAAGAACTCATAGTTTGTAGATAATCATGGGAGTTTTCAAAATATCACTTCGAAATCTAAATTCTTCCGGACACTCTTGCGTAAAGTCAATGAATAAGTAACCGTATGGTTTTTCAGTAGCTGCTTGAAAAATTTCAATTAAGGCTTTTGATCCTCTGGGTGCAACTTGTCGCGTTGAAATTTCAAATTGACTTTTATCTCGCGGATTCTTAAAAATAGCATAATAGTGTGTATTCAGGTTTCGTGTACGAGCTTCTTTTCCATCAGGAAACAAATTTTGTGTGATATAGATGATAAAACACCTTTTATGGTGTGCTGCGCGAGTGAACATATCTGTAACATCTTTTGAATTCTTACTTTCTTTTAATAAATCATCCAATACAACAACATCATTAGACTGAAGTTTATCCACTGGAATAATTCCTTCATGTCGAATAAAGTTGCGACTTTGCAATTCCTGAAACAGCGACGGTTGATAAATACCATAACACCAAATCACTCGATTGATAGGTTCCTTAAACAACTCCCTTCTTTTATCCAATAAATTCAGCGTGAAAACAGTTTTACCTGCATGAGATGGACCTGATACAGTCAGAACTTTATCACATTGAAGTCTGAAATCCATTTTATTACTTTGAGATTCAACATTTGCATAATTAACGCTTAGAGCCAAAGATATTACCCAATAGGTTGCCCACGGCAGGAGCTATCATTGGAAGTATTGCTGAAAGGAAACCGCCCTTTTGTGTTAGAGTTTTCCTCTTTCTTTGAAGGGTGACTTTAGGATTGGAGATGAAACGCAATTTCGTAGCATATCGCTTAAGTAACTTTCGTTGTTTTGGCGCTAATTTCTTCGTCCTCAACTTCCTCACATGAGAAATAATTTCACAAATGAATTTATCGTTAGCATGTCGTATAGCATTGTATCGCTGATTTGCTTTCATTCGTCGGAGAGCTTGAATGGCTGAAGAAAACTTTTGACTTTTACGTTTCGTCATTTTACGTTTCGCCATTTTCCGTGTTAGTCTTTGCTAATACCTATCTTTACCACATTTGCATAGGTACTAACTATTGCGACATAAGTGACACTCGAAATGAGCAATATCACAGTGGTTACATTGGCAAAGTTGAATGCAATTACGTATGAAACAGCGTTGACAAAAAGCATGCTTACATCTCTTGAAGATGCGCTTTTCATTTCCATCCTTTCGCTTACATACATCGCAACACATAGTTTCACCGTTACTGATGTCTATAGCAAGTCTTTTTGAAGATATGAATTTGCTAGCCTTTTCTAAATAATAGACACATGTACAGAAGGAATATACTTCGAGAGTGAGCAGACATAGCTCGAAAACCAGTTGTGTTACAATCAAGTACCACTGCATTTTCAATTTTTCTTTATGGAAATTTGAATGTGAATATCTGAAATCGCTTCAATCACTAGACTGCTACCATGATGGTTAAATGCGTTAAGACGTTCAGCAATTTTTATCATATGTCTTTTAAAAAATTCTTGGGGGTGATCTACCACTTCCATTGAATAAGAAGCAAAATGGAAAGAGCGACTTTCCACCTCTTCCTTTCCAAAATGACTAAACTTAATTTTCACAACTAATCGCGCCATGACAATGCTATCAGAGAATGTATTCATTAACTCTAGAAATAGAGTGCTAGCATCATCGACCACTGCTTCGATGTCGGTCTCATCTTTATGAAAATTTATCACATAATCTTGAACAGCTCCTTTTAAACTTTGCCTATGAAAATGTAATGTTCCGCAGTCGTTTGAGAAAGACATGATCGCCCTTTATCTAACCCATCCATTGCATGAAAACAACAACTCTTCTCATAGTAACATTTATTGAATAACGGTAATAAGCATGCATTATAAATCAATGGTTTGAAAGAGATAAAATAGATACAGCTGGTAACTATCATACAGCGAGCAATGATAACCATACAGGACTTTGCAGTGTTGAGGTAAGGAGGAAAGAAGCATTGGTTATGAACGTAGCTACTACAACGAACAGACAAAATAGGAACACACAAATCCTTAAAACGTTTCGTGACTTCATGGTAGTGTTGATTCACTCTACTATCCCAAGGTTGGAGCAAAATATCATCAATGATTAGATTGGGAAATACTTTCCTCTCCTTACCAGGATTATTACAAAAGATGCGTATAACATTGAAAGCAGCTAACCATCGTTTAAAGTCAATAAGAATAGCACTCTCACAAGAAAAGCCATAGTCTTGCAAATACTTCAGATTAAGTCCATGAATGTGTTTTCTCGCCCATTGATCAACATTGGGATTGCAGTTGGCATGTTGATGATAGACACTAACAATCTGATATGTCCAATTGTTCATAGCAATAGCACTGAGCTCCTGTACAGGTTCACCCTCACAATCCATAAAAATGATGATAGAAGCCTAAAACGGAAATTTACACATCTAAGGAAACGTTCTATAACATATTACAAAATGAAGAATTACATCGATGCTTTTCACGACAAAATACACAAATGATATGATGGCAACGAAGAAGTAAAATGTATCTAATAAGACCACGTCTACGACACTCAAAGCACATAAGCAAATTGTCATAGGGTAGAGTTAGGAAAGGACTAGTAATTCTCCTTCTTTGATTTGCGTTTTGATGCAGCATTCTTGTCCGACTTGCGCTTCGTACCACTGCTGTTAAGGATTTGATCAATTATGTCATCCACGTTGGGTGGTTTTGGAATATATAGGATGGATTCCATATGCATGGAGAGAGAGGCTATTTTATTATCCTTGTGCCGACCATAATATAGCCCATTCACTTTGAAAAGGATATCCCAAGTACCTTCTCCGAGCTCATCACATCTGATGGGTATTGATTGATCTCCCTCCTTCTTATAGTAAGTACACCAATGTGATACCGGTAGGCAAATGTGATTACCATCCCAAATCTTTCTATAGGGAGTATCCTTGTCATCTCTAGCCTTCCACTCTTGAGCAAGAGGAGTAGGAATGTCCATATTTAATGTCACATACTCCTCAATAATATCAAGTTGGCGGCGAATGTACGGACTCACGGGGATCAGTATGTAGTCCCCATACTGATTGCGCATTATCTTGACATCCGTGGAAGGGAGCATTCCCGTTTGGAGTACTACGCTATGATCGTCATAACGTAAGACTTGTTTAAATTTACGCTGTAGCGGTGTAGGATTATGTACCTTGGTTGTTTCTTCCACTGGCCTCAGTTGTAGATGATCTGACCGTAGCGAACCTTGTAACGTTTGACCGCAATTTTGTCCTACTAGTGCAGCAGATGGAGTAGATGCCAGAAAATGAAAAAGATTGCATTAAGTTTACGTTCAAGGGAGGAGAGGGAGGGAAGTAGCGACTTACCATTTTAGTTGGATAATAGAACAGGGAACTAGAGAGAGAGAAAATGTGCGTCCGTCACTCGTATGATTCAACGATGGAATGATTCTCACTGTGGCAGGCTCGCTATTTATAAAGAAATGCTTGATTCTCATTGGATGATGATTCTCATTGGGCAATAACATCAAGCTGATTCCAAATCTGAAATCCGTTTTCCAATCCGATGCTTCGTTTTGAAGCTACAGCCCAAAACGTCCCAAATTCTAACTCTGTCGTTTTTCGACAATGTCCCAAAATCTTAAATGGCGTCTCACATCTAAACGAAGACAGATAGGAACAAGCCGATTCTTTCAGTGAATTTGTCTCACTCTTAGCTTTCAAACGAGCTATGGCACGACAAAATCCGTCCACTGGAAGCCAAAATCGAAGCGAGCTGTCCAGAGGGGGGGCGTCAGCGAAACTTTTTCTCGCCGATTGCGTTCAAATTCACCATACCGATAGAGAATTTCACGCTGATTCCAAATCTGAAATCCGTTTTCCAATCCGATGCTTCGTTTTGAAGCTACAGCCAAAAACGTCCCAAATTCTAACTCTGTCGTTTTTCGACAATCTCCCAAAATCTTAAATGGCGTCTCACATCTAAACGAAGACAGATAGGAACAAGCCGATTCTTTCAGTGAATTTGTCTCACTCTTAGCTTTCAAACGAGCTATGGCACGACTAAATCCGTCCACTGGAAGCCAAAATCGAAGCGAGCTGTCCAGAGGGGGGGCGTCAGCGAAACTTTTTCTCGCCGATTGCGTTCAAATTCACCATACCGATAGAGAATTTCACGCTGATTCCAAATCTGAAATCCGTTTTCCAATCCGATGCTTCGTTTTGAAGCTACAGCCCAAAACGTCCCAAATTCTAACTCTGTCGTTTTTCGACAATGTCCCAAAGTCTTAAATGGCGTCTCACATCTAAACGAAGACAGATAGGAACAAGCCGATTCTTTCAGTGAATTTGTCTCACTCTTAGCTTTCAAACGAGCTATGGCACGACTAAATCCGTCCACTGGAAGCCAAAATCGAAGCAAGCTCTCCCGAGGGGGGGGAGTCAGCGAAACTTTCTCTGACCGATTGACTTGAAACTCACCATACCTATAGAGAATTTCACGCTGATTCCAAATCTGAAATCCGTTTTCCAATCCGATGCTTCGTTTTGAAGCTACAGCCCAAAACGTCCCAAATTCTAACTCTGTCGTTTTTCGCCAATGTCCCAAAATCTTAAATGGCGCCTCACATCTAAACGAAGACAGATAGGAACAAGCCGATTCTTTCAGTGAATTTGTCTCACTCTTAGCTTTCAAACGAGCTATGGCACGACTAAATCCGTCCACTGGAAGCCAAAATCGAAGCGAGCTGTCCAGAGGGGGGGGACGTCAGCGAAAATTTTTCTCTCCGATTGACTTGAAACTCACCATACCGATGCAGAATTTCACGCTGAATCCGAGTCTGGCCTCCGTTTTCCCATCCGATGGTTCGTTTGGGCGCCACACACCAAAACGTCCCAAATTCTAACTCTGTCGTTTTTTCGAAAAATGTTGAAAATTTTTTGTCGCCGATTGACTTGAAACTCACCATACAGATAAAAAATTTCACGCTGATTCCAAATCCGAAATCCGTTTTCCAATCCGATGCTTCGTTTTGAAGCTACAGCCCAAAACGTCCCAAATTCTAACTCTGTCGTTTTTCGACAATGTCCCAAAATCTTAAATGGCGTCTCACATCTAAACGAAGACAGATAGGAACAAGCCGATTCTTTCAGTGAATTTGTCTCACTCTTAGCTTTCAAACGAGCTATGGCACGACAAAATCCGTCCACTGGAAGCCAAAATCGAAGCGAGCTGTCCAGAGGGGGGGGACGTCAGCGAAACTTTTTCTCGCCGATTGACTTGAAACTCACCATACAGATAGAGAATTTCACGCTGATTCCAAATCTGAAATCCGTTTTCCAATCCGATGCTTCGTTTTGAAGCTACAGCCCAAAACGTCCCAAATTCTAACTCTGTCGTTTTTCGACAATGTCCCAAAGTCTTAAATGGCGTCTCACATCTAAACGAAGACAGATAGGAACAAGCCGATTCTTTCAGTGAATTTGTCTCACTCTTAGCTTTCAAACGAGCTATGGCACGACTAAATCCGTCCACTGGAAGCCAAAATCGAAGCAAGCTCTCCCGAGGGGCGGGAGTCAGCGAAACTTTCTCTGACCGATTGACATGAAACTCACCATACCGATAGAGAATTTCACGCTGATTCCAAATCTGAAATCCGTTTTCCCATCCGATGCTTCGTTTTGAAGCTAGAGTCCAAAACGTCCCAAATTCTAACTCTGTCGTTTTTCGCCAATGTCCCAAAATCTTAAATGGCGTCTCACATCTAAACGAAGACAGATAGGAACAAGCCGATTCTTTCAGTGAAATTGTCTCACTCTTAGCTTTCAAATGAGCTATGGCACGACTAAATCCGTCCACTGGAAGCCAAAATCGAAGCGAGCTGTCCAGAGGGGGGGGGACGTCAGCGAAAATTTTTCTCTCCGATTGACTTGAAAATCACCATACCGATAGAGAATTTCACGCTGAATCCGAATCTGGCCTCCGTTTTCTCATCCGATGGTTCGTTTGGGCGCCACACACCAAAACGTCCCAAATTCTAACTCTGTCGTTTTTTCGAAAAATGTTGAAAATTTTTTGTCGCCGATTGACTTGAAACTCACCATACAGATAGAGAATTTCACGCTGATTCCAAATCTGAAATCCGTTTTCCAATCCGATGCTTCGTTTTGAAGCTAGAGCCCAAAACGTCCCAAATTCTAACTCTGTCGTTTTTCGCCAATGTCCCAAAATCTTAAATGGCGTCTCACATCTAAACGAAGACAGATAGGAACTAGCCGATTCTTTCAGTGAATTTGTCTCACTCTTAGCTTTCAAACGAGCTATGGCACGACTAAATCCGTCCACTGGAAGCCAAAATCGAAGCGAGCTGTCCAGAGGGGGGGCGTCAGCGAAACTTTTTCTCGCCGATTGCGTTCAAATTCACCATACCGATAGAGAATTTCACGCTGATTCCAAATCTGAAATCCGTTTTCCAATCCGATGCTTCGTTTTGAAGCTACAGCCCAAAACGTCCCAAATTCTAACTCTGTCGTTTTTCGACAATGTCCCAAAGTCTTAAATGGCGTCTCACATCTAAACGAAGACAGATAGGAACAAGCCGATTCTTTCAGTGAATTTGTCTCACTCTTAGCTTTCAAACGAGCTATGGCACGACTAAATCCGTCCACTGGAAGCCAAAATCGAAGCAAGCTCTCCCGAGGGGGGGGGGTCAGCGAAACTTTCTCTGACCGATTGACTTGAAACTCACCATACAGATAGAGAATTTCACGCTGATTCCAAATCTGAAATCCGTTTTCCAATCCGATGCTTCGTTTTGAAGCTACAGCCCAAAACGTCCCAAATTCTAACTCTGTCGTTTTTCGACAATGTCCCAAAATCTTAAATGGCGTCTCACATCTAAACGAAGACAGATAGGAACAAGCCGATTCTTTCAGTGAATTTGTCTCACTCTTAGCTTTCAAACGAGCTATGGCACGACTAAATCCGTCCACTGGAAGCCAAAATCGAAGCAAGCTGTCCAGAGGGGGGGGGGAGTCAGCGAAAATTTTTTCTCTCCGATGGCGTTCAAATTCACCATACCGATGCAGAATTTCACGCTGAATCCGAATCTGGCCTCCGTTTTCTCATCCGATGCTTCGTTTGGGCGCTACAGACCAAAGCGTCCCAAATTTTAACTCTGCCAAAATTTTGAAGAAACATTTTTTCTCGCCGATTGACTTCAAATTCACCATACCGATGCGGAATTTTACGCTGATCACGAATCTAAAGTCCGTTTCACCATTCCACCACGCCAACCTAGACGGTCGCCCACGTCAACCTAGACGGTCGTCCACGTCAACCTAGGCGGTCGGCCACGTCAACCCATACGAGAGCAACACATCCGAGTCTCACACTCTGTCGTTTTCGAGGGGGGGGGGAGTCAGCGAACATGTTGTGAACGTGAACCAACCTGGCCGGCACACCACGACAGACCACAACCTCTGTCGTTCCAGAGGGGGGGGAGGGGAGGGGGAGGGGGGGACGTCAGCGATGGCGGCCATCTTGCGCTATCTGGTGTTTGTCACTTCCTTACTACTCCTACACATTACTTGGAAAATAAAACAGTAGTCCCAGATAGAGGCCAAAACTATGTAAAGCGGTCCGAAAAAAGCTTTTGAATACGAAATAACGACATTCGGTTCGGCCTAGGCTTTTTGATTATAATGCAATATCCTTCACAAACGCCTAGAATTTGTTCCAGAATATAGAACTACTACTAAAGTGATTCAAGTAACCAGACATCGTTTGCCGTGTACCTGATATTGCGTGTGCGATTATCTTCGAATGTAGGCGTCTGTAGCACTGGGGCTTGCGCGACAGCCTACGCTCCATAACGTAGCTGGTTCGAACCCTACATTTTTTTCAAAATCAAGGTTTTCTCCTGGGTGAAAATGAAGAAACCATGGATAGATTACTTTGAATAAATATCAGAACAATGAGAATTGGGTATTTTGACATTGTTAATTCTAAAATCTGGCTCCTACAATAAAGCAGAACAGATATTGCTACTATATCAGCGGCACAAAAATATCAAGCTAGCCGCATATGGTCATGTGAGTCTATAGTCAGAAGATCCCAATGTTCCACTTGTGGAACATTGCCTTATTTACTTCATCATACACACATAACATATCATTTCATGAAACTGACTGGTAATATCTAATAAACTACCTTATGAACAGTAAATGACACAAGAAAAATTACTCACGGCTCGTTCAATGTCAGATGATATCCAAGTGAAAAATGAATCGAAAATTGCCGGAATTTGAAAATTTCAATCTGCGCTTGCAATAAAACAAACATACAGATAATTCAAAGTGCGCATAAAATATATTCTATGAAACGTTCAAAGTGCTGTAGTAAGGCAGTTAAAGAATGTGATAAAGTTTTGAATATATTGCATCATTTTAAAAAATTGTTCCACAAGTGGAACAATGGGAGCTTTAATGGCTTCCTGTCATACTCAATTTTTATCCCTTTCATGCAATGAGATTCTTCACTCGTCTAATGCCTCATGTTTCCTCTTTACAGATTCAACAGCTTCAAATATTGACGCATCTTTCATGATAATCTGTCTTTATCAGAAGCGGCTGCTGATAAATGCACGGATATACCATCAGACTCCGCGTAGTATCCCATCTCCCCCCCCCCATTTACTAGGATTAAGCTAAATGTACCTTTTATAACTGAAGAAGATAACGGGCATGAGATAATGCATACGATCAAGCATCTGCCGTTTACAATCTAGTCATAAACAGTAAGCACGTATCTAGCTTAACAAGCCTACAAACTCACGAAAACTAAACAGCATTTCCTTTTTGGAAACGAAGACACTGCAAGACGCATTAGCTCAATAGAAAACTTTGGCATGTCAAAGGCCGTAGAAAGATGCGTTCAAATAAGGAAAGACTTTTAACAAACCAAAGACAAACATTTTAACAAATGTTTTAACAAACCATTTTAAGGAATCTTTCCAATAAAACCAATAACAGTTCCCACCGAGTAAGCGGACATCAGACAGAACTCCGCCTTTTGTCCATATACAAAAATCCTCGCGATCCAGCAACGGATAGAAGAACATCGCAGCAGACTAAACAAATGTGAAGGATTTCATCAGGATTAATGAAGGATTAACAGTTTAACGGGTTTTGTGTAAGTCACACGGATAAGATTTCGACATTATACACAACTGTTGTACTCAGGATGATACTAAACCGGAATGAAACCGAATAATACTACAAAAGACCACAAATTTCACTCACTTGAATTTTTTTCCTGCTATACATGCCGTACACTCCAATAATCAACTAACTCCCAGATCATACTGCTAATATTGTAATCAGTATGACACAGGAATCCACTGACCATCGGTACAAAACGACTGAAATGAATACATCAATTAACAAATATATTTGAAAGATATGCCGACCCAACCTCAAACAACGTAATTTTAAATCCAGTGGCTAGTTGCGCAACAGGACAGAAAACTTACGAATTTGAGGCAATGAACAATCTGAAAATGAAAAAATTACCAGAACTCACGTTAGGTTTTCCATGTCTCATCTTCCTTCAGAGATCAAAGTCGCAGAACTCATCAGAACTGAAAGAAATAAGACATCCACTATATAGGTACTTGTATTGAGATTATCATGGATAAACATCAGATGGGACCAGGGATCGCAATTCACCCAAGAAAACGGAAAATCGGGAAAAACCGGGGTTTGAATGCATAAATTTGAAATATTCACATTAGACTAATTTCGTAAAAAAACGGAAAATTGCGATCCCTGAATGGGACATTGAAAATATTGAGGCGCATCGCATCATAATATTGCTATACGCGTTAGCAAAATGAGTAATCAGAATTCAATATAGAATAGTTTCTATGTTGACATTGCTTTCAACCTCAAGAAGGCATATTCAAAATTTAGTAGATATTTCTAACTTCAAAACACAAAAATATCTCCACGAATTAATCAAACTCACATAATCTTTTTCCATTCCAACTTCAGAGATTCACCTCGCAATTTCCTAAGAAACACATAAAAATACCTGAAAGAAATGACGCATCTATTGAAAATATTTGCGTTAGTCAACAAGAATGAAGTTTGAGCAGGTTGCGAAACGCATTATCACCTTATTCTTCCACGTTATGACCTCAAACAATTTTGCTGATAAAAATGAGGCTATTGAAAGACAAATCAGGGAGTTATTTCAGGGATATTTTATTCTTTTATACTTCCTGATTCCAAGTGTCTTCTATTTCAAACCACAAATTAATTCAGTCTTTGGTAATGTAAAAGCTGATAAAATATATAGTGACAAAACGATTACGGTATGTAAACGAACGTGTATTTTTAATTCATACATCAAAAGGTTAACAAGAGTTTTCTTCGATAACCCCACTAATATTGAAATACAATTTGCGTTAGATTTACTGCAAAAAATGTGATATTCAAAAAATATGAGTGGTTATCAGTTCCGTAGTTAACCGCATCATATTTTTTTTCAACTAATTGCTTAGACTTTCCACGTTCTCTTTCTTGACTAAGTATTTACGATTACAAGTATTAAGTAATAGTCAACGGCAAATTTTCCGTTTGTTGGCACCTGCATGAGTTTCCAAATAAATGGCTTAGAATTTGTTTTTGATATTTTACATAAAGAAATTTGTTACTCACGTCTGAATCTCATGTAACAAAATGAAGATGGAATATTATCCTCAACAGCAATACATAGACCATTCATTCGTAGTTTCCATTCATGAAGAAAGTAAAAGCGGCTAACTGATGAAATCGGAGACTCAACTGCTAACCAGGACAACACATTATCATACGAGGGCGTCGTTAGGTTCGCATTCATGAATCAAGGGGCAATCTCCTCTTACGTCAGCAATAAAGTTCAAATGATTAGAGGTCAAAATAAATTAGAATTAAGTCATCATTAATATCATGTATGAATGATAACTATAACTCAGTGTGACTTGCAACGCATCAGAAAATGTAGCAACTAGCAAGATTATTCGATGCACCCTTTAGGTCTTCTAAATTTATAACACGCGACAGGGAAACCCCATTCAGAATTCCTCAAGAATATTTAGAGCAATTTCACTGAAAATGCCATAATGCGCAAGTCGGCACAGGAAAATATGTCTTTGTGGTCGATAGCATTCATTACCGATTGCGGTCTTTGCTTGCAAGCAACTTGAACCTCTATCAGGATTGTCCAAACTTTATACGGGCGCGGGCAGCATTTGGCAGGGAAATAAGGCCGTGGACTGCAGTTCACATTATTCAACTTTTTCACTATCTACGCCTATTAGACGCAAGTAAAACAAATAAATTCCTAGTTGCTAGTAGTAGTTACTGCACTTTATAGGTCAGTTTCTTCGCGTCAACTGAAGCTAAAGCGCTCTAGATTTGATAGACTTTATTGTGGAAAATGTTTGACTCACAAAGACAAATACTTCCAAACAGTGAGTGAAAGCGTAATCCAAAGCAGATCACTAATTGGGGTGGTAATCTTCAAAAAGAAGAGGCAAAAATCGAATGATTGGCAGAGTAGGCTTGCATAGTCAAAACTGATTAATTTATAAGCCACACAATTCAAGTTGCACAGCTTCATCTGCTTCTGATATAGCTATCGCTAGCGGAGCATTGAAGACATTGAAAATTTTCTCAATGTGCTGGAAGTCTTGGAATCGTTTGACGGAGTCTTAAATCAAGGTATAAAGGGCTTCAACAACTAACTGATACTATCGTCGTGGAAAATGAAATCATCATTGTGATATCTAAATTTTCAATTTAAACTTGAAATATTTAATTTAGAAAAAACAATCAATTTTCAACGCAACTCTACAGATGTGAAAAATGAAACGATTTCTGAGAATTTCAAAAGGACGTGGGCCGCATGCGGCCATGGGCCACACTTTGGACAGCTCAGAACTATATCGATGATCCAACGACAACTCAAGTAGCCAGTTACAGGAAAATATCAACGAACGAATTATTTCAAGCAGAAATTCTCATTTTTAGATTTATCCTGAAACTCAATATCCAGCGCAAACACAGCATCAGATTACAGGCCTTCTTCAAGAAAGAGAAATCTTCTTAGATCCGAGAAGAAGTCTACCTGCCTATAGGCCTATCATTTGTGTCATTGCGACTTTTCATGACTTACTGCAATTCCCGAAGTCATTGTGTCGCTTTTATATCCGTCTTTTAAAACCCATTTTACATTTTTTCTATCACAAATTCTTCACCAACAAAGAAATGAATCGAATGGATTAAATAATTCACTGCATTGGATACAATTAGGAGTTATGGCATCTATCCATTCCTTATCCGGATTTCAGTTGCTCGAGGTTTTTTCTGTAATGGGCTGATCGACTCCAACTGCGACCTGAAGTTCAAAATCGAATCAGTGAATTGATTCGATATACAACTTAGCGATTTTTCGACGAAACATTGGAGCACTCAGTTAATGTACAGTCATTTGTCTGACCATTTGCTAGCAGCCAAGTGTCACCAAAGTGTCAGCAAAGTGACAGCAAAGTGTCAGTTAAGTGACAGTTGAATTATCTGGTGTGATATTCCGTATTTTGACTACCGTACTTTTACAAATATTTTTAGCAGCATGATGGTCGCGATGGATCTCGAAAGGAATTATACATACTAATTAATAGAATTTCTCTTATTTGTAGTTCTTGCAGTCTCTCATTTTCATCCATTCGATTGACTTCAATACCGAAAAGTTTAGCTGTAATGTATATTTTTAAATGGAATTTACATTCTGTGGAATGCAGAGTTTTAAGAAACGAATTAGATAAAGGTCGGCCCTTCATACATTTTAGTAGTAATACCCTGACAAAATCAAGCACGGTGCGGTGCAGTGATGAGTCATCGCTGCTGAGTCATTGATGAGTCATCATGCTGACTCAGCCCCCCCCTGGAGAGGAAGGACATGGCCAAGGATGTGATGGAAGGATGGGTCCGAGAGGAGGAAACTGTTCCCTACCCCCCTCTTGAAGGAAGGAAGGAGTTTTCCAGCAAGGGGTAGGAAGGGAGAAGGGGTGGAATGTGGGAAGGATAGAGTGAGGAAAAGGTGGGTGTTGGTGATGTTGGGATGAGAAAGGCTGGAATTCGGCATGAAGGAGGTCTCGGATGGGAAAGTGGAGGTCAGATTTGGAATCTACGTGAAATGTTGGGTTGGGAAGGAAGGCAGGAGTGATGAGGCAAGGGGTGGAATCTCTGAAAACGGCAGAGTTGGAAAAGGGTGGGTTTTGGTGGTTTTGGTGGTTTTGGGATAAGAAAAGTCGTTTTTCGTCCTGAAGGAGTGCTCGGATGGGAAAACGGAGGCCAGACTCGGAATCTACGTGGAATTTTGGGTTAGGACGGATGTTTCCAGCGAAATCGGAGAAAAAATTTCGAGAACGTCCCCCCTCCTGTCAAACTTCCAACTTTGGTTGTATGGATCGTAGAAAGTCGTGCAATAGCTTGTTTGAAAGTTAGAATGAGAAAAATGCAGTGGAAAGCTCAGTTGGGTCCTATTTTCCTGGGTTTAGGGACGAAAATGGCCGGAAAACGTCAGAGTTGGAAAAGTCAGGTTTTGGATGTTTTGGGATGAGAAAAGTCGTTTCTCGACATGAAGGAGGTCTCGGATGGGAAAACGGAGTGTAAATTCGGACGTTTTGGCCAATGTTGGGTCTGGGAACTTCTTTCCAGCTCAATCGGAGAGAAAAAGTTCTGACTTCCCCCCCCCCTCCTCGGCAGTGATCTTCCAACTTTGGTGTTAGAGATCGTAGAAAGTCGTGCAATAGCTCGTTTGAAAGCTAAGAGTGAGATAAATTCAGTGGAAGACACGGCTTGTTCCCATCTGCCTTCGTTTAGATGTGAGACGTCATTGAAAATTTTGGATATTGGCGAAGAAACGACAGAGTTAGAATTTTTACGAAAACGGCTCTAGCGGGTGAAGCAAGCATTGGACGGGAAAACAGAGACCAGATTTGGAATCAGCGTGCCATTCTGCATCTAGAGGGTGAGCTTCAAGTCAATCGGAGAGAAAAAGTTGAAAAGTTGGGTCTCCACATGAGATTTTTTCCTGAAAATGTTAAATTGTGGCCACTTTGGCGATCAATAGCGGAGGATTGGAAGTGAGTGAAGAGCTCGGGTTTCTTTTAAGGGCAAGACCGCACTTTGTTCTCTAGGATCTTTTCAGATCTGTGGAAGGTTTCGTTTCCAAATGAGAGCCTGTTAAAATCGAGTTTTTGCGCATTTTCTAAGATTTTGTATAATTTTGAAGAAACGAGAGTTTTTTCAGCTCGGCTCCTGGTCATCGTACAGTAGATGATGTCTTAGGGATGTATAATGTGTAGGGATGTCTTAAATGAAAGGGGAGAGCGAGAAAACATGGCTGTCAAAATTTGAAGTCAATCGGAGCACTAGAACCTGAGATAGACGGGTTTAAAGCTTTTGGATGATGGATATTACGTCATCAGCTGATCGCCACAAACTATATAAGTGGAAACTCTGCTTGTGGAAATCAGTTCTCCTCCCGACTGGGTTGGGGTAGGAGAACTCCGGAGCTCTGATGATAGCATTGGAAATCTCCGAAAACCGGGTTTCTGTAAGAAATCGACTTAGAAAATTTCATTGCTGATATCAGCTAAGGCGTCAGACTTAAAGGTTCGCCAGGAGATGGCCTTCGTCTCCAAGTCATAAAAGACTCCAAAACTTTAAAGGCTTGTAACTTTGCTTCTACAAGTCCGTCTGACTTGATTCAAAAAAGGTTCGGTCGCTATTGACCTGCCCTAAGTGATAGACTACTTATAAAATTTCATAAGTAGTGCCAAAAAGTTGAAAAATTTAAATTCACTATTTTTGGAGGTTTTCTGGGGTTTCGACCCTGCTGAAGTCAACTAAAGGATTTTTAATGATGTCTGAGCCAGTCTTCTCATGTCTTACCATGATACAAGCGAGCAAGACACGGAGAGTTTTGCTGTAATATTCCACTGACAGGGTGATCCTTCGGGACGGCGGATGATGCCGTAGTGATAAGTGTGACAAGGGAGTGTGTCATATTTTAGACCGAAACCGCTGGGGCGACTCATGTTGGGCATTTGACACAGTTCTCAACGTAGCACTTTGAACGCCAATCGGTTGAGTCTTAGCTATCTTGTCATGGGTGGCATCTAAGCATCTCCATTGCAAAACGCTTGTGAATCACGGCTTGCTATCCCTCTCTACGGCTTGCTATCAAGCTGATCAAAGCAACGACTTGGGATGTTTCCTGTTGTAAATAACTCCACCGGTTTTCTAGTCTGGCTATCAAGTCATTGACGGTGCAAGTCACGGAAATTTTCGGTGTCATACTTCCTGTTGGTGGGCGTTCTTTCGAGACAGCGGTGAAGTCCGTAGCGATGAGTACTGCACGGGACGTGGGCAATGGTAATCCTTGTGAAACCTCTCTGCGTCATGTTTCCAAGTGGTTGCCTTTCGTCTCAACGTTGTACTCTGACCTCTAGGGCGACATTTAGCTATCTGCCACAGGTTACCTCATAAAATCTCCATTGCACTTGTCTCCCGATAATTGGCCAACCATGAGAGAATGAACCATAAGTTCTTTTAAGAACTGTCTCTATCACGGAGACGAAATGATGATTGGAATGAAATGGGAGGCCACCCTTGCACCACATGCAACACATCACAGACTTCTCTCTTCGCTAGTGAACAAGCTCTTGTGAACGTAGTCAGAAAGTGTATCATGGTTTGCAAAAGCAAAGTTTAGTCAAAAAGTTTTATCGCGACACACGTTTGTGAAAGTAAAGTTTGATCATGACATTTTATGAAACACAAGTTTATGAAATGATAATGTAGTCTGAAAGTTAATGAAACACATCACAAATCCTAAAGTTCGCCATCCAGGACTCAGGTTTCCTACGACAAGATATAAGGAGGTAGCACTTTATAGAAATTCACTTTTCACTGAGCATTGTTACAGTGTAGTGATCCTGCATCATGAGTGAGACAGAAGCTGAATTAATGATTCGTCAAAAGAAAGAAAAGAATACAATCATGGAGTTGTCAGAAAGGCACTACCCCATGGCAATCAAGACAGCTGATCCAAGGAAGATTGCCGATTGTCTAGAAACGATTGACGATGTGAAGAAAGCAACAATAGTTAGTCATCAAAGACAATCCAACATGCTAAAAGAGGGAAGATGGTTTGGACCTAAACATAAATATGAGTGAAGAGCATCCTTTCTTTAAAACATGAAGACATACACACTGCTTCATTGCCTTTTTCCGTGAATGATCCATGAGTCTTTACGAGGCTACCCATAATGAGACCTGACAGTCATTTGCTTTCATGACGGTTCCAAGCCCGTATAACTCAGAGGATGGGTGAAAAATTGATGAAATGAAAGTAAAGTTCATCATGTTGTACAAAAGTTTTACTGCAACACATGTTGATGTATAGTTGGAAAGTTTGATCATGACGTTTTATGAAACACAAGTGTCATGAAATGTAAGCGTTAGTGTAGTCAAATAGTTTTTACCACAACTCATGTTTGTGAAAGTAAAGTATTAGATTACACAGAGTCATCAATACTGTCAAAGGTATACAAGTCATATCGAGCATATTCAACTGAGTGTCCATTCCTGACACTCATCATCATTTGAAATTATTTGAAGATGAAAAGTTGCATTTTATTCCCAACTTCATGGTCTGTAGCGAAAGAGCTTGGTTATTCGTTGAAAGCTATAGAAAGTGTTAAAAATGTAGATGAAAATATTAAAGCTGGCGCTTTAGTTGAAAGACTAATGGATCTAGATGAGCATGCTATGAATCATCATTTGGATCGAAGATGGATAGAGGATTTTTCCAAGCTGCAATGTAATGATAGTGAAAATAGGAGGGTGAAATTGAAGCGATCTGGAGTGAAAAAGAAAAAACTGACATTTCCAACTGATTTATCAAGTAGCTCTACCAATAAAAGTGATTCCGGAAAGAAATTGGAAGAAGAGACGTTTAAATTATTATGTGAACGGAACTGCGTTGAGTGTTTTAAAAGGGAACGGTCCCTTCTCTTTTTACCATGTTGTCATTCTGTTATGTGTTCTACGTGCTATGTACCTTTGGAAACTATGTCGTGTCCCATCTGTGATCAGCAAATAGTTTCAACAGTCAATGTATATAAATGATGTTGATGCAATCCTAGTCGATTTTAGAAGTGATCTGTGACCATGACACCACTGTGTCACCGTCTCATTGAAAAGAGAAAGCATGATTATACAAGGCAGTGGATTCTTGTGTTAGAAAAACTATTATCATCCAGTGATTGTAGAGAGATGATACATCGTTTGAGTAATGCTATCATCATTCACGCAAACTGTGAAGATGTTGACTATATTCTATCTTATAATTTTAAACCAAAGCAGTTTGCGAATACACTTTCATCACTGTTACATCATGGTCTTCTTTCATTACCTTGCTTGGAGTTATGTATTCTACACGTTGCTTATGGGAAGCCTTTTCCACTTAAGCACAATTGATGCAAGGGCATTAAACTTTACAAGCATCGTCGTACAAACAGATTGTTCATGTCTGGCTCATAACATGTCAGCAAACGACACAGCTGAACTGTTTCCATTGAACTATAGTACCCCATTGAATGATACATTACAGCTACACACACATGTATCTGCTTCTGACTATCCTACCGGTGCTGTGGCTGTTCTCAGTGTATTGCTTTTTACTAGTGCTGTACTCAATGTCTTCTTCTATTTCATTGCGTTTACGATGGTGATGTTTCGACGCTGCTGTCGTGTTTAAGCAAAGAACACTCTAACATCCACCTGTAAAAATGGCTAGACGTCGTTCATCTCACGGTTCGCGCTGACAAAAGTGTCAATCAAATGCAAACAAAAAATTCTGTCTCACGCTTCGTCGCTTATTAAAATTAAAACCATCTCATCGATGTGAGGCAATGAAGCTGGCAAACAATGTCTTCATTCGTAAAATGAGTGCGGAAATACGAAAAGTGCGTTATATGACATTAAATGGCAAGAAGACCAATGCAATTGCCAGGCATGGTAAAGTTCTTTGCACCTTGAGCAATCCAAAAACATCAATTCCTACAAAGAGCAAACTACTATCACAGCGCGGTGACTTCTTACCACTTTTAGCGCCTATCATCATGGCAGCCACCGGTCCTGATTTGGGAGGATTAGCTGGTGCTCTAGCGAATAAAGCCATTAATGGATGAATGGTAAAATGGTAAAATGGTAAAATTAAGTTAAATGGTATGACTTTTCATCAAAATGAACATGGATTTCCGTTTACGCTGTAATCGTACCATGTGTATCGTAGGACCCTCTCATAGTGGGAAGACACATTTAACACTACAATTGTTGGAGCGTCGCAATGAGATTTTTGACTGCATACCGAATCGCGTTGTTTGGTGCTATGGAATTTGTCAACATAACTTACATCGTGAATTGGTTGGTAAGGGTTACTTCGTTCAACCGGGGATTATCAGCACTGCTGATATTCAACCCTATGACATTATCATTCTTGATGATTTACTTAACGAGAGTAAGAATTCACAAGAAGTAACTGCTATGTTTACCAAGGCAGTCATGCTTTACCAAGGCACCATCACAAATCATGCTTTATCATTTTTATTATGCAAAATCTTTTTCGAAGTGGAAAGGAAACACGGACTCGAACTCTAGACACGCATTACTACATCATCTTTGAAAATCCTCGTGATAAAAGTCAAGTTGAATTTCTATCTCGACAAGTTCTTCCTCGCAAGTCAAAAGCCTTGATTGAAATATTTGAGGTTGCTACGGAAAAACCCTATAATTATTTATTTTTGGACTTTACCCAGGAGAGTCCTGAGGATTATCGCTTACGCAGTCATCTCTTTGAGAAACCCATGATCATATACGAATTGTTATGAGTGGTTTTCAACGCATGATTGCTATTCCACAAGAAGAATATTTACATCTGACTTCAATGCAGAGTGTTCATCAACCTTGGCCAAATCAAATGTCACAGCTTAATCAGCAATATGAACAAGAAGCTGTACAAAGTAAAAATCCATATGATCGTTTGATAAAGCAGAGTTCTACTTTAGAAGAAATGAAACAATTGAAAGAAAAAATTCGCAATGATCTTTCGTTTGGTTCACCCAAACCCTATCGCAATCGCGCACTGAGCTTATATCAAAGTCTCGAACCCAACTTGAAAATCACACAACGAGGTGAAGTGGTAGATGATGATGGTGCAGTCATTAAGGACTCAAGAGTGGAAGATTTAATTAATCATGCTGTTCGTGATCGTCGTCGTCACTTTACACCTACAGGATGGGAGTTTTTTTTAAAAAGTATGAAGAAATTCAATGTTCCAAAGGCAATTCTTGGACGTGATACCTTAGAGGAAATGGAAAATGTATCTACACCTAGGAAGAGAAAGTTGCAAAGTGTAGATAGACCTAAAAAGAGAATCAAGCAAACTTTGAAAACACCCGAGAAGTTACCGAAGCGTATACCAAAACCTTCAACACGTCATCCATCATTTGATTTTATCACAGACTTTTAATGAAGAAGCTATGTTGCATCCCATGTTCAGAGTTGCCAAACATTCATGTGTCATTGAACTGCTTAAGTACATGTTGTAAAAGTGATTCATACAAGACGGCTCAAACAAAGTAGCAAAAGCAGGTCTCAAACACAAACACAAACCCTAGCGGAGAAAAAGACTGATACTTTGAGGCAAAAAAACGATCCCTCTTAATAGACGATGGACGAACATCTGAAATCAATTTACTATAACCCAAAGCATTATGCAAGTTATGTTTCAGTGAAATAGTTGTCACAAGCAAGTGGTTATTCACAGAAACAAGTGAAGAGATGGTTAAAAGCTCAACCTGCATATACACTGCACACACGAGCTCGAAAACGTTATCCTACCCGTTCTTATATCGTTCATGATATTGATGAACAATGGCAAGCAGAATTGGCTGATGTTTCTTTATTAGCTAAAAAGAATGAGGGCTATCGCTTTCTCCTAACTGTCATTGACTTATTTTCCCGTTATGCTTGGGTTCAACCACTCAAGACAAAACGTGGTGAAGAAGTGGCCGAGGCTTTTCAAAATATATTCAGTGAATGACGCATTCCCACAGGTATTCAGACTGATCAAGGGAAAGAGTTTGAAAACAGATATGTGCGTGCTTTATTTCGCAAACACAACATTGAGCTGTTTAGTGTGAAAAGTGCATACAAGGCTGCAGTGGTCGAACGCTTTAATCGTACGCTGAAAACTCGTCTATGGCGCTATTTCACTGTAAAAGTAACACAAAAGTGGACGGATGTATTACAAGATACTGTACACGCTTACAATCATTCTGTGCATCGTATGATTGGTCAGAAACCTGCTGACATAACTCCAGACATGGTGGATACAATCCGTGAAATCAATGCTAAACGCAAGCAACCATCACAAAGTAAACGTGACATTCAGGTTGGTGACAAAGTTCGCATTTCCAAGGTGAAAAGCGTGTTTGCAAAAGGATATCTTCCCAATTGGACGGAAGAAATATTTACTGTCTCTGAGGTTAACGAGAAATTCCAGCCCACTACCTACACGCTTCGTGATTATCATGGTGAAGAGATTAAAGGGAGTTTTTATCGTCATGAGATAACACCCATCACCAAAGAAGATGATGACTACATGGTTGAAAAGATACTTCGTCACCAAATGCGACAAGGGGAAAAGTGGAGCCTGGTGAAATGGGCTGGCTATCCAAATTCAATGAACAGTTGGATTCGTCATTCTGACCTTTATCGTGGTAGTCAATGTTCCTAAGCAAAGTAATGAATTGTGTAAATATAAATAAATAAATACCTATGGATCAAACTGCTACGTTTTATTCTGCCCCTTCCTATGCTAGTCATGGAGCCTGTTTCCCGTTTATGTTGGATGGAGACGTCAAAAAGAGGGTAGTCTATTGGGTGCTGTCAAAGGTATGATGTTCCCCACTATCGCAAATGTGGGAAAATCAGCTTTAAAGGAAGCTGTAGGATTAGCAGCAGATGTAGCAAGTGATGCGCTTTCAGGAAGATTGCCGATTCGTGAATCGCTAAAGCGTCATGGAATACAGCGTTTGAAGAATGTCGGTAAGGCTGGTATCAGGTCTGTTATCAGTCATATCAATCCACTCTCTACTTCAGGCAAACGTAAGCGAAGAGCATCTCGTATACCTCCTAGCAAACGCAGACGACGTGGACTCTTTTAAATATGGAATTTAAAACCTCATCCCTTTGCTTATTTGATAGAACAACTATACAGACGGATATCATTAGAAATTATGTATCCATTCGTTATCCACAGACAAGTATCGATTCTGGTAGTGTCATTGAGTTTTCAGGAAATGATGCTGAGTACATCGATCTACATGTTAAGTTTAAGATAGTAAATAAGGACGGCACAAACCTTGACGACAAGGACAAAGTAGCCGTGAATAACTTGGCAATAGCAACGCTTTTCAAGGATGTATCATTGACCATTGGTGAAACTCGGGTTGAAGCTGGTCAACACAGTTACCCCTATCTCGGTTATTTTTCAACAGTCATGCAGTTCCAGCCACAAACACAAAAGAGTCACATGGCTGATATGGGTTGGTGTTAAGATAAAGCTGGTAAATTTGATAGTGACAAAAACAAGGGATTTGTCACTCGTGAAAAGTGGACTGCAGAAAGTAGGGTGTGTGAATTATATGGTGCCCTATACTTGGACTTTGTCCGTCAATCACGTTTCTTAATGTCAAAAGTAGACATGCGAGTTCATCTCTTGCCGAACGATCCTAAATTTGTATTGAATACTTATGGAGCAAAGACTGAATTTAAGATTGTGTTTGAAAGTGCTAGACTTTATGTGCGACGAATGACAGTGAATCCTTCGGTGATTAATGGTCACGAGATGGGTTTGAAGAAGTATGATGCTCTTTATGATGTAAATCATACTGAGATCCATAGTTTCACCATTCCTCGTGCGCAAAAGAGCTTTGTTAAAGATAGTTTGTTTCCTATACAATCACCAAAAATGATTATTGTGGGATTGATTGCAAATGATGCATACAATGATAATATATCAAAGAATCCCCTCAGCTTTGAACACTTTGGTTTAAATCAAATCGGATTGTATCGCGATACTGATTGCATTCCTGGTACTCGTTTTTGCCCAGACTTCGCTAATGGACATTATTCTTGCTCATATCAAAATACTATGGAGACCTTTAAATACTGGAATACTGATGACACCAATGATTTGACCTATGATGAATTTGCTAAAGGTTATACACTTTATGCATTTGATTTGACAGCAAACAATGAAGCAGGTGCTTCTTATCGTCCGGGCACTGCCACGAAGGGTCTTAAACTAGACTTCTTCTTTGAAAAAGATTTGACGAAAACAGTCAATGTACTCATCTATGCTGTGTTCGATTCCACTATTCGAATTAACAGACTACGTGACGTTTCCGCTTCTTATACAAGTTAATGAGTTGATTATCTGATGCAGAGCTAGAGAGAGTCGTTCAAGAACATGGTGATGAACGCACTGTTGCAGCATTTCGAGGTGTGTTTTCCATTAATAATATGCCCACAGTTTTACCAAAACCACCCTCATTCATTATCATGAATACTGATACAGCACACTTACCCGGCAAACACTGGAAAGTTTTATTTATTGATAAAAACTATTGCGGTGAAATCTTTGATTCATTGGCCGCACCAAACTGTGATTATGTCACAAGCTTCATGAACCGTCATTCACGAAAATGGATTCACAATGCTTTGGCCTATCAACATCCCTTGTCTTCAACATGTGGAGCCTATGCCCTCTACTTTGTAATGCAACGACTACATTATGACTCTTTACATGACATTTCTAAACATTTTTCACATGATACCCTTGTCAATGAAAAGCGCATTCGCAACTTTTGTAAAAGCCTTCAATAAATATGTACGATTAAAATTTGTTTTCTTTATTATACTTCAATGGAAAAGTAGATGATGTGATTGAATATGTTGTATTTAGTCATCAAACATGAATAGGTAGAGATAAGAAGACATTGTTCACTTGTCACATTCATGCTCATGAGTGTTGGTTTGTTGAAGGTAAGTCATTATGCGAGGATGTATACCTTCTCTATACTTGTTCCAACTTGAGGATGTAAAATGTATAACACCATATTGATCATGAAGAGCAATGAAATCTCGTCGAATAATGAATAGACGCCCACCTAGAGGGATATAGTACATTGGATGATGCATGACATGTAAAGCATCGTGGAGGTTATCCATTTGAAAAGGGGATAAACTTATTTTAACGTGTCGATGAGTATCGTAAAAGGTAATGCGTCGAGCCGTCCATGTAGCGTGACACTGAGAAGAGAGCTTGGCAATCATGGTTAGTTTCACACATAGCAAAACGTTTGCTTAGTCTTCTCGTTTAAGCAAAGCATTCATAAGAAAAGGACGAAGTAATGTTAAGATTGATCATCATATTATCATTTGCAATAGTGACATTAGCAGGACAAGGATTAGATGATGCAGTTCGTCTCATCAAATCACCTATTCATGCAACAAGACCTATTGAAGATGTAATTCTTTCCGGCATAGCCGATCCTTGGCAAAATCATGCTTAAAAACTTCAGATTTTACGTCAGAGAATGGGTCATGCGTGGGAAATGGTGTTAACAGATTATGGCTTTAATCGCCTGTAAGCGGCATCGATTTGATCAATCCTGTACGTCGCATTGCAATGGAATTTAAGAACAGCTGCCGTGTGAGCTCATCAATAAAACGCGAAATGTTTCATACCCTTGCAGATTTTAAACGTAGAAGACCAAGATATCAAGTCATATTTGGTTGTATCAACTATCGCAATATGAAAGACGGCGGTACAACCATACTTAGGGGAGTGCATTATGTGAAAGGGCAATCACTCTTAACTAAATTCCTAGGACGACAGAAAGTGCCTACTGTGAACAGATTGAAAGCAGCAGTTCGTTATGTCATGCGACATAACGCCTAAGCAAACGACGCTTTATGTTGATACTTTAACATGGAGTCTACAGCAGTGTTTCCCAGTAATGCTCAACCTGAGCGATATGAAGATACAGCTGCCGAGTTTGAGACTGATTTAACGCAGTCGATTGACTTACATGGTGATTAGGAAGTGGCCCTGCAAGATTTGAGCTATGTGAATAACATAAGAACCATTGCAAATGAAGAGATTACATTAGGCACTGCAACGAATCAAGACTTGTACTTTCCAAAACTAGAGTGAAATGATAAAGTACATACCTACAACTTGAATGAACATGCAGCAGAGTGGAATTCTATTCCTACAGTAAACACCCGTCGGGGAAAGCGAGCTGTTGATGAGATTGTAAATGGTCCTACCTTAATTGTCACTGCAGATACAGACATACCCATTGCTAAAAATGCTTCACCCCTGAAATGGAAACAATCTACTCGTACAAACCCATCATTCCGTCATCGTTTAGAGCAATCATACTACTATATGAAAATTCAACGCCTATTGAATGTTATGAATGATTTGCCAAAGGATCTATGGTTCTGGCAGATGGATCCAAATCTACATGAAGTTACCCTCTACATGAGACCGACTACTATTTCCCATGGATATTATGTGAGTGGACCTCTGCAAAAGATATTGAACCTTAAATCACGTTTCTTTCTACCTATCAAATTTTCAGAAGTAAAAGGAGGCGGTGCCTTCCCTTTGAGAGCTCAAGTGTCCATGAAAGTATCAAAGCAGATTAAGAAATATCCAAATTGGCACAGGAAAAAATTTAAATATTACCCTTCTTCCCCTTGATCGCATGCATGAGCGCTTTGTGCTTTTTAAATCTGGTACTGTTGATGACTTGATCAAACAGGTAAATGAAATAAATGGATTATCTATGTCCATCACTCGAGTACACATTAAAGCAAGGATTGATTTCCGAAATGATTATGAGCGTTCACACATTGGATTTGTTCACATCAATTCTAAATTTCGCGATTTGCTCTCTTTAAGTACAGACGTCTTATGGTCATACCATGAATGGGGGAATGTTAAAATAAGATCTGAACAGCAATCCGATTGTCGAATGGTCCTTTATTTCAAACGCACAGACCCTGTTTTGCGTCCCAGTCTTACATGGAAGCCAAATGAAAAGTTACCGATACCTCCAAAGCATCATAGCAATGGCTATTATGTTTGTGCATACTTGAACAAGGGTGTATCAAATCTACACTCATATCATTTTGACTATGATCCTAAAGAAAATACATTCTGTATCAGTGTACATGGTAAAACGGTCATTCACATTTCAAAAGAGTTGAAAACGATTTTAGGATTCAAACGTGACATATTCTACGACGAGAAGTATTGTGGCTCAACATCCTTGCTTGATATGAATATCAATCACTTTTACATTTACACTAACTTTATCCATTCAGCACAAGTTGGTGGTTAAATGGTTCCCCTTTTAAGATATATTCCTATTGACAGTGGCGACTTTGGTGTGACCATGCACAGGGAGTTCCTGAACAAAGTATACATTCCAGTCAATGTAACACGATTATCCCATTGCAAATTTGGTATCTATGATGATAGTGGTAATCCTATTCAATTCATTGGTGGTCGTACTGTCTTAACACTTCATTTTCGTCAGATAACATCAAATCACTCATGTTGCGTGTGGCGCAGTCAATGTCTTTTCTTTCTTGATTAGGTGGCCGTTAAGGCCGTGGTCTCATAAAGACAGTTTGTGGCATTCTCTGGTCTCATCAATGGGCTTTTCACTCCTGAAAGTCAGCCTCGTTTATGAAAGGCTCACTCTCAACCGTTTGTAGAGTGAGCTGCTTGCAGCCTTCAATCATTTGGCTCTCTTCCTCTTCCTCTTTTTGTTGAAACTTTCTCTCAACTTCCTTCTTCGTAGGAGTTGAGCTAGCAAGAGGTGTAGATGTTTCCTCTGTGTCGGACATGACTATGATAGTGAAATGCAAAACACTCTTCTCTATATATGAGAATGATGCAGTGTGATTGATAAATGGCTGTCACCCAATGAGAGAGCGCGAAGCAGGGAGAGAGAATCTATATAAGTGCGGTGCAATGACCATTTCCTCATAATATCATTAAAATGGATACACCACCGAACACCTATGCCTTACTCATGCCCAATGCCCCACTCAAGAGGCAAGTAAAAACCTTTTACGATGGTGAGGTCGAGCCGCTGCGTTGGATGAGGAAATCATCATCATTTCCGACGATGAAGAGCACAGTAGTGATACAATCAGGGCTGCCTTCCTGAGTGTGTCTCCAAAGGATGTCATGATGGAGCGGTGTGTTGAGACTCTCCGGAGCTGGCTAGACCTCTTCTCTCCTTCTAGTCAGCCCCGCAATCAAGAAGAGTTTGACTTAGTAGACGTCATGTGCCGTCCTTTTACAAAACCTATTGCCTTTGTTTCTTTTTAATAAATGTGTATCATGACAGTGTTGTTTTTCCTTCATATAAACTATATGGCTTCGAAAGGATCATCGAGTAAGCATAGTGTCGATTGGGAGCTATTGTTGGCATAAGATATCCTATCATCTAGACACTTAACACAGTTACTAGAAATCATTCAACATATGAAGCATGATTTTAGGTGAATCAATTAAAGCAACGTTATCTGAGAATGAGCCATGAGTTCTGCTTGTCACTCTTACACCACACGTATACAAAATCATTTTCTTTCTTCTCTAATGGCGTGATCCCTTTTGATAGAAAAGTAGACCGATAGTAAATGTGTTAACTAACCCCATATCAAAATTCCTCCATTTATTTCCATTTTAAGATAAATACATTGCAAAACAAAGACATGCAGTATGTAGGTTTATTTATAATTGAATCACATATACTTTTCAGCGAGGAAAAGTCAAGCGGAATAACCTCTAAATCACTGTACACTTTATAACACCTTGGCCGTTTTGGAGCGTCGGGCACTTTTCTAACACGCGTCGTTTTTGGCGTGAATTCACCATCAGTCAACACAACTTTTCCAATGACGACTTTCTTGCGGGACTCCTCCTCTTGTTCACACTTGTCTTCATCCCACTCGTCAATGACTACAAATATTATGTTAAAGATCTCTAAGGCGGGAGATGTACCTTCCATCATGAGATAGAATGAGAAGTGTTTCAATTTTTTGACTTTAATATGTTTTTCAACAATGAATTCCTCAACAACCAATCAGAATGATTGTAATTTAGATGAAGATTCCTTTTTTCACTTCATCAACATGTGTGACAGTAAAAACTTTTGTACAACTTGATGCACTTTCTGACGACACTCACAAGAGCTTGTTCACTATCGAAGAGAGAAGTCTGTGATGTGTTGCATGCGGTGCAAGTTTGGCTTCCCTTCATTCCATTTCATCATTTATTCTTCCCCTCTGCATTCCATTTCCAAAGGCATGTGGCGGGCTTGGGACCACTTTAGCTGCATTAGAAGGTAGCCCTTAAGAGGGCTCATGGGACGTTCTGGGGATCGTAATCAGCCACCTTACTTTAGACAGATTCTGCTGAGAGAGTCTTTAATTCTCTCTATGGTAGCAGCATCGACCTCTACTGCTACTAACTGACTACTTGGGGGTGGTATATAGCCCCACTGAGTCCTATCATCATCGCCGTAATCAGATGCGCCTATACGAGCAAAATTGTTAAAAATCTTTTCTCGCTCTTCAGCCCGCTGAAACCCTTGAAATAAATTTCTCGGCTTCAACCGAGGCTTGTCAGGAGAGCTGACTAGAGTGTTCGGCGTCTGCATAATTGAAATGAAATTAAATGAGAGTCGGCGGTTTATATACCCCTCTGACACAAGGCCATGCCTTGCTCTTTCTAAATTCAGTCATGCTTTTCACTTGACAACGACGCTTTTACCATGTATGGGCATCGGCAGTCACCGTGCTTTCAGTCACCAACGCCCAACACAAAGACGGGTTCCCCTATGGCGTGAAAAGGTTTGACGTCAATACCTGCAGTAACCGTCTCATTTTTACCAAGTTACAATGACAAACGATAGACGTTGCCAACCCTGAGTTACTGAGGCTAGACGAGATTTCACAAAGGCCTGATAGCAAGCCAGCAACCGTTTAGGTGTTAAGCTCTTGAATCCGTTACAGGCATTACTTAATGGGGCCTCGACCCACAGATCCAACCTCGGGCGGACAGAGCGTGCGTCATGTCACTGTGTTGGTATTCGGGCCCCAGTTTTGACATAAAAACCGGTGGAGTTATTTACAAGAGGAAACATCAAAAGTCGTTGCTTTGATCAGCTTGATAGCAAGCCGTGATTCACAAGCGTTTTGCAATGGAGATGCTTAGATGCCACCCATGACAAGATGGCTAAGACTCAACCGATTGGCGTTCAAAGTGCTACGTTGAGAACTGTGTCAAATGCCCAACATGAGTCGCCCCAGCGGTTTCGGTCTAAAATATGACACACTCCCTTGCCACACTTATCACTACGGCATCATCCGCCGTCCCGAAGGATCACCCTGTCAGTGGAATATTACAGCAAAACTCTCCGTGTCTTGCTCGCTTGTATCATGGTAAGACATGAGAAGACTGGCTCAGACATCATTAAAAATCCTTTAGTTGACTTCAGCAGGGTCGAAACCCCAGAAAACCTCCAAAAATAGTGAATTTAAATTTTTCAACTTTTTGGCACTACTTATGAAATTTTATAAGTAGTCTATCACTTAGGGCAGGTCAATAGCGACCGAACCTTTTTTGAATCAAGTCAAACGGACTTGTAGAAGCAAAGTTACAAGCCTTTAAATTTTTGGAGTCTTTAATGGCTTGGAGACGAAGGCCATCTCCTGGCGAACCTTTAAGTCTGACGCCTTAGCTGATATCAGCAATGAAATTTTCTAAGTCGATTTCTTTCAGAAACCCGGTTTTACATATTTCCTATGCTATCATCGGAGCTCCGGAGTTCACCTACCCCAACCCAGTCGGGAGGAGAACTGATTTCCACAAGCAGAGTTTCCACTTATATAGTTTGTGGCGATCAGCTGATGACGTAATATCCATCATCCAAAAGCTTTAAACCCGTCTATCTCAGGTTCTAATGCTCCGATTGACTTCAAATTTTGACAGCCATGTTTTCTCGCTCTCCCCTTTCATTAAAGACATTCCTACACATTATACACCCCCGAGACATCATCTACGATGACCAGGAGCCGAGCTGAAAAAACTCTCGTTTCTTCAAAATTATACAAAATCTTGGAAAATGCACAAAAACTCGATTTTAACAGGCTCTCATTTGGAAACGAAACCTTCCACAGATCTGAAAAAATAGGATTCCTCTGCTATTGTCCGCCAAAGTGGCCACAATCTAACATTTTCAGGAAAAAATCTCATGTGGAGACCCAACTTTTCAACTTTTTCTCTCCGAGTGACTTGAAACTCACCCTCTAGATGCAGAATGGCACGCTGATTCCAAATCTGGTCTCTGTTTTCCCGTCCGATGCTTGCTTCACCCGCTAGAGCCGTTTTCGTAAAAATTCTAACTCTGTCGTTTCTTCGCCAATATCCAAAATTTTCAATGACGTCTCACATCTAAACGAAGGCAGATGGGAACAAGCCGTGTCTTCCACTGAATTTATCTCACTCTTAGCTTTCAAACGAGCTATTGCACGACTTTCTACGATCTCTAACACCAAAGTTGGAAGATCACTGCCGAGGAGGGGGGGGGAAGTCAGAACTTTTTCTCTCCGATTGAGCTGGAAAGAAGTTCCCAGACCCAACATTGGCCAAAACGTCCGAATTTACACTCCGTTTTCCCATCCGAGACCTCCTTCATGTCGAAAAACGACTTTTCCCATACCAAAACATCCAACACCTGACTTTTCCAACTCTGTCGTTTTCCGGCCTTTTTCCTCCCTAAACCCAGGAAAATAGGACCCAACTGAGCTTCCACTGCGTTTTTCTCATTCTTAGCTTTCAAACGAGCTATTGCACGACTTTCTACGATCCCTACAACCAAAGTTGGAAGTTTGACAGGAGGGGGCGGACGTTCTCGAAATTTTTTCTCCGATTTCGCTGGAAACATCCTTCCTAACCCAAAATTCCACGTAGACTCCGAATCTGGCCTCCGTTTTCCCATCCGAGCACTCCTTCAGGACGAAAAACGACTTTTCTTATCCCAAAACCACCAAAACCACCAAAACCCACCCTTTTCCAACTCTGCCGTTTTCAGAGATTCCACCCCTTGCCTCATCACTCCTGCCTTCCTTCCCAACCCAACATTTCACGTAGATTCCAAATCTGACCTCCACTTTCCCATCCGAGACCTCCTTCATGCCGAATTCCAGCCTTTCTCATCCCAACATCACCAATACTCACCTTTTCCTCACTCTATCCTTCCCACATTCCACCCCTTCTCCCTTCCTACCCCTTGCTGGAAAACTCCTTCCTTCCTTCAAGAGGGGGGTAGGGAACAGTTTCTTCCTCTCGGACCCATCCTTCCATCACATCCTTGGCCATGTCCTTCCTCTCCAGGGGGGGCTGAGTCAGCATGATGACTCATCAATGACTCAGCAGCGATGACTCATCACTGCACCGCACCGTGCTTGATTTTGTCAGGGTATTACTACTCATTTTTATACATAAGTACTTATTTTTTTAGAATCTGTGAGACTAAACCCTTGCAGCATTGAGACGACGACTTATCACGATTGAAGACAGTTCAGCTCGTCACAAAAACATCTCAGCTGGCGTAAAATGTCCGTGAGCGAGTCGTCTCAAGGCATGACTTCTGAAGGCGAGTAATGGCGAGTTTAGGTGACCAGTTTTCTGACGAGATATGTATATGCTATTATTGATGCATCCAAGCATAGCGCCCTTCCAAATTCTCTGAAGACAGCCCTAGAGCCGAGAAAATGATGGACTCGAACCATCTGACGCACTCAGACGCACCAAATCTATGATAAGCTACAAGCTTTTTTACCACGGGGGGGTGCCCGGGGGGGCCGAGCCTACCCACTTTCTTCATGGCCCAGTTCCGGGGGGGCTCGGGTAGGCTCTCCAATTTTGAATGATTTATTGATAAAGATGGTGAAATCTGTAGTGAATATTTCACTAAAATATGAAGGTGCTACACGCTTGTCATCCGTATTTCTTCGCTCTTTAAATTTTGGATATCCAACAGAAAATTGGTGAGTACCTTTACATATTACTTACAAAAGTAAAAGGTAATGACGACATGACCTTGAACATATTAATTTACTGAATCTCAGCAGCGAATAGCGTGTCGATGTTTGTGTTATCTTATGCTAAAAATATTTGTAGTCGATAAACATTCGCGCCAATCATAATAATTAAACAATTATTTCATCTATGTATTATCATTTGTTTTTGATAGTTAACAACCACCTCAAATGAAAAATGATCGGATTTTTTGTGCTTGGATCTATATTAATCAATTCAAAAAAAGTTTCTGTTCAATCATATGATATTTCACGTGGTTTTTGTTGTTGATGTTGAGTTTTTAACGTTATTGATGTATTGATTTTCCGTGTCGATGTTGATAATTAGTTTCTTATACATCTTCGTCATTGCTGAGCCTTTGTCATGTCAATACAAGTAGTTGATAAACGACGAAGTCCATTATTAAAGAGTATTAGATGATGTTCCCTCGTAAATAATAATAATGAAAGAGCTCTATTTCGAAATGACATGCGCATAACGATTAACAGTAAGGAACAGTGAAGTTACAAGTCACAATGGGAAGGAAGGAGGTAGATCACGAGCGGGAGAAGAAGAAAAACGATGTGGTGTCAATGTCATGGGAGGAAGTCAGCGTGCAGCATTCGAGTTATGAAATTCCGGCCGGTATTGGTGTTGAATGAACTGCGTTGGAAGCTATGACTCTTTTGTCTAAGGTTTCGGTTATGGATGGTGGTCGAAGGCAAAAACTTGTGTAGGACGTGGAATCTATTGGTCCTGGTTTTCTTAAACAGCCGTTTGTCTGATATTTCGACTGAACCTCGCACATCAATTTGCTGGCAGCCTGGCAGTATTTGAAGCGAGCTTCCCACATAATTGGCAATTCTTTTCCTTTCTGTTGTACTTACGAACCCCCACCAGCTGTGTGCCGCATACAGAAGGCGATTCAATATGAGAGCAGTGTAGACTTGATGTAGAGTTTCGGGGCTTGCTCCATGGCTTGTAATAATTTTGATAACGCATAGACTGCCATTCGATTTCTTAAGCTGATTTCGTATATGTTGGGCCATTTTCAGCCGATCAGTGAAAGTAACCCCGAGCACTTCAAGGTAGTACGTGGCATCGTGTGATATTTGGAATTTCTTCTGATAAATGCAATTTTTGCTTTATTTGACACATCAATCAAGATTTTGAAATACTTAATGACCGGTAAAAGTCACAACAGCTTGCGGCAATTAAGCTCTCCTCCGTCAAATTTGTTTTAATGTGCGATAACTGCAATAGGCCTATTTCCTTCATTCAATACGCCGAGGCCTACAAATAAAAGTGCTTTAGTGAAGTTGAAAAGGCATAGCCTTAATGATCAACCTGATAAGATTTGCTTTGAGGCATGAATCTTGGAATAATAAGGCCATTTCCTTCATGGCTTCATTCTGTATAAAATGTGAAAGCTTAGCCCGGCCCTTGCCCTCCTCTGGTCTTTTTTTTGTGAGATAGGCGTGTATGAAAACCTTCTTCGTTTACTTCAAGTAAAATCAATTTTGTAAGTTAGGAACGCCTAAAACTAGAGGCTTCCTTTTCAATTGTTTGGGTACATTATAACACGGGATAGGCCTACTTCCTTCACTCCATTTAAACATTTTTGCAGTAGTAGGGTCTGATACCGGTATAGTATTTATAAAATGGGAAGGCTTTAGCCACAATGCTTCTAAAAATATAAAAGTGTTGTTGCGTGCTTCTTGAAAAGTGGGAAAGCCTTAGCCCTTCCTATGGCGCACCTGGTCAGTTGGGGTGAATTGGGTCACCTAACCTGGAATAAGCACCAGGGACTGCAATCTGAGGAATTATCACTATTTGAAGAACTTATTTGTTTCAGTTGAATAAAACAACGATGCGTCCGTATCATCTTAGAAGTAAAAAAATCCGACATTTTCATTTTGCAAGAAACAATGCTTTTTAGACCCCCTTGAAAACATTGTTGTTGCAAAATGTGCAACGCATCTTTTTCATTTGATAAGATTGTGTTGAGATCAAGAGAAGATCAGAGAAGCTATATCTGAGTTAACAAGATGATAGTATTCATGGTTGATTATTGATTCGTTTAATGGTTTCATTTTACTTTTTTTCATCCGGTGGGATGAATATGGTCAGTCATTTTCCCAATCGCATTCTGTTAATAAGCTTTTATACGATATTCCACTTTGATAATTTATTGATGTTGTAAAAGCTGCATGCGTATGTACAAGTAGATCAAATTACTTGTAAGAAACAAATTCTGCAGCACATGCAGCATTTTTCAGATGTTCTGTAGATGGCCGGTACCGGTGGGTAGACTTGCCAAAGCGCAGATAGGCCTACAAATTTCCCAGATTCCTGATGCATATTGGTGGTCAGATTTCTTCCACCTTTTTACTCTCACACTTGTTACATCAAGGAATGAAGCACGCGTCATTAAAGCTCATATGAGTCTGATTTTGATATGGATAGAGGATGATTTTTGAATATTGCAGTTTATAGAATTTATAGCCGGACCGAGTTGAAAGGACACCTATAGGCATTTCATAGTTGGTGCTTTTGTTTGCATGGGTTGCTGTGATCGCTGCCCACCACTACTATTTTCATTGTACGGGGTGGCGCACAAAGATGCGCCCGCAATGAATAACGTGATTCGCCAAGTCAAATCCAAAACACGCGTGCTGTCTGACATTGTGTGGCATGAGCGTATAGTCTGACTGAAATCTGTTCATGACACTCTGCAATCGATCATGCTGTTACGAGTGATTTTGATTAATTTACATGTGGTGTGAAGAATGGCAGACACGGAACAAAGACGGTTTATCGACAGAATAAGAGCAATAACATTCAAGCGAAGCAAAGATGAAGGGGCCCATTTTATAACAAGGCAATGGGTAGCTGAGAAAATTGGTCGCAGTGAAACATTTGTTAAAGATAATTGGAATCGGGATCCATATGATTGTGAGATGAGAAAGGAGAACATTGGACGGTCTGGAGAGGTGCTGAACGAACATGAGAAGAGAATAATCCGTCTCAGCGCTGGAAGACAAAGAAAAAGCACCAGACAGCTAACGAACGAAACAAATAGCAACAGCTAGAGGTAACAGGCCTAGCCCATCTCGTCGAACAGTTCAAAGATATATGCAGTCACAAGAGATGAAGCCATTCCATGTCATAAAGAAACCTTTCAAAAGTCCACAACAGCGGGAGAATCGAGTTTGGTTCTGCAATTTCTTGAGGCTTTGGACGATTGATGATTTTATCCATGTCGTGTGCAGCGATGAATTTTTCAATTACGTTAGCAGGAAAACAAATCATCAAAATGATCGCGTCTGGGTCACATCCATCGATTTGATCGAAGAACATGAACGATTTCGACAGGTTTCTGCACATCCAGAATGCATTGGACTTTTTGTATGTTTTTCTGCGAAGAAAATGATGGCCGTTATCAAAGAACAAGGACAGTCGTGGACTGGAGAATACTTCCGAGAAACTATTCTTACCCAAAATGTACTCCCCTTTTTGAAAAACAGGGAAAATGTCATCGATCCTGATGAAGTAACATTCCTTCACGATAAAGCGCCTTGTTTCAAAGCTCTTGCAACGCAACAGCTCTTGAGAGAGAACAATGTCGATTTCTTCTACAACAGCCAATGGCCAGGGAATTCACCAGATTTAAATCCCTGTGAGAATTTAGGCGCAATCATCAAGGACAAAGTTGAAGCTGTTCTTCATTCATTCCCCAACAATCAACAGCATAGCCTGACAACTTTACGAAGTGTGCTTCATGATGTTCTATCAAATCTGGAGAATGACTCAAATTTATTCCTTCGTTTGCTACACTCTTTCCCTCAACGCTTGGCTGCGATCATAGCAGCACGTGGTGGTCATACCAACTATTGACTGTGTTTGGTCTTTTGTCTTGACATTTAATGTTATATTTCATAAAATAAATCATTTTAATAAATAATACTTTTACGACATATCGTTACGGGCGTATCATTGTGCGCCACCCTGTAGATTTACTTGATTAAGTCGATCTTTGGCTCTATGAAATACTACCTATATATACACGTTTATAAAAACTACAGTTTAATGCATTTGTGATAATAGCATATTTTCTTTTTTCATTGCAGGCACAATTGCATGGATAGTAGGCCAGCTAAACGTCAAAGAAGTTTGTTGGACTTCTTTGGAAAGCAAGCTGCAGGTGATGATTTATCATCCTCGCCAACGTCAACTCTACCTGCAGATACGGAGCCATCATTGCCATCAATGGCCTCGTCTCAAGAGACTGAAAGAACACAAGAAAATGACGAGAAAGGAGATGTCGATGAAACCTGGTCAGCCAAACAGAAACTCATCTTCATGCAAGCTAACGAATGGCTTATTATCAAGAATGGAAAGCTTGGTGCAGTTTCTGTAAAGACTTTAGGACATCGAACTTGGGACCACACAGTAAGCAAGGTGTCCATGTATCGAGAGAATGGGCGGCATGCGAAATATCTGCTGTCGACAGCACAAATGACAAAGCGGACAAAGCCAGTCGCCAGAAGCATTTAAGAAACAAAGTGTATAGGCACAGGGACTCGAACGCTCACTGCGCTGTGCAAAAAATTATGCAGGAAGGGACATTGGACCAGATCGGAACTCTGTCGGCACAAATGGAAAATCGAAGCAAAGCGACCACTACAAAATGCCTCAGAACGGCATACTACATTGCCAAAAATAATCGGCCCTATACAGACTATGAAACATTGATAGATCTTCAAGAGACCAATGGCGTAGATTTGGGTCGAAATTTGCATTCTCATGACACATGTACAAGAATTATTGAAGTGATCTCGAGCACAATGCGTCGTCAACTCTGTGAGAAGATCAGAGGGAGCAAAAATGGAATCTCATTGATCATCCTCGTTATCGAAGCGATCATGTCTGATCATTTACATGCGTTCAAAGATAACCCCGGAGGATCCTCCACTGAATGTGTTTCTAGACCTTGTTGAACTTCCTGCCCAGAATGCATCCACTGTGTTTAACTGCTTGATGACATCACTAAAAGCCAATGGTTTTGATGACGCCTACCTGTCCTCTCATTTGATTTCCTTGTGCACTGATGGAGCCTCCATGATGCTAGGAAAGCAAAGCGGTGTAGGAGCGCAGCTGAAAAAGCAATTTCCATCTATTGCGTTATGGCACTGCTTGAACCACAGACTGGAGCTCAGTGTCTCTGACTCAATAAAGGCGGTGGAGTAATGGGAATAAGACCGTTCCAGGACACCATAAAATCAAAAAAAATAGTACTTTTAAAAACGACATAAATTCATGAATTTAGTCCCTTTTTCAGGTTTTTAAGACCTAAATTCATGAATTTAGTCCATTCAAAAAGTACCATTTTTTCAAAAAAATGGTACTTTTAAAAACAACATAAATCGGAGCGAAGCTCCTCTGGCTTAAGCCGATTCATGAATTTGAACCCTTTTTCAGGTTATGAAGACCTAAATTCATAAATCGGCTAAAGCCAGAGGAGCTTCGCTCCGATTTGGGTGTTTTTAAAAATACCCAATTTTCAAATTTTTCAAAATCTCAAATTTGTGAATTACAATCGGGCGAAGCCCTAGAACCTTCGGTTCGATTTTCACCCTCAAAATCATGACCGTTCTAGGACACTAAAAATCAGAAAAGTTAAGAATCTCAAATTTGTGAATTACAATTTTTACCTTGAAAATCATGACCGTTCTAGGACACTAAAAAATCATAAAAGTTGAGAATTTCAAATTCATGAATTTTATCCATTTTTCAGGTTTTTAAAATATATCATGTGATTTGCGGGACATCTGAGATGTCTTCCAGGGCTTCGCCGTTAAAAATATTTCTTTAAAAATGGAAGAAACAAAAGTGGAAGGAACTTCAGAAATGGATGAAACCGTAAGAATATATCCTTCATTATCATATGAAATGGATATTGCAAAACACAAAGATAGAGTACGTTATATGAAAGATAAGGAATCGCAATTATTACTTAGATTAGAACATTATAATAAATTAAGAAAGAGATGGAGTAAAGTTAAGAATGTAACACAAGGAATTGGCATATTCTTAACAATAAGTTTAGGTACTTTAACAATTGTTATATCTTCAGGTGTTTTAGTAATTCCAGTAGTTGCTACAGCTTTAACAGGTACGGGTGTTTTTGCAACTTCACTTGTTACAATGTTAGATAAATCTTTAATAACTAAGAAACGAAAATCATTAAAAACTAAGCATTTACATATTAAAGAAGTCTATGATAAACTACACTACTACTTTCAAAGAGTATGTGATGATAATGTTATTACGTTAGATGAGATTGAAAAATTTGATCAAATAGCTAATGAAGTAAATCAAATATCATTTCAATCACAGACAGAAAAAGTTAATGATAAAAATAAAAAGGATGGTAAAATTTCTAGTGATGGTAAAACTTTTATTGATGATAAAATTTTTAATGAAGAAAATGATAAAATTTTTTTAGAAGAGCTAAAAACTTTATTAGACAAAACTTTATTAAACAAAACTTAATACGAGAAAATTTTAAATGTGAAAACTTTAAACGTGAAAACTTTAAACGAAAAGATGTCAAACAACAAAGCAATAAAAAAATAATTTGTTCAGTAAAATGTTTTTGCTGTATACCAATGTTACCACAAAATTCAAATATTATATTTTAAAAAAATAGACAAAATTAAAGCTGATAATAAAAAATAAAATATTAAAACATTATATTTGTATATTTTTATTACTCGGTAAACAATTGTTCGATAACTCTTTCATGAATTTTTTTATCAATATTAATTGTAATGAAGCCATAATCTTTTGACCAAGCATTATTACACGATTGTTTAAATTCATCTTTATCTCTTATACATAAATCTCTTAACAAATCACTTAAGTTTCTTGCATTTATTTCAAATAGTATAAATATATTTGCATTCTTTCTAATAACACTTCCATCTAATGAATACATACTTTGTGTCAAATAAAATACACTACAGTTATTATGTCTACCTCTTGTGAAATAATTTCTTTGAACTGACTGATTTCTGTCATTAACACAATCATCAAAAATTACACAATGTTTCATTGTTTTATCTAGTTTACTAGGATCTTGCATATTACCACTATCATCTATTAATTGTATTTTTATATGCTTATTTTTATTGGATTCAACTAATTGTTTATTTTTTGCTGCTTCTTCACACCACAAATTTATTTCTTCTTCATATTCAGATTTTTCGTATTCTTCGAATAGAGAAGCAATTGCTGTTTTTGTAAGATTATTTTCAAATCCATATTTTAAAAATTGATAGACGGGTTGTTCTGCCGTTGTTGTATAAATTATAAGATTGTTATAATCTAAAAAATTTGGAGTCGTTAAAATTTTAAATAATAGATATGTTTTTCCACATCCTGATCTTCCGCAAATAACTGCTAAAACTTTATTAGATAAATTTGGATGATGATTAAATTTAAGTTTTTTTTTATTTAAAGACATTTCATTCATTTTTAAAGTAATAAATTCATCCATTATTGAATTAGTGTTTTTAGAAACAAAAAAATAAAAATAAAATTTTAATTTAAGTTTATTTTTTGTTTCTAATAATAAGATTAATAAGATTAATAAGATTAATAATGAAAATGATAAAAAAATTAAACTTCTCTATTGTAGCGTAAAAGTTTATACCTCCCGAACGGGAGTTTATACCTCCCGAACCAAAAGATCTATCATAATCTCTTCACCTCCAAAATTTATTTCCTTTCCTTTCTCATCAGTGATTCTAATGTTAATGTTGTTAATAGTTTTTCTTGTAATAGGGAAATATATTAATGTTTGTGGAAATACATTTAATCTATAACCAATGGGTACAGTAAAAGCTGGAAAACTGAATATTAAATTTGATAATTTACCATTTATATATCCTCCTTCAATAATGTCACAATGTACAACAATTGAATTTATTTCAGTTATTTTTGGAATCTTCTCACCTAAATGATAACCTTGTCTATAGGTTTGTTTATTAAATCCTAATAGCTTTGACAATGATCTATCATGATTAAAATCAACTTGATGATTTTCGTCTAAAGTAAGAGAAAATTTATTAACTGCCGGTTCAACTGCAAAATGTAATTGTTTCTTATCTTTAAATGGTATACCTAAATGCCTCTTAATTTCATTTGATATTGTTTCAACTTCGTAAGAACCAGGAAGAAAAGTTAGTATTTTCCATGTTTTGCCTTTATCAGTAGAATATCTAAATTGATCATTCACATCTTTGATAACGTTTTGAATAGTGTTAAATGTGGAGAAACTAGTCAATGCAATTTGATAATTTTTATTTTGTTCCAAATGTAGAATGGGTTCTAAATTACAAGTGTGTGATGAAGTAGTTGTTATAATTTTTAACGTCGTACTAAATTTTGATGAACCCAAACTCTCTGTTAAATTTTCTAAATGATTATTAATTTTGTCTAAATCTGCTGAACACATTTTTAAACTAAAAAATTAAATAAATATTTTTTTATGAAATATTTTTTTATGAAATATTTTTTTATGAAATTTTTTTTTATGAAATTTTTTTTTTATAAAAATTAGAAACAACATATTTCAGCTACACTTTTATAATCCTCTTCATTTAGAATCTTCTTTTCTAACAGTCTTTTCAATATAGCATGAATTTCATTAAAACTAGAATTATGTCCTTCTTTTATTGCCGATATTAAAATATTTAATCTATTTAGTAATTCTTGTGGATCATCTGGTAAAAATACAGTTGTTTCTGTTTTCTGTTTTTTTGTTTTCTGTTTTTCAGATAAACCTTTCCCTACTTTAACTCCCGATGATAATAAATTTTCTAATTGTTTATAACGTCTAAGAGATTTTACTGCACCAACTCTGTCTAACATAGCTTTATATTTTATGAGATCTTCTACAGCATAATTATTTAAATCTGCTCCTCTTAAAAGATTAACAAAATTTCTATCTAAATTAAAAGGAGATTTATCTGGTGAAAAAATTAAACCTCGAAAAGGTTGTGGAAATATTTCTTTTTGTCCGAGATAAAATCTAGGTATTGTTTTTCCATCTATAAATGAAATAGAATGTTCAAATTGCATAGATTTTGGTAATTTCTTATTAATGTTTGATTCTAGTAATCCATAGTCATCTAATATAGTTTTGTGCTCTGGATCTGTTATATCAATTTGTTTATCATTATTTGTAAGTTCCTTTTTAAGAGTTTTAAATGGTTTCATAGTTTTTTCAAAATCAGTTTTTACTTGCTCGGTTTGCTGCATTTTTTCAAACATATCAGATTGAATACCAGCTTTTGTCATTCTATGTTGTAGATGATTTTCTTTCATAATATTTCTTTGTTTTATTAATTCGTCTAATTGTTTTATTCTTTTAAAATTATCAGCTCTAACTTTATCCATTTTTATATGATAATTTTATATTATTTTATATTATTATTTTATGTTATATTATTATATTATTTGATAATATTTTATATTTTTTTATTTTATGTATATATCAAATTTGCCTATCTTAGAAATTAGAAAATTAAAAAGGTAAAGTAGTTATTCCATCAGGTAAAATTTTTCTTTTATCGTCAAATGGATCTAATGCTAATTTATGTTCTTCTTTTAAATACATTTTATGTTTTTTTGAATTAAGTCTATAATTACATGCTGTTTTTATTTCATTATTAAATAATGCATTTTTATAATCTTGAAATGTTATTTGATTAGCCACTGATGCCTTTGTAGTTCCTTTTAATGTTTTATGTGTTTTAACGGGCGAAGCCCTGGAAGACATCTCTAATGTCCTAATATTTTTAGTTGTATCATAACAGTAACATTTAGATTTTAAAAATATAGCTTCTGTTATGAAATCTTCATTTCCTTCTAATTCATCTTTTACTTTACATAAATCAGAAGGATGAATGATATCTTTTATTTTATTAATTTCTTTATCTAGTGAAGAACCATATGGTATTGTTAATTCTAAGAAAACAGAATCGGTATCTGTAAAGTGTAATTTATAGTTTTTACCATAAGCAGGTGCTAAATAATCATATATAAATCTATACATAAATAGTTTAGCTAATTCTAATATAGTGAAACCTATAAAATTAAACTTATCATGTTTTACAATGCTTCTTCTTAGATGTACAGCACATAGTTCATCACTAAATCTAGTAGTTCTTTTATATGTAGGTTTCCTTGTTAAATTTTGAAACCTATCTTTATCATAAACTATTTCAATATTTTGTCTATTACGCACATTTTCTAAAGTCTTACCATAAAATGCATTATTCATTAATTTGAAGAACACGTTTCCAAAATCATCTTTATTTCTTTTAGATATTTTGCGTTTTTCAATATTGAACTCAATATAATCTTTTAACCATTTAGATTTTTTATACACTAGTTTCCGGTGAATTTTTGTGAGAATCATTCCATGATCTAAATACCAATCTAGCATTCTTCCTTCAACAACATACTTTCCTTTATTGCTTTGTGTTAACATAAGTTTTTTTGTTGGCCTATATTTCTTAGGAATTAAAGATTTTTGATAATCTGAAAAATCTTCTATATTGGGAATTTTGTTTTCTGGACAGAAAGGATAATATTTTGTTGCATCTTTTATATAATCAGGGTATACTAAATCAACTTCATATATATAACCAGAATTACGATTTCCATCATATGTTTTTTGATAATCAAGATTATTACATTATGTCATTTCACCTGTTGGTAATTCTTGTATCATGCAAGAAGAATATAAGCTATTAAAATCATAATATAACAAATAGTTTTCTCGCATGAATTCATCAATTGCTTTTTCACGTTCTACTCCTTCTCGTTTCGTTCGAAAAATTTCTAATATTTTTTCTTTTTCTTCTGGAGATAAAGGTTTCATTATTCCATATTCTTGTGGATTTACTTTCTTATTATAACATTTAACATATCTATTACCTAAAACGGATGAAACTCCACCTCTAATTCCAGATTCAAAAAATAATAATTTATCATATGTATTTTCTTTATAATGTTTAAGTTTAACATTTGTATGTTTTAATCCTGCTAACCATGTCAAACCTGGTGTAGAATAACAATAACATGGATCTATTCCGTAATATTCTAAACACATATCACGAAAGTTTTCAAAAAGATCAGCTAGTATTAATACATCTATCTGTAGATATTTCATTGTATAATCATACATTGTTTTACAATTTAACTCTCTCCAATTTTTTTCAGCTTCTGCATAATCTTCTTCAGATAATTGTGATTGTTTTAATGTTGATTTAAATTTATTTATTGGAGGAAGTTGTTCTTCTTTCATAATTTTATTCACAGAATTAAAATCTCCAGTTATATCAGTCTTCGACTGTGAGCCGCAGGCTATATACTCATACGGAAATATTCCTTTTAAAGGTTTTTAATTATATTTATTTAATATTTTACATTGTTCAGGTTTCAAAGTTTTTCCCATAACATCTAATGAATAAGGAGTAAAAAATCTAAATGCATCTAAAATTCTAATACAACCTAATTGCATTGAAAAATATTCTTCTTCTTGTTTACATAGTACATTTATTTTTTGTTGATGTAATTTTTCAGATGAAAATAAATCTTTCATTACTAGATGGAAATCATATTTAGAACCATTGTAGAAATATAGAGGAACAAAGTTATATTTAAATTTGTTAGCATTAAGATTACAAGAATTATGTGCTGCACCTCTATATAATCCATTTAGATGATCATGATCTTTTACTTTATCAATATATCTACCTCTACCAGTTTTATATTTATTTGTAAAACCTTTTCCACAGTAATAACAATTTATTTCATAATAAAATTCTTTTCTTTCTTCATCCGTTAATGGTATCATTGGTTTATTTGTTTCAAGCAATTGTGAAAAAAGTCCTTGTAATTCTTCTACTTTCTTTGTAAACATTTCTGAACTGTCTTCACCATAGTATTGTAAATATTCTGATTTAAATAATTCAGGATAATTCGAATGAATGTACATTCCCCAACATAATGGTTTTTGTTCAAATAAATTTTTTTCTTTACTTTTTTCAGAATTATAATTTTCAGAATTATTTTTTTCAGAATTATTTTTTTCAGAATTATTTTTTTCAGAATTATAATTTTCAGAATTATTTTTTTCAGAATCGGGTGAAGCCCTGGAACTTTCCGTTTGATTTTGTGTCATATTAACATTATATGCTTCAAAATCACAATAAATAGTAAAGGGTACTTTATTTTTAAAATACCATTTATTATATTCTAAATAATCATCTTTTGGAAATGTGTTTCTGACTGCTTCATTTTGTTGACAATTCTCCAAATGTCTATTCATTTCTTCTAAAGTTCTAAAACTTGTCATACATTGAAGACAAGGAAAATTTTTATTATCTGAAGTTTTTGTAAATATAGAAACATCTTTACACAATATAAAATGTCCCTGATAATATAATATATTCGCTTGTGCTGGCTGTTTTGACTGTTCTAGTTTTTCAAATTCATCTTTATATATTTCATGTGTTTCATTAATTTCTTTTGTAATATTAAATGTATTTTGATAATAATTTTGATTTAATATTTGTAGCTGATAAATATATTCTTTATCATATTGTTCTTTATATTGTTGTAGACATTTTTTTAAAGATTCATTTATTTTTTGTTTGGTTTCATTTTCTTCATTATTTAATTCTTTATTATTTAATCGGAGCGAAGCTCCTCTGGCTTTAGCCGATTCTTTATTATTTTCTTCATTTAATTTTTGAATTGTTTCTATCTTATTTTGATATTTATGGTGATATTCTTGTAGTAACATTTTTAATTGTTGTTGATAATCTGTTTTACATTTTTGTAAACTTTCATTTAAATTTTCTAATTTTTGTTGGTATTCTGAAGATAAAGATGAATATTTGTAATTATAATCATCAGTACGTCCTTTATAATTATTGTGATTAATCATTATTGGCGTTAGTGTTTTAACAAGTTCAAATTTTTCAGTACATATTATATTTCCTTGGTAAAAAATATTATGATGCATGTAATTTCCTCTATCATTATATACTATTTCTGATTGACATAAATTTTTATTATTCAAATAAAATTCTTTTGAATCTGGGTAAAGTGGAGTAATTTTACCAATAGAAACATAATTCACATTTAATTCAAAAACATTTACTTCTATTAAATTTTTATTCTTTTTATGAAACTTTTTTAACTTATTATAATCATATGGAAATTCATCTAAGCCATCAGAAAGATCAAATTCATTTATGTATTCTTCTTTATTGTAATGACTTAGTCTTTCTTTATGATATTCTGCAGGATGTAAATGTGCTATAATACTCCACAGAAAACAACGTTCATCTTCATTTTTTATGTTGATTAATTGTGGTGAACTGAAAGGTAAAGGAACATAACTACCACCAGTATTATTTTTATATTCATCAATTACTATTTTCTTAGATAGTATTTTAACAAATCTCCAACCAGATTCACGTAACTGGGCTTCAATTATACAATTTTCTAATTTAAGTATCATCGATTCAAATATGGGTTGTATATCATTTACATTATGAATTTCTTGCGAATTTGTAAAATGTCCTTGTATTATTTCTTCAGGAATTCCATCAGGTCCATTTTTTGTATAAAGTACTTCTACATTCATATAACATTTGAAAGATTTCTTAAATATATTATAAAAGTTGGTTAGAATATCAGAAAAAGTTTTATCGGTTTCATTATATTCAAAAGACTGATTAAATAAATATTTTATATCTGTTTCGGGCGAAGCCCTGGAAGACATCTTTGATGTCCCGTGTACGGCTTCATCAAATTCATCTATTTCGTTAAATTCATCAGTATCGTTAAATAAATATTTTATATCTGTTACGGCTTCATCTTCACTATTAAAAAATTTTTTATATTCCGAATGTGAATAATCATCAAACATTTTTTTAACTTTTATATCAGTAGGCAATGTTTCTAGATAATTTTTATAACTATTTAATTTTAATATATTTCCATCATCAACTCGTTCTACATTTTGTAAATGCATTTTACTTTGTAGATGAGATTGATAACTTCTTTTTGTTTGCAACTTTTTTTTACATAAGTTGCAATAAAATTTATCCATTTTTTATTTTTTAAAGAAAAAATTTGTGTTTTAGTTTTTCTTAAAAGAATTTTTGTTTTAATTTTTAGAGAAAAAAAATACTAATATATCTGCAAAATCGTGCGAAGCCCTAGTACCTTCGGTTTGATTATGATAAATTTGTTTAATTATTAAGTATTTCACTTACACCATTTATTAATGGTTTTATATCATTATATGTTTTTTTGGCTTCATCAAATGTAGATTTAGCATCAGAAAATGTAGATTTAACATCAGATATTATTGGGGTTGCTTTTCTTAAACCGTTTCTAACATCATTGATTGCAATTTTCAAATAGTTTAATGTTTCATTATCTTGTAATCTTTTTGGTATTGGTATACCAAATTTTGCATTTAAATAATGATCAAAATAAAAATAAAATGTATCAGGAATAATTTTTAGTGGTACTTTTGCTTCAGACTCTAAAAAGATAATTATTTGTTCTATAACTTGATTTGATAAATGTTTTGCATTTGCATATATTCTAATATCAAAATCTTGAGAGTTATTATAGATTTCATGTTCGGTATCTACTAATATATTTAAATCTTTATCATATACTTGCATATGTTCACTTATGGTGTCAACACGTATTATTCCATATTTATGATGTGTATAATATGATAAAGGCATATTCATTTTATAATTTTTATTAATATCATTAAAGAATGCTGCATTATTTTGTGTAGTTGTAAAAAATGTTTGAATGTTTTCTCTAATCTTATTATCTACATCACAAGCTTTATGAGCTAATACAACTATTTGAATATTTTGATGTCTTCCTTTTGTAAATATTTCTGACATATTTTTTTGTTTTGATAAACTTGCAACATCATCTAAAATTAATAAAGATTTATTTTCAGGTGTACCAGCAAAACTTTCCATATCTTGTAACTCATCTAATTGTTTATCATTATAGACGTTTGTAAAAGTTGGCCATTCAGAAGTATGCATACAAAAAATATGTACTTTTGTTTCGTCCTTATAATATTGGTTTATATATTTTTTAATAAACGTAGTCTTGCCACTTCCAGTTTTACCGTAAACAATGAAATGTAAATTTTCTTGATACATTTTACCTTGTTTAATATTTTTATTATTAGTTTTATCCTTAATCTTATCCTCCTCAGTCTTCCATCCTTTAAAAGTTTTTATTTCTTGTTTATAAAAATTTATTCTCTTTTGTTCCTCTGTTAGAAAGTAACCCCATTGATTTCCAATACATATAACAAGATGATAAATAAAAAATATTAAAATACATGCTAACAATATTTTTATACAATGAAATTTTAAAAAATTCCAAAGACGTGTAAGATCTGATTGTGGTATTTTTTTATTAAGAGATGAATTAGGGGGTAGTGTCTCTAAATATTTTTTATCTGTATTATTATATATATTTTTATCTATATTATTATATATATTTTTATCTATATTATTATTATATTTAGTATTATATATAGGATTTTCTACAATATTATTAATATCTTTGAGATTCGGATCTTGAGGGGTTAGTGTATCTTGAAACTCAGTGTTATTCATATACTTATTTATTATTTCGTTTATTGCATTAAGAGATTTATGACGACTTAGATTACTTTTATTACTTTTATTACTTTTAATTATAACCGGTGAATATAAATCTTCCAAATTTTCGTTTTTATTCATTTAATATTTTTAAAATAAAAATTTAGGAATTATTATTTTTTAATTCCGGACTCGCATTCTTACACTCTTATGAGTGTTTTTAACCTCTGTAGAACCTCCGGAATGTGTCGGACTTTTTGTTCCTATACTCAAAAGAAGTATGTTCCGAACCTCTCCTCTCTTCCGGAATGCTTAAGAATATTTTAATAAAATAATATTTTATTCTTTATAAAAAAATAATATTTTAATATATATAAGATTATTTTAGTTGAAATACAACTATTTTAGTTGAAATACAACTATTTTAGTTGAAATACAACTATTTTAGTTGAAATACAACTATTTTAGTTCAAATACAACTATTTAAATATATAAGTCTATTTTAATAGAAATACTAATATAAATTATTATTGTTTTGATATAAATTATTATTTTGATATAAATTATTATTATGTTGATTATTATGTTGATTAAGTTTTGGACATAGTGTTACATGTCGCTGAAAATTTTTCTTTAATATAATTTTTTGACAACCTCTACATTTAACTTTTTCTTTTAAACAATCCTTACACTGATATTTACTATCATAAAACTCTGTCTTAGGTTTAGTAATTTGACAACTTGTACATTGTCTTGTAGAACTTATACAAGAATTATAATGATTAGTAATTCCTTGAATTGTAAAATATTTATTACAATTACGACATAACTGATCTTTTAATTTATCTTTTTTATTTTTTTTTACCTCTTCTGGTTGTTCGCATAATTTTAAATGACGTGCAAAATTTTTTGATGTTATATTTTTATTACATCCGGAACATATTTTTTTGTTATTACTTTCAACAAATTGATTTTTATCAATATAATTATTTTGAGCTACATTATTATTTTGAGCTACATTATTATTTTTATCAACATAATTATTTTGAGCTACATTATTATTTTGAACAAAAGGATTATTTTGTCCTAAATAATTATTACTATTTTGCCTAGGTGTATTTTGCCTAGGTGTATTTATTCTAGCAGTATAAAGATTTTGTTCTTTATCTGAAATAAATAAATGCTTCAATCTTTGTAATGGTTGCTCTGATTGAATATTATTATACTGAATACTATTATTAGGTTGAATATTATTATACTGAATACTATTATTAGGTTGCATACTATTATTAGGTTGTAATTGATTCATATGCATACCACATGGTGTGTTTTTCATATGAGAATATAATAGTGTTTGATTTAAAAAACGCATATTGCAAACTTGACAAATTTGAGTCATTTCCATTTTTTTATTTTTATGAGGAAAAATTTTATTTTTATAATTTATGTATTTTTATAATCAGAAAAAATTTTATTTTTTTATTGTTAAAAAATGATGTTACCAAATGTTGGTGGAGGTGCATATATACCGAATAATCGTGAATCAGAAATAGAACTAGAAAATTATATAATGAAAACTGGAGACGTTTTATCTGGTCCATTACATCTTTCTATTCTTCCACAACAAAATACAGAGTTAACAAATAAACAATATGTTGATACACAAATCAATGACTTAAAGGAAAAATATATAAACGATGTTATGGTTCCGCTGATGAACGAATTAAAGTTGCTTAAACTTAATGACAAATCATTAAACGAAAAATTATTAAAACTTGATAAAAAGGATAGAGAGCTAGAAGCAGATATAGCAAAACTTTTTAAAAAGATTTCTGAACAATCAAAAATTTTAATATTACTTTCTATAAATTTAAAATCTGCAGTCATTAAAAATAAACATCAGATAAAAATGTTAAAAGAACAATTAGAAGATGAAATAGAAAAACTACCTGAAAGAATTAAAAAAAATTTAAAACAGTTACAAACTACATTCCAAAAAAGTGTGAATGAATTAAGTTCTAAAATTGCTCAACAAATTAAAAAAATAAATCAATTAAAAATTGAAGTAAAATCACTTAATGAAAAAGTTGATAAAATGAAAACTCTGAAAATCAATTTAGAAAATGAATTAAAGAAAAATTTACAAGAAAACTCTAAAGAAAATAAAGAACAGTTAGATTCCGTTAAAAGAAAAGTAGATGGTCTTAAAGTTCAATTAAATGCTTTAAAAACAGAATTAAAGAAAAGTGAGAAAAAATTAAAATGACTGAAAAAGAAATTAAAGTACATCACACGCTTCTTGATGCAATAGATAAAGTGCAACAAGCAATTAATAAAGTTATCTCGAAGTTGTTAGATATTCATAAACGTAAATCTTAAACGAGTATTGTAAATATTAACTTAAATATTTTTACCTACAAAAAATAAAAATCATAAAAAATAAAAATCATAAAAAAAATCATAAAAAGTATAAATATAATTTAAAAAATATAAATATAATTTTAAAAATATAAAAGTATAAATATAATTTTTAAAAAAAATTTAAAAATATAAAAGTATATAATTTTAAAAATGGATAAAATTAGAGCTAATAATTTTAAAAGAATAAAACAATTAGAAGAGTTAATAAAACAAAGAAATATTATGAAAGAAAATCATAGAATAAAAAGAATGATTGATGCAGGTTTGGTTCCTGATAAAGTTAAACCAAAAACCCAATCTGTAAAAGTTAAGAACAAAAAATAAACATTTTTTTATAATGGACATCGGTTCATGGGTCAACGGAGATGTCTTCCAGGGCTTCACCCGTATTTATATTTTTCCCAAAAGTCAAATTTATTACTAAAAAATGCCTATAATTTATAAACACAATCTTAAACAATTTGCTTCAAATCAAAAAATTGCTCATGAACCACGTATGAATCCGGTTTACCATTATGATAATAGAGAAACCGTTCAAAAAGAAGGGGATGGCATCTTTTCTGGTATTGGTAGTATCGTTAACTTAATTAAAAATAATAAAGATTTGATTACATCTGCTGCAAAAGGAGCAGCTGCTATAGGTAGTACAGCTAGTGCAATATCAAATGCTGTCAAGTCTCAAAACGAATTAAAACAACTAGAAGCTATTCGTAAACTCAAGAATGATTCTGAAGAACTAAAAAAATTAAAAAAACTTTCAGATGAAACAAAAAATAAAATTGCTAACATAGCTGTAGAGGGTGATAGTAAAAATAATAAAAAAACAATTGAAGAAATAAGAGGTAATGGCATTCATAGCGGAGCTGGTCTAGCAAAATTCTAAAATTATATTTTAGTAAAAATTTTTTAGTAATTTTTTTTAGTAATTTTTTTTAGTAATTTTTTTTAGTAAAAATTTTTTAGTAATTTTTTTTTAGTAAAATTTTTTAGTAATTTTTTTTTAGTAAAATTTTTTAGTAATTTTTTTTTAGTAAAAATTTTTTTTCTATCTGTGAGAAAAACAAAAAGTCAAATTATTTTTTATAAAAATGTCTTCGCTTATCGAAAATAAATTTAAATTAGACGATCCTCCGTTCGTCAGTTATAATCAAAAAAAGAATGACTATATAAGAGTTGCTATGAATCCCGGATCTTCCAGTAGAGTAAACACTGGAGGAGATTTAATCTTTGAAGTTGATAATCAGCAGAGTTATTTATATTTACCTGATTCATTTTTACACTGTGAATATTCTTTATATAGTGATGCTAATTTTACAACACCATTACCAGATACCGATAATATTACACTAGAGAATAATTTTTTCCCAAGTTTATTTACACAAATGCGTTTAGATGTTGCAACTCAAAATATAGAAACAATAAGTGATTCTCCAGGTGTAATTGATACAATGCTTAGATTTATAACAATTGGTGAAAATAATAAAAAGTATGAAATCGAAGGTTGGTTTCCTGATACTAATGATGGTATAATTGTTGATGATTTAACTCACGCCGGAACAGATGCCGCAGGAATTGCGAAAGATGTAGAAAATATTGCAAAACATTTAAATAAAACAAATAATGATGCATATAAAGAAAGACGTGAATTTAACAAAAAAAGTAAACAGACAGTTAATTGGCCATTGTCTCCATTATTCGGATATTTAGATTATGATAAAATATCATATCAATTAAAATTTAAATTAATAATTCATCGTACAGTAAATAATGAATTAATCTTTTTTGGTAAGACTGGGAAAAAAGCATATTTAAAAATTGATAGACTTGAATGGTGGATTAAGCATATTACTCCTAGTTTAGAGGTTGAAACAGCTATTGCAAAAAGATTAAATACTAACAAACCAATTCCAGTTAATTTTCTAAAGAGAACTGCTAGTTCAGTAACTTTTTCCGAACAAAGATTTAACTGGCATTTTACTAGAACTGCGAATACCCCAAGATATTTATTACTAACATTTCAAAGAAATAATTCTCCAAGTTTTGATAAGAACATTAATATCTTCCATATTAATACAATTCGAAGTTTACAAGTTTCATTAAATCAAACTCGATATCCAATTGATCCATTAAGATTCGATGATACCAATAATCAATTTATGGAAGGATATGATTCTTATAGAAATCTTTGTATAGAATTTGGAGTTGAACCACAATTAACTCCTGGAGATTGGAGACATTTATATCCAATTTTCTGCTTCGATTTAAGTGCACAATCTGAAGATATTATTAAAAATGGTTGTGATGTAACAATTAATATTGAAAAGAAAGATTCCACAACTTCATTGATGGCTTATGGTTTATTGCTAGAAGATGCAAAATATTCTATTGAAATTCTTAATGGAAAGATGGTTAGGATCGGCTAAAGCGCTAAAGCCAGAGGAGCTTCGCTCCGATAGGTTAATTAAAATTTTTTCATAACTAGAATAGATTTAAATTTTTTGATAACTTAAAATTTCTTAACTAAAAATTTTTCATAACTAGAATAGATTTAAATTTTTTGATAACTTTAAATTCTTAACTTAAAATTTTTTATTAAAAATGTCGCAAGCGAAAAGTAATATTAATAATAAAACTGTTGAATTAAAATTACGTAATATTGTTGACAAAAATACCCCTAAAACTATTACGATTAATAAAAAAAAGTATTACATAAGTAAACCAATGATAGAGAATATTAAATTACAAGAAGAAAAGAATGGTGGGATTCTCCCATTAATTCCACTAATAATAGGAGGCATAGCTGCAGCAGGAAGTGTTGCAGGTGGAACAGCTGGTATTGTCCAAGCAGTAAATAAAAATAAATCAGAGAAGGCAGCATTAGAAGAACAAAAACGTCATAATAGGGAGTTAGAGAAAGTTGCTAGGGGTGAAGGGACATCGGTTCATGGGTCAACGGAGATGTCTTCCAGGGCTTCGCCCGAAGGAAAAGGAGTAGTAGATAATTTTATTAGTAAATTAAAATTAGTTGATGAAGGAAAACGAGTTCTTAAAAATATTCTCCACAATGTTGATGATTTAATTGAAATTAAAGAAACTAAAGATGGTTCTGGAATATATCTAAGTCCTAGTATGATTCGGTAATAACCTCAGGACCTTTGGTTCTTTTCGGTAAAACAATTTTTTTATCTTCTTAATTTTTTTTATCTTTTAAAATGAATACTAAAAATTCCGAAAATTTAATTAAATTAAAAATTTCTAATTTAGATTTATTGAATTATCTATTAAACAAAAATAAAAACTCAAACTGTAAAATTTATGAAGGTAACGACGATAAACAAAGTTTGGTTACTACCTACGGTGGTGATATACAAAAAACATTAGAAAACTTTCCTGGATTTATTTGGAGTAAATATTCGAAAGAAAAACATCTTCCTGGTCATTCATATACTGGGCCAGGAACTCGATTAGATATAAGACTAGATGAGAATAATAATCCGAAACCAGGTGAAGAACCAATAAATAGAGTAGATGCCGCCGCTTACAGGCATGATTTAGCTTATCGAAATCATGATCTAAGTTCTCGTCATGCAGCTGATAAGAAGATGATTCAAGAATTAGATAGTATTCAGAATCCTACATTTAGAGAAAAAATTGAAAGAATGTTTGTTAAGAAAGCTTTACAAGCTAAAATATTATTCGGTCAGGGTTTAAATGAAACGACAGCAAAGCTGTCTGAGAGCAACGCTCGAAATCATAATTCAGACGTTTATGCATCTGAAATTCATAAAGAATATAGAAAGCCTAAATATTTATTAAAAGTAAAAGTATTTAATAAAGATGATATTTGGAGTGCTGATCTTATTCATATGCCGAATGAAAGGGACCGAACCGAAGGTTCTAAGACAAAGTCTGACTACAAATACGCATTGACAGTTATAGATTTATATACACGATACGCTTGGGTAAAACCTTTAAAAAATAAAAGTGGTCTATCAGTTAAATATGCGTTTGAAGAAATCTTTAAAGAAAGTAATAGAAAGCCAAAAAAATTGTTTGTTGATAAAGGGTCGGAATTTTATAACCGAAACGTTCAGCCACTATTTGAAACTGTTTATTCAACTGAAAACGCTGGGAAGGCCGTAGTGATAGAAAGATTCAATCGGACGTTAAAAAATAAAATTTTCAAGAAATTTACTCAGCAAGGAAATCAGAAATGGTTAAAAATATTACCAGGAATTGTGGAAGAGTACAATAATAAAGTTCATTCTGGTATTGAAGAAACTCCAAAGAATGCTTCTGACGACCCTGATTTGATACGAAAGAAAATATTCGAGAATAATAATTTGAATGAGAGTAATCCGAATTTGCAGAAACTTAAGCCGAAATTTAAAATTGGAGATAGAGTTAGAATATTTAAATATAAGAACAAATTTGAAAAAGGCTTTGTTGGCTATTGGACTAAAGAAATATTTGAAGTTTCTAAAATAAATCAAAGTTATCCGATTACTTATGAAATTAAAGATTTAGATAATGAGGATATCAGAGGTCGTTTTTATCAAAATGAATTACAGAAAACAGAGCTTTAACCTTTAGGTGGCGCTTTAGCTAGCTTCGCTTGAGTTATAGATTGTTTAACTCTAACATAATATCTAGAAATGGTACTCCTTTTTGTAATTTAAATAAAACATAAAGACATAATTGTCCACAATAAGTAGTGCCTGGTGTTTGAATTTGAAACGTATTGTATGTTCCCGTTCCAAGTAATTCTTTTACTTCATTTGTAGGTGGAAGCCCGTATGAGTCAAAATAATAATTATCTCCGTTTTTACTAAAGATACCTGCTGACCAATGTACGCCGTTTTGGTCTGAAGTGTGAAGATTCGTTATGAAATTTACAGTTATTGATGGAACTTTGTTCCGGGAACTGAAGGTTCCTGATGGCCTATTTTTTAGGAATTGTAATTCGTTTCTCATTAGAACATGAAAATTCTTTATTCCTAATTCATTTGCGATTTTCTTTAGGTCGAAATTTGTCGTAGTTTGCTTTCCATATAATTTAAAAAACTCATTTATGTTGCTCATTTTATAATAAAAAAATTTCTTAAGAGACCCCTAGAAGTCAGAAGGAGGGGGGGTATTGATTTAAAACTGTTCTCTAATGATGTCTTTCTTTACTACTTAGTCAGAAGGGGGTATTGATTTAAAACATTTTTATAATGATGACTTTCCTTACTACTTGGGGGGGGTATTGATTTAAAACTGGTCTCTAATGATGTCTTTCTTTACTACTTATTCGATTTTGAAATTATTTAATTTAATCTAAATTTAAACGTTACATTGTTGCATTGTGTTAGTGTTTAACTACATAGAGTTGGTGTTTCGCTCATCTTTTAACAATAGTAATTCATTACTCATCAATATGTGAAAATTCTTTTCTCCCAATTGCTTAGCAATCTCATTTAAATCGAAATTTAATGTGGTTTTGTTTGCTGTATATTTTTTGGAAGTCTCTGATGTTTCTCATTTTTATAGAAGATACAATATTTCTATTATATTCCCGTAAATGAGAAATTAAAAACAACACATGGATATTTCAATTTGGTTACAACCACTTTGCATACATTCAATTTGGATACATTGAAATACATGTAAATTTGTCCACGCGAGGACAAGGTTTCATTGGATGAGAGAAAAATGACGTCATATAACAACATAATGAAAATGATTGAAAACAGGAAATAACATTGCATTTAAAACAGGAAATAACATTGCATTTAAAACAGGAAATAACATTGCATTTAAAACAGGAAATAACATTGCATTTAAAACAGGAAATAACATTGCATATAAAACAGGAAATAACATTGCATATAACAACATAATGAAAATGATTGAAAACAGGAAATAACATTGCATTTAAAACAGGAAATAACATTGCATATAAGATACAAATTTTCTAAACAATAAGATTTCTGTCCACGCGAGGACAAGGTTTCATTGGATGAAACACTCTATTGTATTTACATGTGCAAGAGGAAATAACATTGCATTTAAAACAGGAAATAACATTGCATTTAAAACCGACAGATACAAATTTTCTAAACAATAAGATTTCTGTCCACGCGAGGACAAGGTTTCATTGGATGAAACACTCTATTGTATTTACATGTGCAAGAGGAAATAACATTGCATTTAAAACAGAGGGGTTTAAAGAATGATAAATTTTCTTCACAGCGCGTCATTTGATTAGTTGAATGGCGCAGTATTTTAGCTGAATGACGCACCATTATTCAAGAGAATATAATAGTCTAACATTGAAAATAAAGTGTCTTGCGGCCGTATCGCAATAACAATAGCGGAGTTTAACATCCAAATTCCATTGAATATGTCAGCGCGGTATTATCGCTAAAAGACGCACCATTGTTTGACAGAAGAATGGAATCATTTGGAATGTCACATAATTGCTTTACACAATGAAAATTATAATCCTTTTGTAGTCAATCTTCCGTTAACATTTTGTCGTGACTTTTAAAGTACAAGAGAAACAGACACCCAACAAAGCGTAGGAAATTTGTCTGCTAATTTTACCTAATTGAAATGAAACTTCGGTAACTGATCTCATTTTGCTTCAAGAGACTTTAAAAATAAGACTTGTCATTATCACAAACAGAGAGCAGATAGTGCTTACCGATAAAAATTTTACACATAACACTGAGTGAATTGTTTCTTTTTTCATGCAACAAGAATTTGTGTAAGTTTACAATTGTATTATTGACTCCACCATTTGGCTCTATGAAATCACTCAAAGAATCTGTAAATTCATGCCTCTCAAAATATATTCCTCTTGAATTCCTCTCGTAATTTTTTCATCCTCCCTGTCAACGATTGTTTTCTTCTATCTTCAAATTGATCTTGTCTCATTTTGAGAAATATATGACGAGAGCGTTTTAACACAACCTTCACTGGCAAGAAACACTGTTAAATTAAATAAGTCTTCAGCACAATTGTTTGAAATAGCCATATCGATTATTGTTGTTGTGTATTGTTACACGGCATTGCAGCCGGAGTAGGATTTGCTGGTTATATATTTCACGTCTTACAAATGTCTAAGTGGGTGTAGCAGCTGTTTGTTCTTTCATACATTGTTTCCTTTCAAATGTTTGAGTGGGAAGTCACAGCTCTTTACACTGAAATGCATTTTATTCATAAATGCGGGAAGCAGATGTTCTCTACCCTTGAATGACAATTGTAAAAGTACCTAAACTTATTGTTAAGAATATGTCAATTCCTTCAAATATTTTTAGTCACATGATATATTTTAAAAACCTGAAAAATGGATAAAATTCATGAATTTGAAATTCTCAACTTTTATGATTTTTTAGTGTCCTAGAACGGTCATGATTTTCAAGGTAAAAATTGTAATTCACAAATTTGAGATTCTTAACTTTTCTGATTTTTAGTGTCCTAGAACGGTCATGATTTTGAGGGTGAAAATCGAACCGAAGGTTCTAGGGCTTCGCCCGATTGTAATTCACAAATTTGAGATTTTGAAAAATTTGAAAATTGGGTATTTTTAAAAACACCCAAATCGGAGCGAAGCTCCTCTGGCTTTAGCCGATTTATGAATTTAGGTCTTCATAACCTGAAAAAGGGTTCAAATTCATGAATCGGCTTAAGCCAGAGGAGCTTCGCTCCGATTTATGTTGTTTTTAAAAGTACCATTTTTTTGAAAAAATGGTACTTTTTGAATGGACTAAATTCATGAATTTAGGTCTTAAAAACCTGAAAAAGGGACTAAATTCATGAATTTATGTCGTTTTTAAAAGTACTATTTTTTTGATTTTATGGTGTCCTGGAACGGTCTTATTCCCATTACTCGGTGGACGGCATTTTTCACATTCAATCTATGCTATCGAAGCTTCACAATATCTACTCATATTCCTCGAAGATGCAGCGGCAGTTGAACGATGTAGCAAGGAATCTCCATGTTCATCTGAAGAAGATTGGCAAAGTGTTCGATGTTAGATGGGTTGCCTCATCGTACCGGACCGTCAACGCGATATGGAGTGACTATGCCGCCCTGGTCAAGCATTTCAATGAATTATCGAGGGATGATATAGTGAAATCGAATGAAAGATACACGTATTCGGGAATAGTTTCCAAACTCACGACCAAAGAGTTCATCCAAGATCTAGCACTCGTCAAAGATTGCTTAGCAGCACTTGCTGAATTGAGCGAAACTCTTCAAAATCGGACCATGACCATCAATATGGCGAACAAGCACATTAAATGGACGATCTCTGCCCTGAAGAGCATACAATCTGGCGTGGCTAACGGACAATATGCGTTTGACAAAATACAGGAAAATCTCAGTGTTGAGGCCGAAGGTGAACACAAAGTAACTTTCATGGGTGTTGATTTGAAGGAATTTACCAGGAGAACCCAGTACCAATCTTTCAGTCATGGTCGCTTCATTCAGGTATTGATCGACAACGTGAGCGCACGACTCTCGATTGAGACACAGGAGCCATGCTTGAAGTTGATAGATGTTCTCTACCCGGAAAACTGGCCTGAAGATTATGACATTCCCTGGCTTGAGGGTGAAAACACAATCCGACACCTTTGCGAGAGGTTCTTTATTCCTCAGGAAGGAATTATTCCCTCATTCCGCGAATATATGTCAAACCCGATGAAAGTGCCTGGGCAAATTCAGAAGTCAATGATATATGGACGGGCCATGATGATCCCCGTGAGTTCCTCCGAGGCGGAACGAGGCTTCTCCCAGATGAACTTGGTTTCCACTTCAAGTAGGTCTGTGCTAACGATACAGAACGTTTCGTCCCTTCTCTTTATAGGAGTCAATGGACCACCCTCCCATCTTTGGGATCCAGCTCCTAGTCTTACTGAATGGTCGAAGCGACACCACCATGCAACCGACAATCTCTCCAGAAAACATATTGCTGTCATGGAGAAAGATTTGACTTCTGTCGAGAAAGTGTTCATTAAAACTACGGCTACTTAAGGATTTAAGCATTTCTGGAATGCATCCGCTTCGCAGTTTGTGCAGTGATCAATAATATTCATAGACGCTGAAGCAGTACAAAGTATGTTCCGATAAAGTCAATAGCAGCAGTGACAAATTTTTGGTTGGATCTCTGCTCATCTTGGAAGGAAGTGATATGATAAGTTTTCAATTACTTGTACTTTCATATTTTGCACGGGCAGTTCTATATTTTGCCAGATCAGTGTAAAGTATGAAGGTAGAAATGATTATTAATTTAGCAAGTTGAGTAGAGGTACTGCTGATCAAACAAATCCAACCAAAAATTGATCACAATCTGAATTTTGTCGCAAGTTCGATATATCTAAAACAACCAGGTAATCCACATGCTATGTTCTCGCCTCATAGAGTGGCCGCCCAGATTTCCGAGGTTGGTGGTTCGAGTCTCTTTACCGACATCAATTTTTCGGCGTTCTGTTGTTTCATGCATGAACTGTCCAAATGTTATTGCTCTCAATAATCTACGTGTTTGCGTGTAGAAGCAATCCATAGAAATGGATATCGCTCGCGTTTTGCTGAGCACTTGAACATTGAATATTTTTGCTTCAGAGTTTATGAGTATAGTACTTTAATATTTTGCCACTGAAGATTTCATTATCAGAATCTGCTCCTAGGAAATCTCATATTTCAGAGATGTTTTATCGTTCACATGTGCAAAACTTGTAAGTCTTGTTGTTAGTTATTGTTTAAATCTTGTTTTCTGACATTGACTATGTATATCTCGTCCTCTGAGTCTGATTACGACAGCCTATATAAACTGTACTGTACATACGAGCAGGTGCAACATTAGTCACGTTTTCAACTTTGAATTGTTTTTGTTTTGTTTGCTGTTGAGAAAGTTTACTAATTAGTTTGTTATCATGGGATTGTCTGCTGCTCAGGAGAGTTTTTAGAATTAATTTGAAAAGGTTTGTTATGTAAATTTTGTTTCAATCGACTATTGTGCTCTCGGAAAAGATTTTGCAGAATTTGATTGTTAAAGTTGCACTGATATTATATTACACAGATTTGATGAAAACGATTTTTTATTCGCTGCATATTTCTGGAGATACATACCATACCAATAATGCTTAAGTTAAAGTAAAGGCTCCTAATCCCATAGACCTTTATTTGAGGGACAATGAAATTTCAGCTAACTTAGGTTTTCATATTAAGTAGGCCCTGTCTTTCAATTGAATCGTTTGTGAGCTATGCTTAAGAATGGCTGAGTCTGAGTTTCACTTCTATTCTAGACATATCAACGTCAAAGATTCAAGAATTTGAAGCTTTTCTGATATTTTCAGAAAGTCGAAATTTTGAAAATTCCAAAAATGACTTTATTTTCATAACCTAAAGGGGGTAGGGGTCAAAGTTGCAAAATAGGGCCTACCCACCTTTTTTCAGTCGAGCGTACCCCTGATGTAGGCCTATTTAAGACAAGCGCGCAATGTCCAAATATGTTAGTGATGATAATGTTGATCAAATTTTAATGCTCCAAAAATTACACATTACAATTTATAACTGATACATGAATATAATACACATTATCTGAATTTATACATTAACACAATACATTAGAATTATACATATATGCAATATTTACACCTTAAACCAGGGATGCGGAGTCGGAGTCCCAGAGTCCTATCATTTTTGCTGGAGTCGGAGTCCTGTCAAATGATGGGACTCCGGACTATAACTAGACCCGAAATATAATACAAACAAATTATCTATCCTCGTGTATAGCTGTCACTGTCTTGATGTCAACTTTCTCTGTCAAATAAAAGTAAGGAGACCTGCTGTATGTAAAGCTTGTAATAGTTGAGGCAGGCTTGCCGTGGCAATTGATTTTGAATTCCCATTCCCACGGGATTTTTCAGTATTTCCCATCAGAATTCCCATGACTCATTACTCTTCCTATATGCGGTTTATGGTTCTCTTCTTTCGGACTACAAGTCGATTAACGGATTTTCGTAATTGAACTGATGAGATTAAGCGCTTTTAGCTGACTTATCTTTTGGATGAAAAAGTATTGGTATATCAATCTATCTTAGCGCTATGTTATGGACCCCCGGGAAGGTCCGCCCGACACGCAATCAGATCCGTCAAGTCTTTGTGCTTAAAGACCTTCATGCATTCATGCATTTGTCGAGGATCACAAGTCAAAGGACCATTAGGGGTAAGGTCCAGCCCCGCTTTAGAAGCGCTGATTGAAAAATGGACTAGTGGGAAGGTCCTCCACACCGATCTCGTCAAGTTTGGCTCTAAAATGTAGTCCTAGGATAGTCAAAAGTTTGACACGCCTTGAACGTTTAATGTCTGCCGGTGGGAACGCACCACCTGTCCTCTTAAGGACAAACCTTAAGTCTTATTAACTATAAGTTTATTAAAATTATGAAACATTTAGACGTCGTTATGGGAATGTGCCAGCTTCAATTATTTTGTAATTTCCAAAAATTGCAGGTTTTTACTAATTATCAAAAATATCTATCATTTTGTTTCAGGGATTAGTCAATCAATAAAGACGACTTCATCGAAATAGTCTTCGATTACATATAGGCCTATACATACACATATTCGCATGTCTATTCACTCTGATTCACTTCATGCGGTGCCGTACTTGTGATGAACATGGCAAACTTCTAGCTCATCGCAATATCATATTTAAGTTTACAATACAAGTACAGTGCCTGTATACAAGCAATGAAGTCAATACTTCGCCTACGCATATTTCTATGACTTATCAACAGAAAACAACTACTGATTTATGAATACGTGATAATACGCTCGCTCGCATCCCATGTATTTAGGTACGGTGTAATTCCAATTCTATCTAACTTTGATGATAAAGCCACAAATGCAAAAAGACAAATTTATATTCGAGAAACAAACGTTCATTGAAAATTTGTCCAAGGATTGACAAACGTTGCTGCTAAAAAGGGATCAGACATTAAAAAATATCAATGGATTGATGAAAGCTACATATTATAAAAACTCTCCAATGTAGGCCGTATTATGCATAAAGGCATATGAATGACAGTACTACAATCTAAGAATAGCAGATCTTCAATAAATTATCAATGGACTAACAACCGTTACTTTGAGACCCGCGTGATGCCGAATGAAGACCATCGATGGATTAACAAGCGTCACTTTGAAAACCATCAAGGCAAAAGCAAATACTCAAGAAAATATCAATGGATTAACAAACAAAATGCGGGTATAAAAACAATCATGAGAATAGCAGATACTGAAGTAAAATATCAATGGATTAACAAACGCAAAACGCTACCATGCGGCAATGAAGGCTATCAAGAGAATAGCTGATGCTCTAGAAAAATATCAGTGGATTAACAAACGTTTCTACGGGTATGAAAATCTAGAGAATAGCCGATGCACTAGAAAAATGTCAATGGATTAACAAACGTAGCAAACGTTGTTATGAAATATAAAATGAATAACAAATGTTCATGCAAACCTAGGAACTGAATTATAATACAGTCTCTAACTTACAAGCATATTTTGTGTAAATCATAGCGCTGAGCTTGTCAGGCTTGAGCCTTTTTCGAAGCTTTGATAAGAGAATCCCCGCCTCGCTGAATAGTCTTTCTACAGAAGCCGATGACACTGGGGTGGAAAAAAGAATTTTTGCACACTTTGACAAAAGTCTCATTTGTGGTCCTTTCTCTTTCCAAAAGTCCTTGGTCGGATGTCTGGAGGCCACACGAATGATCTCAAAAAGCAACATTTCTGTTTCAAGTTGTTCATGAAGCGAAGTCTTCATGCGCTTTGGGCGTGGAGCAAACAATGTCTCAAACGGATCGCTGGATGTCGAGGGCTCACGTTCCTGGTCATCACTGACTTTGTCCGTGGGGATATCAAATACATGCATTGAATCAAGCAGCTGATTCAAATAGTTCACAACACTCGATTTGAATCCTTGCATCTCCTGCTCCCATTCATTCATGAGCACTTGCAATTCTCGGGTCTTTTTGCTGGAATATCTAAGAGTTTTCACCATATCCAAAGCCGTGTTGCAGACATCAATGCCTGACAAATAACAATCCGCTTTTGCAAATGATGAACCACAATATGGCCACAGCTTCTTTCTTATCTGGTTTCGTAGAAGGCAGCAAGTCTCCCGAGCGATGGCAGGCATTTCTTCACTAATCTGCATTTGGAACAAGTGAATATCCAAAGTAAGATAGTTCAGGTAAGACAGATGAGAAGTTGGCTCATCAACCTCAACTCTGTCAAAGAAGCACTTGACGGCTTCCATAATATCCAACAGAGATTTCAGTGAAGGTAAAGGTGGCAAATTGTCAGATACATGACAGTCTTCTTCTGACAGAAATACAGTGTAGTTGTCCACCGCAGATCGAAGTCGAGAATGCTGAAAGCGCCATGTTGAGTCGTGCTTTTATCAGCAATAGCACGCTTCAGTCGCTTCGCATTTTGGTCGCGTACATTATAGAAAGATTCCACAGAAGTCAGATTGGACAGCAAGATTAGTAATTCTGGTGGAGACTTCTCGAAAACGTCTTTGACGTAGGTCGACAAGGCATGTTCGGTACAACCAATTCTACCACCCAAGTTCAGCGTCGTTGGATAACGGCCGTCGAACGCTGCTACCATTTTCGGTTCGTTGTTACTAACTATAAAGATGGGTTGAGAGAGCTCACCCTGTTTTTCATCATCCGGTGACTTAATGCATTCTTCGAGATTTTTGAAAGTGAAAGAAGCGTCGTGTGGTACATCATCCAAATCACAAATCTTAAGTGGATAACTGAACCAACTCCAATCTTTATCGAGTCCACAAGCAACAATAGCAAAATAAGAAAGTCGATGTTCATGTCTTCCAGACCAAAAATCAATCATACATGATACACCAGCATCCGGATCGTTGAGACTGTTTCTAAAATGATGTTGCAACTTCGCATGGGATTGCTCTCCCTCTGTCATTAACCCCGATGAAATGTAAGTTCGTCCGATGGAATGGTCATTGATCTTGTTGTTTCTGTGAGTTACCGAAGAAGCGAAGTTTGCGCAAGAAGATGCAATTTGAGCCATGGCGTTGATGGACACAGCCGGATGGGCACAAACAAGCTTCACTACATGCTGCTGCCATTGTTCTTTTGCTTCTTTCGGAAGAGGAGGCTTGCTTGTTGATAGAGCACACTGAAAACTTCGGTGAATGGTGAGTTGATTGGACTTCGACGTCGCCGGTGCGCAGTTTTTCTCGAGATGGCGCTTTATTGCACTGACCCCACTCTGGTTGACCCACTGTCCTCTTGTCTTCTTAAACCAAAGAAACAATTTCTTACAGGCATCACAATAAAGGAAAAGGGCCAACAATGGTTTCTTGTCGTCTCCTGAGCTCTCGGTAACCGGTGATATGTCCACTTGCACGGCCTTTATCCTCGAATCAAGATTGGCACTACCACTGGTTAATGACTTCGGTGGCGGAACAAAAGATACTTGAGCATCAGAAATGTGCTGCTGCAGAGTTTTTTTGTCTACTTCGAAGAACTTGTTCGAAGACATCGCAGCGACGACCTGCCTCAGAGTGGGAACTGAAGTTGCAGGCGATTATAATTACATCATATAGCTCGGTTCCTCTTCGGTCTGCAGCCTAATGAATCATCGCCAAGCGTCAATCAGTAGGGGAAAAGAATGTTTTGCGAGCTCACATTCCCTCACTTGAATTGTCAAAAGTTGCGTAAATGAAATTGATCATGCAGCGCACGGGGTGCGAGAATCGGTCGATCACTGACATGGATACTGATTCTCCTCCCGTCGGTTGACGATGCGAATTGACAGACAGCCTCAACAGATACAATGTAATTACATAATCCAGGTTCTCTCTCTCTCTCATTAAAGACCGATATTAGTCTTCTTATAAGATTGATAAGCCAAGAAAAGAATTGTTATGATGATGGTTACCGACCCGTGTTTCGTCACCCTGACAGAATCATGCTTTTTTTAGACAAGGACAGCCTGCTTACTGTAGACACACCTGTACAATGTACATGTATAAATGTTGTATTTTCACTTCAATCTGTGAGTCATTCATGAGCGGCTTCGCCTAGTCATCCAGTAAGATGAGTGCAACTACAGCCTGCATTCTCGCTTTCTCACAACCTTTGCAAACCAAAAAAGAGTTAATGCTTTCAAATAAGATATAAATTTATCTTATTTTGGTGACCAAAATTTTCATTTAATTCCCATGGGATTCCCATGACCTGAAGCAAGATTCCCATCTCATGGGAATTCCCATTCCCACGGCAAGCCTGAGTTGAGGAAATGAACCGTGAAAGTGAAAAAAGGATTGTCTTTTCACTCGGCGATTTGGTAGAGAAGACAAGTCTTCCTAGCCTCGATCACACCTACGCACCAAAGGTCACATCAGAGACAAAAATGTAATATTAGTTTGTTTGAGAACACATACCACTTACCCGAACGTTGATCGTGTGTGATTTCTCCTCCAAAGCGCGTATTAAAATCGAAAAGTCTACTCATATTTTTTGAAGAAGGATGGGGGATTTTCCTGCATGTAGAGACTGGAGAAAACCGTGTGAAGCACACATCAACAAGATGGGAGGAGCCGAGTCGCATGCATCCAACTTAAAGCGACATTTGATAAACTTTCATCGAAAATGATTGATAATTGATACAGCAATGATCACTAAAGATAGGTTCAGGTAAACCTATAATGATCTTTGATGTAGGTTACCGGTTTTTTCAAAAGACTAGGCTATATATACTTGCCTCTCTTTCTCTCTCTCTCTCTCTCTCTCTCTCTCTCTCTCTCTCTCTCTCTCTCTCTCTCTCTCTCTCTATATATAGATATATATATATATATATATATATATATATATATATGTATATATATATATATATTTTTTATATATGCACATTTATATACCAGTGTCGTCAATCCGAAATCTGTACGAAACGTTATTCATATCAGTGTTTAATTTTGACTGCTTAATCTTCAGTCGAAAATTAATTCTTTAATGCTGAAAATGTTGCTGATACATATCAGACAGCTTCATATAATATAACATGCTCCTGACTGTGTTGCCATGGAAATCAGTACTGAACGTAGCACCGTGATCAATGAATTTAATCGAGCAATACCAAACAATTCTGATGATATCCATCAGCTCAATAGCATAAACATTGTAAAAATCGTACAAAATCAAGAGAAAGTAGCCTTGTTAATAATCGCTATCCTGTCAAATTTATCAGCAATTGTAGACGCATTTTGTAGAGGAGAGCAACTGTTGCTGAAGAAAGTGACTAATTATCTATGGTAATGATAGACGTCTGATTTTAGGTTTTCACGGAGAGAAAATGAAACATAAAACTTTTGAGCTGCTTCACAGGACTTGCTTAACAGAACATGCTTAAATTTCTTATGAGCATAGACCTTTGTACCATGAATCATGGAAGCAACAAAATAGCTGTTTTTACAAAAATTGTAGAACTTGTTAATGTACAATGTTGAATTTTTGTGTGAATAAAATCACTTGTCAGATATTTAATGCATTTAACATCGGTGAATGGGCACGTACAACACATTCTCCCCTAGATGCCCGTTTTTGGATAAAACATGCATGATGCATGTATCATGGATAAATCCTATCAAGAAATTTCATTCCTTATTAAATAAAATGGTCTATTTTGGTGTAGATATAACTATATTAATAATATTTAGCATTGTAAAGAGTGGGAAATGTATATAAAAATTACTCAGAATAGTAATTTGGAATTGTACATGGTAAAAACATCGATGATCCATGTACGTGGATAAAATACATAATTAAAAGAGCGTTTCCTGTAGAGAAGAATTGTCCATTTGAGTTAGATACCGACTTTACTAATAATATTGATGCTGTAAGAAGTAACCAATGCATTTAAATTACTCAAAGAATCGCTCATGGATAAAACATCGATGATCCATGGATATCGACATGTGAAACATATAGGGCCTATACGACATATGAAATATGCATGTCTACTATTATTTCGAGTGTTTTATATATGCCCTTTATATTTGATGAAATGGTGGGTATAATTAAGATATTCAGGTGACTTCATCGCTTCTCTCTTTCTCACTCACTCACTCGTTCCTCTTTTCTTCCTCTTCTTCTACTCATTTTTCATCATCTTTCACATTCACTACATGTACATTGTAGCTACAATGGCAATAACATCAGTCAATGCTGACGAACAGGTCAACAATATTAGGCCTACACATGACATATTTTTTCAATATTAAGCAATTCTATCGGCACACATTTTTCTTCTCAAATTGAAACATTTATTGAAGTTTCTAAGTTCCACACCGTGCCCATCAGCAAGTCGACTTTGATCAGTTTGCTCGTGTGATCGCTAAATTACTTAGCTAGTAATTTGCAAAACTTATGATATTAAATCAGCATGTAACTGAAAGAAACAATTGCATAAGTATCTCGCTCAGTCTGCGTAATCGTATCTCGCTTCTATAACTTTCCGTCACTATATTAAGGAAATTCGCCACGCGCACGCAGCTGAGGAAGTTCGGTCACATTGTTGGCAGCCTGATCGTGGCCGCATTCGCGAGCCATGAGCGGTCGATAATATTCTCTCGCTGGGAACTGTTGATACCTGTGACTCAGCGTCCCTGCTTAATAATTATTGTCCGCCCATCACGTGGGACCATAGAATTAAATATTTTGTTTATCTGCTTCGGTTTGCTAGAAGCGTGATTAATACGAAATGGACGGCACATTGAGGAGCCTATTAGGTGGCCAAAAAGGAATTCCTAATACCTTACAGAGATAGGAAAAAAGTCGTGCGTCGCTTGCGGATTAATGTGAGTTCCAGCGAAGTGCTTCGATTGCCAAAATTCCTTCAGATTCGAAGAATTCAGATCATTGCCCACAAGTTTTCTCCATAATGTTGACCCTTCCGATCATTATTAAAGAAAGTAGCAGGCGTACGAAAATTAGTTCACTTGATGTTTTCACATCCTCTCCTCGGCATTGCTCACTGTATAGTGCATACATTGAATCGAAGCCAGGCATCGATGTGTGTTTTGGTGTGTGCGAAGTGATATCACAGCACGCACGCATCTCTCACTGGCTCTGTTGTCCTTTGCTGATAGCTTATTGTTTGCCATTTCCAATAGCAAGCGATACACGAATTTTCCATTCGAGAAGGAGCAAGTTGTCTAATTCTGTGCCATTTCGATATAAGGTTACATATAACTCTTCCTTTCTAGGAAACCGAAGCGCGCGCAGATGAATCTAGTTCTGTGCGTGGGACAGAAAGCTGCCCAAGTTGTGCGCTCTTCGTTCTCGTGAACCCGTGTTAACTGCTTAATATTACAAAAGTCAGCGCATCAAGAGGATATTCTACTTACACACCTTTATTTATTCATCGTCTACGTTTTTTCATTATCTTACTTAGTTTTCATGCACAACATGGAGCACAATTCAAAAATGAACACTCGCATGTAGTCAGTGAGTTCTTCCACTCAATGAAGCCATCAAGTTCCTTTGATTTGTGCATCAGAATTAAAAATTCATCACTTGGATCAAACCGCAGAAAAAGGGTAAGCTTCTAAATGTTTCCAAATTTATTTTGTCAACTTACAGCATTTAACTGCAAGTCTAGGTACATGTATTTGGAAATCCCGAAAACAAAATCAAAGGAAAGATTTGGTCATATGATACAATCGATAAATCAAAAGTTGGTTTATTGACCATGAACACGTAGAGACATTTCTATGACTGTGCTGCTATCTCTGCTATTAATTTTGCAAATACTAGAAAGCTACTAGCGTCATACTTAATTTAATTTACTGGCAACAACAAAATATCTCAATTCCTCTCGGTTCCTCTTAGCAGCACATTTTGGGAATCCTTTATTTATACATAAATATCATAACTATCAAGAACTCCTAAAATGTGCTGCTAAGAGGAATCCTTGGCATATTGAAATCAAAGTGAATAAGTCTTGGGCATGTGACATCATTTGTGTGATGGAAAACCCAAGACCTATTCACTTTGAATTCAACATGAGAATGTGCATGCATATCAGTTTTCACGACGACGTTTCTCGTTGAAAAATCGATCAAAAGTCGTGAAAAGAATCATAATCAAATGGGAATATGTTGAAACGGTAATACACTGCTTTTAAATTCGTAATTTCTGATTGCTTTGAAAATAGCACAAAAATCTGGGCATGTTGAGACAAAATAGTTGCATGCTAGAAACTATGAGCATGAAAGAACTTAAATTAACGCATTAAAACCATTTCAATTTAGCACTTCAATAGTAGGCTATACTTGTGCTATGGCATCATTATTTGGATGACAAATAATTGAAAAAAAATTGAAACAATTGAACATGGTATAAGGCATAAAAAATCTATTCCAGGACTACAAAAAGTTTAGATGGAGAATATTTTTATCAATGCGGACAAACTATTGAGCTATTCGATATCTGCTTAAGTTATACAATTTAATCTTGTTTCTGAAAAATGGATTCATCAAGGAAGCTTGTTTAAATAGGTCACTATTTCCATTTCATAAATATTGAACTGAAAACCTGTAGCTAACGCCCATGATATTCAATTAAGTTTTTCAGAATCGCTACATTTTAGAAAATGATATCAATTTGATATTTCGAGTCGTTTAAGAAAAATGATGAAGCACACAAAAGACATAGATGCTACACGACGGACTGCACACTGTAATAAAGATCAGTTATGCGTTGCAGTCCAACAAAAGGTTTAGTTTTGCAAAATCAATTATTTTTCATGCCTTACGATTAATATAAAACAATCGAAGTACAAACTCATTGCCACTCTTTTATATCAATTTGTGTTTACTTATTACAAATTATGCATCGCACTTTTCATATCATCGTAGGCCTAGTTATTATGGTCACATGTTAGTTGTAGGCCCGCATGTCACCATGAATACCTGAAGAGATGCTGTCATATAAACGGTAGACAAGATGACATTATGTGTGTGTTTGCAGATTGTGATTTTAACAAAATGAAATTACATGTACGGTGTTAATATTATAGAAAATTCAAGCATTCCTGACTATCTTCATTTCACGAACGATTGACAGGCGGTCGGCAATAGGCTATACTCCGTTTTTATTTGCAGATTGCATTTTTGTAAAAACAGTTACCGGTACTTGAATATCAAAATAAAATTATTAATAGATACTACAAACATTGATTAAAAAATAATTCATAAATTGTTAATGATCACAATTCAACCACTCCTGAATATCTTCATTTGCTATCAAAATTCCTAAGAATAATATCGCTTGCCACATTGTCAGAGATGAAATGAGTCAAAAGCAGTTTTCTTAATAGTCTTTACTACAACACCTAAAATTACTATAAATGATTTCTCTTCTCAACTTTGAGTAGGCCTACCTATAGAATGTTAATTAAGATTAGTTAAGTATGATAATTCTAGCTGCTCTGCACATCAGCACCAAATTTGTCTTCTTTTTACAGGTGCTTATTGCTGAGGCTGCGCAAACTCGTCGTATCTGTGCATCAATGACTCAATACCTGACCTACGCTCGGCTGTTTTTTCGTCTTGTCTTGTGAGCTAATTAACCCCGAAATACTGGAATTATAATTTACCCATAAATCTCTCATATATTCGCAACGTCCCACCGATCATCAGATTCGGACAAACGTCTTGTGGTCCAACTGAAGATGTTTTTTTCAGTGACCTCGTATCATCGCTTCAAACTTCATAGTACTGGTGATTGTTTCTCCGTTGAACTGTAAATTTTTCGTGACATCACCTCTATTCTTAAAAATGTGATGATGACGTCGCGACGGTGTTCGACTCGAAATGACAGTGTTTCAGATGACGTGAAATACGCATTCGGACTGTGGGCATGTTTTCTGGTTGGAAGGATTTTCAAATGAAGGATGATCAAATCCGGAAAGAGAAATTTTCTTTATGTTGATAACAGTGATTTTCTTCAAAATTATTTGTATCTGATCGTTCGATGTGTGCTACTATATGAACGTCATCCTATACGGTGGTAAAACTTTGTGCATTTTCTAAATACGTATGGAAATTTTTATTTTTGAAGGATATCCATTCCTTCTGCTGTTTACTTGGGAGAGCAGGGCTCAGTTTTTGTAATCTCTATGAATGCTATCGTACAAAGGATAATTTTAGCAAGAATGATTATTTTACCAACAAATGTAATGTAGGTCTAACAAATATTTTCTTACACGATTACTATTGTGCGGAAAATCAATCATGCTTGAAATTTGAATTAAGAACAAAAGAATACACTTCAATCTACAGCGTTATATTCGGTATAGCTCAAAGGGAAGAAGCGTACCGTGCCATAACATATTTGCTCCAGAAGAAAACTCCATAAGCTGAATGAGTGATCAATCGTTTCTTATTATGATTTCAAATATCTTTCAACTAAATTTCTCAATAAACTGTCATGGCACCCTTCCGGTCGACAATGCTGCATCAAGAAAATATATAAAGAATATTTCAGAGTAACATCTTCCGAATAATCGCTTGCACTGCCATTTTAATCGTTTTAAAACATTTCTAGAAAATACACTTCTCTGATAGCTTTTAGAATTATGATTTGTTATTCGATCAGAGTCTTTTTTGAAAAATACCTTATTTTACTAATTACAAATAACATGTAAAAGCTCTTCTTTCTAATTTTTTATTCCATAAATTCATTAGAAATGTTTTTTGAATCGGAGATTGAAAACTGTGTTAGAGACTGATTCATTTGCGTTTCATTAATTCACGTTGTGCATGAATTTTCCTTGTGTCTTCGATACATTGCTATAAACATGATGTTGATTTTATACACGGTTATTTAATTTGCATTTGAATGACTCTGTGACATGTGCAATTTTATATCGAAGATAATGTATGGCCTTTGCGCCACATCTATGCTGGAGTGACTGGAATTTGCCAGGAATGTAATGAATGTATTTCAATTTGTAAAGTAAGTTCTGCATGTTCGTAAATTTTACAATGTTGTATTCATGCAACATGTAGAATTCATCACTCCACGACAAAAATGTGCTATAAACTTACAATACAGATTGTACAATGATACTAGCATCCCTGGTTAATTTCATCTATTCGATGGTAAAATTATAGATGTCACATGATTAAATCATTGATATTTCATTGACAAAACATGCATGTCTCATAGATATAACATGCATGTCTCATACATATAACATGGAAGTCTCATGGATAAAACATGCATGAAAATCATGCATGGCCATGTATGGTGCATGCATGATCATGCATGAGACATGCATGATCATGTATGAAACATGCATGGTCATGCATAAATCATACATGATCATGTATGAATCATGTATGATCATGCATGGGAATCATGCATGTTTTATCCAAAAACGGGCATCTAGGGTCGTGTTGAGGAACATTTTAGTAATGAGAATGCTGACACTGTACTTCAGCACTTAAAAGGCATCGCCTCGGTCAATGCTGCAAGCAAAAAATGGAATGCTATTCATAGAAATCTATAGTTTACCAGTGACCGTCGTAAAGTGGAAGCTGCTGAAATTTATATTCAATGTCCACAAATAAATGCTCATCTTGTGTGTTGAAAGACGGTTTGCTTGACACCGTTGCCGAAGGCTCACGCTGAAAATTTGGGTAGGTGCATTATTTTCTTTTTGTCTTTAATTTCAATAAAGCGATAGAAGAAAAGTACGAATAATTTGACGGAGTGCCTCCTAAGAGACATTTTTTTACTTTTCTTTGAACGATTCGCAAAGGCATTAGACTTTATTAAGAAAACTAGTTATAGAAAATTGAGTAGGATGAATGTCATTTTATAATTTTCAATGCCCCAACAACATTGTGACGTTTCGTAACGTATCAGAAACGTTTCACGAATGTCTCAATTGAACGTTTCGTAACGTCCGTTTGTCCGTTATTATTACGTGACGGAACGTTTCAGCAAGTTGCACGGTAACGTTTCAGAAAGTCTCAACGTCACGCTATTTTGACGCTTCATTTCGTTTCAGTAAGTCTCTATACGCAACACTATTCCAGCGTTTCGTTACGTTTTATTAAGTTACTTGTACATGTGATTTTTCATTAAATCACACTGAGCACTTTTCGCCTTTTAAATAGAAATGAAATGCCTTTCTCTATTATATGTTAGGACATTCTTCAATATAGCAAGGCTTTCTATTTCTATTTGATACATAATGCTATTCAAGCAGAACTCTATGCGTTTTTACCGTAAGAAACATTTAGGAAAACGCTGAGTACCGTTGTATAACGTTACTGCTTATAGAGCATCCAAAGTCCCCGTTTTCATTCATTGATATAACCAGTCTCAAAAATAGAGTCGAGTAAAAAAACATCATTGATATACTTCAAGTATAATTAAAAAACTGAGCATTATTCATCAAATACAAAATTTCTACAGAGAAACTCAATCAAATGGAAGTATTGAAACAAAAGTCAAAAAGATACCAAGGCTGGATCGGTAATATCTCGAGGCACTGCGGTTTTGAATTCGCAGATATTTTGTTCATAATTCATTTCTAGAAAATAATGCATCATAGAGTGATTTAACAATGTCAACAAAATTAACTATCACGTGTACTCTTATATGCAATCTTAAAAAACAACTTGAATGTAGGCCTATAGGTATGATAGGCTTTATTAAGGAAATTACCGCGGATTTAACTGTAAAAGTTATTACTAATTACTTCATGTGCGGAAAAAGGTCTATTGACGATATATTTGTATCATCAATATAAAATAGCCAAACACCAATATTTCAAACAGCCCTGCTGTTCATTATCATGGCCTTCGTGAATATGATTCCTCGACCGTCGCGACAGCAGTGAACGATATTCAACAAATGAAATGCATAGTAAAGCAGATGATGAAATACACAGACCATATCATACAGATATCCGAAGCAAAGTGCAATGATTGCAGCATATGAGTAGTAAGTAAAACTCCACCACTGGACCGCGCAAGATGGCCGCCGTCGCTGACGTCCACCCCTCCTGTCAGCCGAGTCGGTCGTGGTGAGCCGCCGTGTTGCTTCGAGTCTGACGTCCCCCCCTCCTGTCAGTCGAGTCGGTCGTGGTGAGCCGGCGTGTTGCTTCGAGTCTGACGTCCCCCCCCCTCCTGTCAGCCGAGTCGGTCGTGGTGAGCCGCCGTGTTGCTTCGAGTCTGACGTCCCCCCCCTCTGGCCGGCCGACGTAGCGAGCGGTGGTTTGTGATGCGCTCTCCAGGTTGGCGTGGTGTGCCGGCCAGGTTGGGAGGGTGGAATGTCGTAGCTCACCTGAAAAAATCCTAAGTGTCAGAATGGCTTTGTATGGTCAAAATTTTGAAAATTTTCCAAAGTGTGGCATTTCGACCTGGGACCTTTACCAAAACATTTTCCATCAAATTTCACTGACCCCCCCCCCCCCGACAGCGATCTTCTAACTTTGGTTCTAGTGGACGGATTTTGTCTTACAGCTACTCGTTTGAAAGAGGAGAAAAAACTGCTCGGTGACATTTTTTGTTGCGAGTCAATCGGACCAGCCGTTCAAAAGTTAGAGCTGTTACAAGATTTTAGGTCGGAGCTCACCTGAAAAAATCCTGTGTCAGAGTGGCTTTGTATGGTCAAAATTTTGAAAATTTTCCAAAGTGTGGCATTTCGACCTGGGACCCTTACCAAAGTTTGTTTCATCAAATTTCTCCGAACGAGGGAGGGGGGGGTCAGTGAAATTTGATGAAAAATGTTTTGGTAAAGGTCCCAGGTCGAAATTCGGAAGTTTTAAATTTTTCAAAATTTTCACCACACTGGAGCTCCCACACTTAGGAATTTTTTCACTTGTGGCATGTTACATGGACATGTGCTGACCCAACGACCTCCCGTGGTCATATGAAAATGGTTCAGGTGTCATATCATAGAGAATGATGAGACGAATCGTTTGCAACAAACCGCATGTCGCTACGATGAATACTTTCGGAGATAGAGCCATTTTAAGTTTTCTTCCGAGCATATATAAACCCCCGACAACGTAAGTCTGATCACTTCATCGAAAGACGAGGTAAGCGACGGTCGTCGCTCTCAGCTCCCGATATCGGGTGTTTCAAAGGACTCTATCTTTTGAAGTAGGCAAGCTATCTTCTTACTTCAAAGTTTGTGTGATAGAGTTTGATAGTGTCTTTACTACTGATAAAATTTTTTAAAAGTGGTATGAGTAGTAAAATGCGGAATTTTTTTAAAATTCTTAATTTTCAGTTTTTTCAAAGTTTTAACATGTAGACTAAGGTTTTTAAGTATGTTGAGTTCAAATCCGCTATCAGATTTGAAATTGAACTAAGTCTAAGGAAGCTTTGAGGGTTATATCCCAGCTACTGATCACTACCTTTGACTCGGCGTTGCTGTTACCACTTCGGGGCAGCGACAATGATGTCTTCAGCTGTAAATAGCGGGTATCGGGGAAGATCTCTCACTTCCCTAGTGATCAGCACAAGGCCTTCGGGCTGTCGACGGGATCGAGTGCCACTCACTACACTCAAATGTATCATTCCTTACTAAGTGTAATGCTTTAGGAATATGACTGTACTACATGATTCCAAACTTATACAAATTTCATTATCTTACAGTTAACGAGAAATCTCAGTAATGACAAACGACAAAAACCGAAAATTCCACATCAAAATGTGCACATGTGGGCGAATCAATTGCAGTGCGGACGCCAAGGCGCATGTTAAGAAGGCGGGCACTGACCACATGATTATCTTGAATAGGGTTGCGTGTGTAAAGTGTAGAGTGTTGAAGGGAGTTGAGGATGAGGCGCGGTTTTACAGAGTGCATGCAGATTGTAGTGGAGGTTTGGTGAATGACCTGAGATTCACGCAGTTGATTGTTGAAGAGAGGGAGCGAATGTTGGCGATAGAGTGAGACGGCAAGGTGGAGAATGTTGTTGAGAATGTTGTTGAGAATGATGAGTTGGCGAAAGCAGTTGCTTCGTTGGAGGCTGAGATTGAGCGAAAGAGAGTGCTTGAGAGTGATGATGAGGATGATGTGGATTTAGATAGGGAGCGTGTGAGGAAGCGTGCGAGGAAGTTGAGGTCTTCTTCCTCGGAGGTGTCCAACATAGTTGTTCAGGACCCCCCGCAGAGCTCATCTTCCCCAAAAGTGAAGAGTGGTGGGATTCGTGTGCAGTCGGCGAGGTGGTTGAAGGATGAAGAGAAGAAGCAAGTGTCGCAGCAGATGGCGCATGATTTGTTGATAAATAAGTATGAGAGTTTGAAGAAGGTGAAGGATGAAGTCGTGAATGAGTTAGATGAGTTGAAAAAGAAGGAACTGAAGTCGAAGGAGATAGCGGATGATAATATTCGAATGAGGCGTAGTGTGACTGATTTGAAGAATAAGACGCGAGAGTTGGAAGAGAAGAATGATGACTGTGAGAAGAGGGCGAGTGCTGCAGAGAGGAGAATGAGAGATGCAGAAGCAAAGTTTGAGGAGATGATGAAGGAGATGAGTGTGTTGAGGGTGAGAAATGTTGAGTTGGAGAGGAATGTGGCTCGGCGGGGTGATGAGAGGCAGGCGTTTGAGAAGTTGGAGCGCATGAGGGATGAGTGGAATCGTTTGAATGAGGATAGGTTGTTTGAGTTTCACATCCCTATTCGGGATAATCATTTGGACGGTCAAGTCCTCGTCAACCAAAGTCTCAACGAGTCCATCATATGTTACAATGGCCATCCGACTAAGAAATGCGTGCATGCCACACTGAGAATGCGAGGGGATTTACATAAATTTTCTGTTAGGAAGCCCGCGAGACTGCCTAAGGATGGCTAACTTGGCAAGTGAAAAGCAAATAAGATAGTATATCCTATTCTAATACATATCATTTTCATTGCAGATCTTTTCCCCGCCTTCACCACCCCATCACGTCACTCCCGAGAACGAACCAACGGCTCTCTTAAGGTCCACCTAGGGGCAAGACATGATAGAACCTCCACGCGGTTTGCCCTGGGCAGTCTTCAGACTGGCGAATACTATCATTAAGTTGAATCTGCTATCAGTCAACTTGAACGTTGCGTCGCGTTAGAGGGTTATATAAACCACTACCTCTCATTTCATTTCATTTCAATCATGCAGACGCCGAACAGTCAAGTCAGCTCTCCTCGTGGACCGCAATTAAGGCCGCGAAATTTATTTGATGAATGTGTTAGACTAGAGGAGCAAGACAGACTCCACAACAATCTCGCTCGGATTGGCAATCCGATGACAGCAAATGTTGTCAATCCAACGGAATGGCGCTACATTCCACTTTTGAGTCACATACCAATTAGCGTGGAAGTCGACACTGCTACCAAGGAGAGAGTCAAAGACTCTCTCAGCAGAATCGGTAGGCTGTAAGATGACGACCCCCGAGAACGAACCACCGGCCCTGATAAGGGCCATCATGGGGCAAGATTTGATAGAACCTCCTCGCGGTTTGCCCTGGGCAGTCTTCAGACTGGTGAATACTATCACTAAGTTGAATCTGCTATCAGTCAACTTGAACGTTATGCAGTCGATTGCCATCCCTGAAGCATTCTGATTCGCTGTTGAGCAATTCATTGTTGAAAACCCTATATAAGCCAGAAGATTGTAGCGCTTCTCATTCAATTTTAAGTCACGATGGAAGCAACGTCTCCTGCTAGTACCATTCCCGACTTCATCATCCTCGACGAGTGGGATGAAGATAACGCCATTCCCAACTTCATCATCCTCGACGAGTGGGATGAAGAGGATGAGAAGAAGGGGAAGATCAAGAAGATCGTTTGGACGGATGAGGTGTGGACTCCGAATACCACCCGCATCCGAAAGGTGCCAGATGCACCAGCACGACCTAGGCGGTATAGGGTATATGAGAACCTAACCGTCATACCTATTGACTATTCAAGCCAATAGTCAACTTGTTACTCCCGAGAACGAACCACCGGCCCTCATAAGGGCCACCATGGGGCAAGACGAGATAGAACCTCCACGCGGTTTGCCCTGGGCAGTCTTCAGACTGGCGAATACTATCATTAAGTTGAATCTGCTATCAGTCAACTTGAGCGTTGCAAATGAAGTTCGGTGTAATACTTCCTTTCGACGGGCGTTCCTGTAAAGGGCGGCGGTGAAACCCGTCGCTATGTATACCGCAAGGGACATTCGGCAATGGTGAATCTTGTTAAACCTCTCTGCGTCATGTTTGCAAGTGATTGCCTCTGTCTCAACGTAGCATGCATTCGCGCCAGGGCGACATTTAGCCAACTGTCGAAGGTTGCCTTATAAACTTTCCATTGCATACGTTATGAGAACCATGAGTTATACCTGTCTCTATCAATGAGACGAATTGATGAATGGAATGAAATGGGAGGACACTCACGCGCCACACGCAACATAACACACTTCTCTCTTCCGTAGTCTAACAAGCTCTTTACACATGGATCGCAGTCGATTGCTATCCCTGTATCAGAAGTGTAGGCTATCTTAATTTTATTTAACACTATTTCATCTGCCATCATCTCCCATATGAAATGTTATAAGATTTAGAAGTTAGACTGAGCGTGCTACTATTTTCAAATGAAAAAGTATACATGGTTAAATCATCCACTTAAGCCCATCCGTAGTCTAACAAGCTCTTTACACATGGATCGCAGTCGATTGCTATCCCTGTATCAGAAGTGTAAGCTATCTTAATTTTATTTAACACTATTTCATCTACCATCATCACCCATATGAAATGTTATAAGATTTACAAGTTAAACTAAGCGTGCTACTATTTCCAAATGAAAAAGTATACATGGTTAAATCATCCACTGAAGCCCCATTCAAGTAAGTCAGTATGAAAGCAAAGATAATACGAAATAAAAATTTATTATGGCATGTATTTCAAAAGGTCTTCATCGTCAATATCGTCCCAGAGTCTGACTTCACATAGATCGCAAAAACAGTTCACTTGCTTCAATCGTTCTTCTACCGCGAGCCTCACTTTGTCGATGTACTCCCACTCCGCCATAGTTCGTGGCTGGGAGTTAGGGGTGTACCATTACCATAATTGGTGGAGGAATTTGGTGCTGGTGATCTCCATCACATCATCAGTATCGTACTGCAGATACTTCCACCTCACGCCTGTTAAGTCGGGACACTCCTTCTCACATACACTCTCCTCTTCGTCGTCCGCTGGTAATGACAACTTTCTGATATTGTCGAGTCGGTATATTTTCTCCACCTTCCCCTTCGTTGGACCGTTTGGCGCAACGAGCGCCTTTGGTGTTGAGCATGGAGAAGAGAATTTTGTGTTCGGTGTTGTCGGAGGGCTTGTCATGTTGACTGTGAATAATAACTTTGAAATGTTTTCTAATTCTTGAGTATAAACAAGCAACCAATCAGAATGAACAGCCAATGAATGATGAATATGGAAGTATATATGTAAAGTGACATCCGTGTCATTTCACTCTGTCTTTGAGACGTGTAAGTAAACTGTCCTCTAGTGAAGTCTCTATCTTGTTGAAGAATCAACCTTAAACATAATTTCCTTGAAATGGTAAGTTGAAGATTTCCTCTCTCATCTCCCTCAAACGTGTGGCTAATAGCATCTTCCTCAATTTCAGGCATCTACTTCATCACCAAAGCCCTCCCTTCTTGAGGAAAGTTTAGAGTTGTTGAGTGAAGGTAGGTTGTAACAATACACTGAGACTTAAACAGAGATGATAGAATGATTTCTCTTTCAGGTGATGTTAGTTCCAGCTCAGGACTCTCGCGACAAGGCAACGAGTGGGAATGTGCTGACTGCGGACATATTTTTACATGGAAGCACAGTCTCCTTCGACACATCAAACAACGTGTGTGTCAACGCAAAGCGGCATCAATCTCCGGAGGTGAAGTTGATTCTGACGATGACATCTCCTTTCCTTGCGATTTGTGCCCTCTTTCTTTTGATAGTCACTTTCAGCGATCTTCGCACAGACTTCAACACACGCATGCAAATGATCACTACACCAACGGTACCTCTACCATCTCCCTCATCAATGTTTCACATAATAATTTAGTACGCGACTACTGCATGGAGTCCAATACTCAAATAGTAGATTTTCCTGAGTGGCTCCTTCAAAATTCTAACATCATTGAAGCGCTCTTCAACAATTTAGACAATTTTAGAATGAAGGCGCTCATCTACCTTAAACTAAAATAGATTAAAATAGATTTTCAAACGGGTCAAGTGACGGAGAGAATACAGTTTCATGTTCCTTCCTCTTCCGCAACCGAAGTTGTAGACTGCGAGTCTTAGCTAAATTTTCACATTCAATGTTTAAAATCAAATGTAGATAAATTCAATCAACGCGACAGCGCTCTCATTTTTGATGGTGTGGACTCAACCATATTCAAAATTTCCCTATTAGAAAGTCATGCAGCTCGAGGCACATTTAAACTATCAAAAACGTTGTATAATAAGAAGGCTGTCATCAATGTCGATTGTAAATCACAGTGTTTCAAATATGCAGTCCTATCCATCCTTCACTATAATGATATCAACGCCCATCGAGATCGCACCTATAGCTATAGACAGTGGGAAGATGAACTAGACTTTGAAGGTTGTGATAGTAGCAACATGAAAATCAAGGATGTAGAAACGTTCGAAAAACATAATAATAATTAAAATTGTAGTTCACGTGCGGGAGAAGGGGTTGAAGGGTGCCCGCTATAATTCACGTTCAACTTGTTATGAACGTGTAGTCAACCTCTTATTAGTAAAACAAGATGATAGCGAGGAATGGCACTACTGTGGTATACCCTAAATCTCTCGCTTGTACACTCACTTGGTGCACTCTAAAAGAGGTGAACATTTTGTATGCGACCGCTGCATCCGTTCCTTTTGGAGTAAAGATAAATTTGAAACTCACTATGAATGGTGCAAGCGAGGTAAATTACAAATGGAACGCATGCCCAAAGATAAAATATTTTCACATAGGGATAATGGTGACGAATTAAGTCCCCTGCGTGTCATTTACGCAGACATAGAATGCTACATTGATGATATCATCCACAAGCCAGCATCCATATCCTGCTATGAAGTATGGCATGATCACTTTAGGAATAGACAAAACAAAATGCATACTTGGCAAGGTGAAGATTGCTTTTCAAAATTTCTAGAATTTCTCGATAAAGCTGCCAAATTTCAACAATTATATGATTCCCAATTGCAGCGTAAGTCACTACATATGTCAGATGAAGACAAACAGAAATTTGAAAGTTGCACATCCTGTCCTAAATGTCATAAAACGTTTGATGACGATAAAATTAAGAAAAAGTGCGTGATCATGATCACATCACTGGTAAATTTAGAAACGCACTCTGCTCCAAATGTAACTTTTCACTTAGGTTGAGACGTCGTGTACTACCCGTCATTTTTCATAACTTTAAGGGCTATGACAGTCATATGCTCATAAAAGGAGGGTTGAGCTAGATGAAATCGTGGCAGTTTAATGTAATAGCGCAAACGAGAGAAAAATTCATGGCAATGACAGCAAAAGTACCAGTAGATAAAACTAAAGAAAATAAGACAGTCTTCTTCGAAATAAAATTTTTAGATTCATTCCAATTCATGTCAGGGTCACTAGCTTCTCTCGTTCGTAATTTCACGTTTCTTCCCCATAATCAAACTTTGAAGAAACACTATCCAAACTTAACGGATAAAATAATCACTCGCAAAGGAGTCTTTCCCTATGCGTATTTTAGCTCGATGTCTAAACTAAATGAAACAACCCTTCCTTCCATTGACAAATTCCAAAACGATTTGACGGGTCAAGATTGTCCAGTAGAGGACTATGAACATGCTCAAGAGGCATGGTTAAAATTTGATTGTAAAACGTTTGGCGATTATATGATCGCTTACTTAGAATTAGATGTCATTTTGCTGGCTGATGTCTTTCAGGAGTTTCGACGAGTGGCATTAGAAGAAGACAAATTAGATCCTGTCCACTTTGTCAGTCTACCAGCCATGTCCTTTAAATCAGCCTTTAAAATGACTGGTTTGACCATTCATCTCTTACAAGACCCCGAGATGTATAACATATTTGAGCGCGGAATACGCGGTGGTCTCATATTTGTGAATAAACATCACATAAAATCTAAAACAGTAGGTAATGATCATATCCACCTAAAGTACTATGACCAAAATAATTTATATGGCAGTTCACTGTCTAAACCACTACCTCACTCCGAGTTTAGTTGTTTGATGAGTTTAGTTGTCAAGATGAGCTTGCGTATTACTCCAACCCTTCAAACATTCTGAAGATTCCAGATGAAGGTGATTGGGGATATCATTTTGAAGTGGATTTGATTTATCCAAATAATATTAAAAATGAAACTGCTGATTTCCCACTCGCACCTGAATCTGGTGAAGTGACTGAAGATATGTTTTCACCATTCATGTCACAATTTCATAATAACTTAACAGAGTGTGGACAGCCAAGGTACAAACCATGCCGCAAACTTTTGCTCAACCAATATGATAAGAAAAATTATCTCGTGCACTTCTGCATACCAAAATTCTATTTAGAAATGGGCATGCTTCTAAAGTCAGTTCACCGCATTATCAAATTTAGACAGAAAGCCTTCCTCAAACCCTACATAGATAGTAACAGTCAAAAACGTGCACTCGCCCAAAATAATTTTGAAAAGGATTCTTATAAATATAAGAATAACAGTCTTTTCGGAAAGACCATGGAGGATGTTAGAAAACGTATGAACTACAAACTAGTCGTTGATGAACAAAAATATCACAAATTGACCTCATCACCTCTTTTCATTGATAGAAACATCATCGATGAGGACCTTGTAGGTGTTAAAATGATAAAATCAGAAGTTGAGTTGTGCAAACCCATCTATATTGGGCAAGCCGTTTTAGATTATTCCAAGCTTGAAATGTATCAACTCTTCTACAAAATATTAAAACCATGCCCTCTCGTAAAAGAGGTTCGCTCGCTGGGTGGTGATACAGATAGTTTCTTTTTAGGAATTACCACTCAAAAAGATTTAAATTTTAATGAAGTAGGTAAGTCATTAGAAAAATATTTCGACACATCTAACTACAATCCCACTCATCCACTCTATTCCATACAGAATAAAGCCAAACTTGGTTGTTTTAAGGATGAAACAGCAGGAAAGGAAATAGATGAAATGATTCTCCTCCGTCCTAAAATGTATTCCATGAAATTAAAAGAATGTGCAGATTGTATTAAGCGTGCTAAAGGTATATCAAAATCCATTGTTCACAAAATGAAACATCGGTCCTATAAGAATGCCTATGAAAATAAAACTATGACGTTTGTCAATATGACAATCTTAAAATCTCAAGTTCATACTGTGAAAACGCACACGTTCAAGAAACGAGCGCTGTCAGCATGGGAGGATAAGAGGTGTTGGATAGGACATAACACATCTCTTTCACATGGACATCCTGACACAAACATACCTCCACCCAAAAGAATAAAACTCACGCTACCACATTCAGGAGATGTATTGACATAATCAACTTTAACTTAGTATTTTGATGTTGCTTTTTGTAGATATATATATGGTTGTTTTATGTATCGCATGAGATCGTTGCTTCCTTGTGAATATATGCCTACAGTCAGCCCATTCCCCCTTTATCTGTGAAAAGACTTTTTCATACACATATTTTTATTTCAATAAACATATCACAATGACTTCACTTTGTTTTCCGAAACACTAAAGTTACGAGGGATTTAGTATCTTTCACATGGATGCACTCTTGAAAACCATTCGTAATTTTGATAGCAATAGAGGGTATAGTTTGTTTGACGACGGGATGATAGAAAATAGATTCAAACATCTTCTCGACTATTCCATATGAAGCGTCTTTATCATGAATGAAATCACGTAAAATGTATTCTTTTTTCTCACCAACAGAAATAGGTAGAATCAAATCACTTTGAATGTAAAGGTGCTGTTCATGTTTATCAAGTGTCATTGGTGTTTCTATACCAATCGTATGCGCAGCAGTAAACACAGTTTGTAGCATTGAAAAACCAAAGAGTTTTTTCAAATTTTTACTCAATTGACATTGAATGTAATCACCCAGTTTCAGAACAACGCGTTGATTTTCAATTGAAAACGAAATGTGGTGTGTCTTTACATCATATTTACTTTTCATCACATGCTTCAACTTCTGCCGTATATAAGGATTTACTACATGAATGAAGCTTTCAACTGTATGATATAGACGCGGCATTATATTGATAGCAACTTTAGATTCTTCATAAGACTGGTAAATTTTCTTGATGCGATCAACATAGATGTCCACCCACCATTCATCATTAACTGAATCAGCTTTAGTGTGATATTCATGAGAAGAATACACCAGACCGCTTCCAATAATAGGTGTTGGATGTCTTACAAAATGACGCAAGGTTGGAGAGAAATAAACTGTAAGTTTGTCATCATATTTCTGAATAACCAACTTATTTTTGTCCGCCATAATTTTCCCTCCATACTTCTTACCCACAGTCTCATTCCATCGTTTTACTAACTCAATAAGTGATAAAGGTTGAACACAACGCTTTTTCAAAATGATGCGTTCTTTGCATTCTACAACATCTTCATCAAATATTTTAAATCTATAATGAAATTTGTTGATTCGATTTGAATAAACTTTTTTAACATTTGCAGTAGCAATTGACGTTAGATGTAGTCCATTACCAAAAACCGAGATGTGGATAGAATTCATTATCCAACCTCAGTGTAAGACCTTTAGTAAAAGAATGAAAGCGAAGGAACTGTCTCCCACTCCAATGATAGATAGTAAACTCATAAACTTTCTGATCCTTACTCTTCATGATGGAAGCATTACCACTGTTGAATGCCTTAATAATTTTCTCATTCCCAAATGGACCATAATAATCTGATTTTATCTGAATTCATTCATAGTTCCACTTTCCATCTGACGATAAATTGTATGGGAACTGGAATGCATTATTCATCGTTATTCCATCATGGGTGCGAGGAGTCAATATCATTTCTTCCAAATCATTCACATTCTGAATATTGCTATCATGGCAAATACTAGAAACGCCAACCTCCCATTCACCTTCTAAATGCAGTGGCCGATTTAATTCTACTCGATAGTCTGATGGTTTACTTTTGGGAAATTTATTCATAGAAGCATTACTGGGCAAGTAGATTAGAAACGAATCCTTATTTTCACTTTCCATATCATTCACATTGGAAACATATATTTCCACACTTTTGCATTAATTCTTCATTCGAAAATGGAGTGTGATACTTGTCACAGCATCTTTATGAAAAGGAATCAACGCACCAGCATCGTCATAAATTGCAATATCAATTTGTGGCATATAGTTTGATTTCAGTTTTGTATAATGCACTTTCTGAAAAGTATGCTTAGATAGAGTACTATTGCTTTTTGGTTGGTAGGGTATCATTGCTAGAAGTGGAGCTTCAACATCTCCCACACGTACATCTTCACCAATATTGGAATATATCTGAAAATAGTTAATACGACGCGATAGTGACATGTCTGCGCTAGCTTTGGTTACAGTACCACTTTTAAAGATATTTTGATCAAAACCCAAAATGTCCATTAGAGTTTTATCCATAATTAGTTCAATACCTTTTCCACTTATAGTGAGAGACAAAACACCTTCTTTTTCAGAAAATGAAATTTGTTGCTCATTAATCACTTCATTTAAATAATCTACAACCAATTTAACTGAAGTAATAATGCGAGGCATCAACACTCTTGTTTCATGTAAGATACCACCTAAAGGCTCTACACACTTTCTGTATAAAGATACGGTCCATTCTGTATCAAATTGATTGGACCTTTCACATGGTAAATGTTGCATATCAAAGTTTCCATGAACAGCTGCAGAACGATGTCGTAAGAACTGATGAAAATCTTTTGAACAAACTAATACTAGATCATCATCATTTAATTTACTTATTGCAATATGATTAGATGATTTGATATAAGTCAATGTTGCCACTTGTTTACCATCAACTCGAAGGAGATAATTAAATTTCTTCAATAATGTTTCAGGAGTCATGTTTGTCTTTCTTGGCTTAATCACAATCTTCTTCACCAACGTCTTCTCATTTCTTGGAATAAGATCTACATAATAAGCTTCCTCTCGATATATTAACTGTTTATGACCACTTATGTGGTAATTAACGTTAAAATTATCATAGCTTGTTAAGGCGCTAGCGCGGTAACCTAAATCATTTCTTAAACTTGGATTTAAACCAACAATCCAATCTTTCTTAACTACATGATGTACATAATTATGATCATCATTGTGCGGAGTAAATTGGACAATATGTTTACACGCTTTATTCAGGAAATCATACATAAACTTTTTACATGATAAGAGATCTCTCTTTGGCCACTGTGGAATGTATACTCGGCACCCCTTTTCACATTCGTAAGCAGCTGTGCGTCTCATATTAATAGTCATCACCTCATGATCAAAAGTATAGACACAGTTCCTATGAACAAGTTGAGTGACACCCACTTCCCACTTTCCATTTAGCTGTTGTGTATGATCAATGGGAGTAGAAAAGAGTGCGGCTCGATTACTAGCAAATCTATTTGCGGCCGCATTGCTAAGCAAAATATGATAAAACGACATTTTTATATTGCTGATCTGCGACTTTGCATAACATCATGAAGACTTGGATTTTGGACTCTCTACAATATATCAGAGTTGATCGTAATGGAAACGTACATTTCAAAAATTCTCATGGTCATGCATCAAGAGGTATTACATTAACATGGCGACAATTTGTCAACCTCAATGATATCATGAGGGATTTGGAATATTTTGAAACATTAAGATTCATCTCCTTGGGTGATCAAGTTTGGCTTCAACATTACAGAAATGAAATTCAAATCTACCATTCTCATTCCGCAAACTGTTTCTCATTTCGCAAATACAATTGGGAGAAGTATAGAAGATACATACATCGCTCCATCATGACATTTATTCGTCGTGAGTTCATCGCCCTACTATGCAAATCTTAATCAGACATGACCACCACGCACCATGAGTTGGAAATTAGATTCCCTACAACGTATTGAAACGGATCATGATCGAAACGTCTATTTCAAAGATTCAACTGGAAATGTGAGAAGAGAGTTTGCTTTATCTTATCGTCATTTTCAATCTCTACATCATATCATGAAGGATTTGAAATACTTCTATATGACAAGACATTCACGTATTGGAAATCGCATCTGGTTGCGCGTCAACAATCGGCGAATTCAACTCTATCATTCCCAACTCCATACTAACTTCACATTTCATCAAGGCAGTTGGGAAAAGTATAAAAGGAAGGTACATCGCTCAATTTACTCATTTTTTCATCATGAAGCGCCATCGCTACACCATCGTCAACATTCTCCGTCGCTTCAGACTCTACACCAAAATCGATCTCACAACATTACATCAACACCTTCCAAACAGCAAGTATTACCCGGGCCGACCTCAAATGTTAGTGGTGAAGATGAACAATTCACGGAATCTTCAACTCTTCCCGAATGGGACTGTACAGATTCTCGGCGCCCTTTCTCATTCATCGGCGCAGTCAATGCGCTTAGAGCTACAGAGACTACTACGTCGGATATGGAAGAGGGAGAGGTGTGTGATGTCGAATCTGACTGTGGACAATATGGTGATCTCTACTCAATTGAGTGAAAGTGTATCATTTTTGAAGATTCGTACCAGCAGTTACAATTTGTCTTATGAACCCGAACTTTTTCATGCAGCTCTCATTAGTTGTTGGTTACCTGTGCATGTGGCAATCTTTCATATTAGTAAAGTGATCATTACTGGACTAAAATCTCATGTACAAGCAAATGTGATCCTAGACTATCTCATCGAGTATGTACGTGCCCAGGGGATTGTAAAATAGAAAACAATTTTTCTAACATGATGTTTTTATTTCAAATCATGATAGAACTTACAAATCATTTTTTCATTAGAGGATGGATTACATGAAAAGTTTTGAATAACAGATACAAATCGAGATACATGTAAACGTTTTAAGATGAAGTACAGTACAAAAGCACCACACGTTGATGAAAGTGGATGTTGTAGTATGCGTTCATTTCGCTGATATTGACGCGTATGTTTTCTCAACCACTGCTGTGTTGGTATATTTGGAGGTTGAGCAAGAGAGTCAAATAGTTCACCACGTCGGTCTTCTCCAATAAAGATCGCTTTCCAATGCTCACCGCCTAAATTCTGCAAATGAGTGTTTAGCACAATAAAGATGGGATAGTGATTTACTGCAGGTGGTAAGGTATCGAGCGAATAGACATTATCAAAAGCTTTCAACGTCGCTTCATCTGCATTACGCTGTACTTTGGTTTTAATATCGTCAGCAGTCAACCAACTCACTAACGATTATACTGAAGAATCACGTCACGATACTTAGTTATTTCAATATTTGAATCGAAGACTGCATAAATTAATACATTGATCGTCGCAGCTAGCGCTGTTTTGAACGTCAAATCCAAACGAATATTATGAGGCACGTTCGCTTGACGATAGGGTGCACTAATATCGCTGTCAGCAGTCAAATCAAATGCATAAATAGTATATCCACTCTTAAACTCTTTCATTGTGAGTCCGTTGGTGTCATCCGTATTGTAAAAGCCAAAGACATTCATAAAATCAACATTACTGCGCATAAATTGATCCGTAGAAAAATCTGGCTGGTAGGGTGGACCAGGATGACTCACACAATTTACACGTAAAGCAATTTCACTTAACTGATTGTGTTTAAAATTGAAAGGATTCTTCTTTATATTACCATTAAATGCATCATTTTCAACCATTGCCACCATGAGGAGCTTCGGTGCTTCCGATGGAAAGAGGCCATCTTTCATGAAACTCTTTTGATATTTCGGAATTGTAAAGGTGAGAAGCTTTGTATGCTGAACGGGGTAAATTGCATTTTGGCGGTTAAGACCTTCAGCATGCCCTCTAATGACACTTGGATTCGGTACTACTCGACGAATGTAAAGTGCAATACTTTCCATATGAATTCTAAAATTGGCAACTTTAGCAAATGCATTCAGCGCAAATTCAGGCTTATTCAATGTCAGCTTGAGTCGCATGCTGGTATTACAGAGTAAAAACTTTGACTGTCTAAAGAAGTCTAAATTCAGCGGACCATATAGCTGACATACTTTACTATCTTTAATCATAGTAGATCGCTTTACAACGCCACTGTTTGTTTCAGCATCAAATTTTCCTGCTTCATCTCTGTACCATCCCATGGCTTCCATATGACTTTTTTGTGCTGCTGGATGAAACTGTGATACATGATTGAAATATGCTTTATAGGGATAATCGCTTTGGCCACCTTCCACCTGCTGCTCTCCAATCGCTAGAGAAACATCGCGAAGTAATGTAGTCAATGGTAAATTGTTCAGTCCAACTTTATGTGTATCGTCAATAGCAGTTCCATCTGCTTGCTGAATTCTAAACCTCAAATCAACCATCGCATAACTGAAATCTATGTAGTCATCACTACCACCAGGAATAACAAATTCAATGGGGCCAGCATTCTCAGCAGTTCGATGATGATAATCTACAATACTTGAACTAAGAATATCTGTCTGTATGGCTTGTTGATCAAACAAACAAAAACCGGAAGTTTTACACTCCATGATTAGAAGTTATGGCAGCGTCGTCGTTTAGCGCCTGATGAATGAGTAGAGCCTCTGCGACGTGTGCGTGAATGCCTTTTGACTGAAGATCGCACCTTACCAGCTCCGTGATGTTTCCTTCTTCCTTTATTCATTCGTTTAGGCGATTTCTCTCCTTGAGTAACACCAGCAAAGGTCTGCTTCAATGTTTTTAAACCGCGTTCCTTCCCACCATTCAACAAACTGCTCTTAAAACTTCTACCTCTGGAAAGATCACTAGCAACATCACCAGCAAAGCCAACGGCATTACTTAAAACATTTCGTTTTAAAGATCTACCGACATTGGATATGAGAGGTGCTACAACAGATTTCAGTGCACCAAGTATGCTACCTCCACGTTGGCGGCGAGCGCCGATGTAAATTTGTCCTCTACCACTTACATAGGAGGGTCGTGAATAAAATGAGGCAGTTGGATTCATAGCTCAAACCCTAAACATTGTTAGTTACAACTTTGCATGAATCACTGTCGATCACTTAGATGAAAGATGTCGGCACGACGCATCCAAGAGTTCATACTTGAAGGATAACCAGTCCATTTAACAAGACACCATTCTTCACCTTGCCGTTTTTTACATCGAATGATTTTCTCTACCAAATATGTTTCACTTTCAGTGACTACCTCAATCTCATCGCGGTAAAAGCTACCCTCAATTTCTTCATTATCGTAATCTTTCAACTTGTAAGTGGTGGGAGAGTCTTTTTGATCAATCCTTGATACTGTAAATACCTCCTCTGTCCAATTCGGAAGGTACCCTTTGGCAAAAACACTTTTCACTTTTGATATACGAACTTTATCGCCAATTTTCACATCACTTTTCACATGAGTGCGTTTACGTTGGAATGATTCGCGCACTTTATCTACATTGTCAGCATTTACATCTACTGGTCTGAGTCCAATAGAACGATGGATATAGTGATTGTAGGCATGGAGTGTATCTTGTAGAACCTTTGTCCAATTTTGTGTCAAATTGGCAGTAAAATGTCGACACAAGCGATTTTTTAATGTGCGATTAAAACGCTCAACGAGAGCAGCTTTATAAGCACTCTTTACACTAAACAACTCAATGTCATGCCTCTCAAATAATCTTGTCACATGCTGATTTTCAAACTCTTTTCCTTGATCACTCTGAATTCTTTTTGGAATGCGACCTTCTCGAAAAATTGTTTGGAATGCTTTTGCTACTCCTTTACCTTCTTTAGTTTTTAAAGGTTGAGCCCACGCATAACGCGAGAAAATATCAATGACGGTTAAAATAAAATTATTACCCGGGTTATGTTTTGAAATGGAGGCAACATCACACAAATCTGCTTGCCACTGTTCATCGATGTCATGAACAATATAATGGCGGGTGCGGTACTTCTTTTTCGCTTGTTTGTGGAGTGTATAGGTAGCCTGACCCTTTAACCATCGTTTCACTTGTGATTGTGGAAGACCACTCGCTTTTGATAATTTCTTGATGGATGCAAATCCTGCCGGATGTTTTACATCATAATAGATTGACTTCAAACGTTCAGTCGATGACAACTGACTCTTTTTCCTCCTTCTCATCTTTTTGCTTTCTTGCCTTTCTACATTTACAACAACTACAGCATTTAGCTTTAGCGGTTTTGCGATCGTGCTCACATTGCTTAGGGGTTTCATTGTGAGAGCTAGCGCAGCAAGTGCAAGTGACAACGACATTCACCTCTGGCGGCTCATTACATGGCAAGCAACACATCTGCTTCATATTAATAGTCTGAGAACATGTATTTCTTGGGAGGAGCTGTTTTACGTTTTCCTTTTACTAGTTTTAGTGGTGTCGTAGATCTACGTCGAGTTCTTCCTCTTGTTTGCTTACTGAGTGTGGGAGGGGATGTAGCAGGTGACGTCTTAAACCAATTTGTTGGCATTTTCATCGTCTGAAGCATTGGAGCAGTAGCCACTGTTGAATCAAGTTCTTTCAATGTCTCATTATTCAAAGCAAATTTTGGCACATTATGCTTTTTCAATAGTTTAAGAAAGTATGTCCAACCAGGTGGAACATACGAGTAGCCCTGACGGCGCTTTCTACGTGTCGCATACTGAATCAAGTCTTCATAACGTGAAGCATCAATCACTTTATTTTCATCTGTAATGATTTCTCCTCTATCATTTACATTGAGATGGGGTTCAATACTGTTGAAAAGAGATATGGCATGTACATGAGATGCTAAAGGTGTAGCAGTCGACACAGAGTCACGCATCTTATTCTTCAAATTTTTCAATTGTTCAACAGTTTCCGATTGTAATAATACAGCACGATGTGGATCTTTGATGTGAACATTTTGCTGATAATCTAATTCTTTCCTATACCTATATGATTTGCAAGAGGTTGCTTTTCTTGTTGTATAGCAGTCAATTGTACATATTCATCCTGAGGAATAACAATCATGCGAGAATAAGAACTCATAGTTTGTAGATAATCATGGGAGTTTTCAAAATATCACTTCGAAATCTAAATTCTTCCGGACACTCTTGCGTAAAGTCAATGAATAAAAGTAACCGTGTGGTTTTTCAGTAGCTGTTTGAAAAATTTCAATTAAGGCTTTTGATCCTCTTGGTGCAACTTGTCGCGCTAAAATTTCAAATTGACTTTTATCCCGCGGATTCTTGAAAATATCATAATAGTGTGTATTCAGGTTTCGTGTGCGAGCTTCTTTTCCATCAGGAAACAGATTTTGTGTGATAAAGATGATAAAGCACCTTTTATGATGTGCTGCGCGAGTGAACATATCTGTAACATCTTTGGAATTCTTACTTTCTTTTAATAAATCATCCAATACAACAACATCATTAGACTGAAGTTTATCCACTGGAATAATTCCTTCATGTCGAATAAAGTTGCGACTTTGCAATTCCTGAAACAGCGACGGTTGATAAATACCATAACACCAAATCACTCGATTGATAGGTTCCTTAAACAACTCCCTTCTTTTATCCAATAAATTCAGCGTGAAAACAGTTTTACCTGCATGAGATGGACCTGATACAGTCAGAACTTTATCACATTGAAGTCTGAAATCCATTATAATACTTTGAGATTCAACATTTGCATAATTAACGCTTAGAGCCAAAGAAGTTACCCAATACGTTGCCCACGATAGGAGCTAGCATCGGTAGTAACGCTGGAAGGAAACCGCCCTTTTGTGTTAGAGTTTCCCTCTTTCTTTGAAGGGTGACTTTAGGATTGGAGATGAAACGCAATTTTGTAACATATCGCTTAAGTAACTTTCGTTGTCTTGGTGCTAATTTCTTCGTCCTCAACTTCCTCACATGAGAAATAATTTCACGAATGAATTTATCGTTAGCATGTCGTATAGCATTGTATCGCTGATTTGCTTTCATTCGTCGGAGAGCTTGAATGGCTGAAGAAAACTTTGAAGACTTTTGACTTTTACGTTTCGCCATTTTCCGTGTTAGTCTTTGCTAAAACCTGTCTTTACCACATTTGCATAGGTACTAACTATTGCGGCATAAGTGACACTCGAAATGAGGAATATCACAGTGGTTACATTTGCAAAGTTGAATGCAATTACGTATGAAACAGCGTTGACAAAAAGCATGCTTACATCTCTTGAAGATGCGCTTTTCATTTCCATCCTTTCGCTTACATACATCACAACACATAGTTTCACCGTTACTGATGTCTATAGCAAGTCTTTTTGAAGATATGAATTTGCTAGCCTTTTCTAAATAATAGACGCATGTACAGAAGGAATATACTTTGAGAGTGAGCAGACATAGCTCGAAAACCAGTTGTGCTACAATCAAGTACCACTGCATTTTCAATTTTTCTTTATAGAAAGTTGAATGTGAATATCTGAAATCGCTTCAATCACTAGACTGCTACCATGATGGTTAAATGCGTTAAGACGTTCAGCAATTTGTATCATATGTCTCTTAAAAAATTCTTCGGGGGTGATCTACCACTTCCATTGAATAAGAAGCAAAATGGAAAGAGCGACTTTCCACCTCCTCCTTTCCAAAATGACTAAACTTAATTTTCGCAACTAATCGCGCCATTACAATGCTATCAGAGAATGTGTTCATTAACTCTAGAAATCGAGTGCTAGCATCATCGATCACTGCTTCGATGTCGGTCTCATCTTTATGGAAATTTATCACATAATCTTGAACAGCTCCTTTTAAACTTTGTCTATGAAAACGTAATGTTCCGCATTCGTTTGAGAAGAACATGATCGCCCTTTATCTAACCCATCCATTGCATGAAAACAACTCTTCTCATAGTAACATTTATTGAATAACTGTAACAAGCATGCATTATAAATCAATGGTTTGAAACAGATAAAATAGATACAGCTGGTAACTGTCATACAGCGAGCAATGATAACCATACAGGACTTTGGCAGTGTTGAGGTAAGGAGGAAAGAAGCATTGGTTATGAACGTAGCTACTACAACGAACAGACAAAATAGGAACATACAAATCCTTAAAACGTTTCGTGACTTCATGGTAGTGTTGATTCACTCTACTGTCCCAAGGTTGGAGCAAAATATCATCAATTATTAGATTGGGAAATACTTTCCTCTCCTTACCAGGATTATTACAAAAGATGCGTATAACATTGAAAGCAGCTAACCATCGTTTAAAGTCAACAAGAAGAGCACTCTCACAAGAAAAGCCATAGTCTTGCAAATATTTCAGATTAAGTCCATGAATGTGTTTTCTCGCCCATTGATCAACATTGGGATCACAGTTGTCATGTTGATGATAGACACTAACAATCTGATATGTCCAATTGTTCATAGCAATAGCACTGAGCTCCCGTACAGGTTCACCCTCACAATCCATAAAAATGATGATAGAAGCCTAAAACGGAAATTTACACATCTAAGGAAACGTTCTATAACATATTACAAAAGGAAGAATTACATCGATGCTTTTCACGACAAAATACACAAATGATATGATGGCAACGAAGAAGTAAAATGTATCTAATAAGACCACGTCTACGACACTCAAAGCACATAAGCGAATTGTCATAGGGTAGAGTTAGGAAAGGACTAGTAATTCTCCTTCTTTGATTTGCGTTTTGAGGCAGCATTCTTGTCCGACTTGCGCTTCGTACCACTGCTGTTAAGGATTTGATCAATTATGTCATCCACGTTGGGTGGTTTTGGAATATATGATGGATTCCATATGCATGGAGAGAGAGGCTATTTTATTATCCTTGTGCCGACCATAATATAGCCCATTCACTTTGAAAAGGATATCCCAAGTACCTTCTCCGAGCTCGTCGCATGTGATGGGTGTTGAATGATCTCCCTCCTTCTTATAGTAAGTGCACCAATGTGATGCCGGTAGGCAAATTTGATTACCATCCCAAATCTTTCTATAGGGAGTATCCTTGTCATCTCTCGCCTTCCACTCTTGAGCAAGAGGAGTAGGAATGTCCATATTTAATGTCACGTACTCCTCTATAATATCAAGTTGGTGGCGAATGTACGGACTCACGGGGATCAGTATGTAGTCCCCATACTGATTGCGCATTATCTTGACATCCGTGGAAGGGAGCATTCCCGTTTGGAGTACTACGCTATGATCGTCATAACGCAAGACTTGTTTAAATTTACGCTGTAGCGTTGTAGGATTATGTACCTTGGTTGTTTCTTCCACTGGCCTCAGTTGTAGATGATCTGATCGTAGCGAACCTTGTAACGTTTGACCGCCATTTTGTCCTACTAGTGCAGCAGATGGAGTAGATGCCTGAAAATGAAAAAGATTGCATTAAGTTTACGTTCAAGGGAGGAGAGGGAGGGAAGTATCGACTTACCATTTTAGTTGGATAATAGAATAGGGAATTAGAGAGAGAAAATGTGCGTCCGTCACTCGTGCGATTCAACGATGGAATGATTCTCACTGTGGAAGGCTCGCTATTTATATAGAAATGCTTGATTCTCATTGGATGATGATCCTCATTGGACAATAACATCAAGCTGATTCTAAATCTGGCCTCCGTTTACCAATCCGAGCCTTCGTTCGCCCGCTGGAGCTGTTTCTTGGGAAATTCTAACTCTGTCGTTTTTTCGCCAATCTCCCAAATCTTGAATGGCATCTCACATCTAAACGAAGACATATATGAACAAGCCGTTTCTTTCAGTGAATTTGTCTCACTCTTAGCTTTCAAACGAGCTATTGCACGACTTTCTACGATCACTAGAAGCAAAATTGGAAGTTTGGTGCCGGGGGGAGGTCAGTGAAATTTGATGAAACAAACTTTGGTGAGGGTCCCAGGTCGAAATGCCACACTTTGGAAAATTTTCAAAATTTTGACCATACAAAGCCACTCTGACACTTAGGATTTTTTCAGGTGAGCTCCGACCTAAAGTCTTGTAACAGCTCTAACTTTTGAACGGCTGGTCCGATTGACTCGCAACAAAAAATGTCACCTAGCAGTTTTTTCTCCTCTTTCAAACGAGTAGCTGTAAGACAAAATCCGTCCACTAGAACCAAAGTTAGAAGATCGCTGTCGGGGGGGGGGGGGTCAGTGAAATTTGATGGAAAATGTTTTGGTAAAGGTCCCAGGTCGAAATGCCACACTTTGGAAAATTTTCAAAATTTTGACCATACAAAGCCACTCTGATACTTAGGATTTTTTCAGGTGAGCTACGACATTCCACCCTCCCAACCTGGCCGGCACACCACGCCAACCTGGAGAGCGCATCACAAACCACCGCTCGCTACGTCGGCCGGCCAGAGGGGGGGGACGTCAGACTCGAAGCAACACGGCGGCTCACCACGACCGACTCGACTGACAGGAGGGGGGGGGACGTCAGCGACGGCGGCCATCTTGCGCGGTCCAGTGGTGGGGTTTTACTTACTACTCATATGCGATCCTACCAATACTAATACTGACTTAAGAGATATCCCACGAGTAGGCCTATATCAGGTATTTCACATGTCTCTGTGGAAAATACTACAATTAGTCTATACGCGGGATATCTCTTAAGTCAGTATTAGTAATGGTAGGATCGCAGCTTGCAATCATTGCACTTTGCTCCGGATACCTGTATCATTTGATATGTGTATTTCATCATCCGCTTCACTGTGTATGTCATTTACTGAATATCGTTCACTGTTGTCGCGACCGTCGAGGAATCATTAATTCACGAAGGCCATGATAATGAACAACGGGGCTGTTTGAATTATTATTTTATATTGATAATAAAAATATAGGCCTATCGTTGATAAAACTTTCCCTGATCTTGTTGAAAGACGAAGAGCATTGTGATAACTTCATGTAATTTCCTTGAACTGCAATTATTCCCCTTGATTCCTTGAACTCATTTTACACTCAACATGTTCAAAGCATAGTCAGTAATTTAATTCAACGATATAGCGCTGAGCAGTGCCCGTCAGTTAACTCTCCAGTCATGTGAATTTTATCAAATATGTACATGCTAATTAAAACAATGCATGAAGCCGACTAGACACCACAGAGGTATATGTAGCTCGATAAAATGGACTAGTAAAAATATTTTACCCAGAATTCATTCAGACGTCGTCATGAGAAAATATCTGAGCTGATTATTCATTTGATAACAATGAAGTGTTAGAGTCCTTTAATACATCACATAATAAAAGGCCAAAAAATCATGATATCTTAAATCAACCATATGGCCTATCTGTTGCTCTGATGTCATCAGTCTCTGTACATCTGTGTAAAAATTAAATCATGAACAGACCTGTTGGACCGTATATGAGTAGCCGATATTGAAAGGTTATTGATACATTGCATAATCAGATAAAGAAGGCCTTACATTATCATCAGACGATGACTGCATAGTTTCAAGCTTGATCTATGATTACTTCTTTGAATTGTATTCTTGCGAAAATATAATTAACAGAGGTGACAGGCCTACATGTTAGGTAAAATTTAAGCCAATTGTCATACTACACTCATGACAGAGAATGAATTCAAAATAGGTGTGAAATTCTAAGAAACAGGACCAATATCTAAATGCTCAACTTGTTTGGGAATACACAAAAACAGCTGATTATGATTTAAGTGCAAGCATAGTCTGAGGATTTTGCATTTAACAATTAAAATTTATTTATTGGTGGATCTATACGTGTCATTCCATTTTCCTACATCAATCATAGTGACCTCGCAGCATCTTGAACTTTTTCTCTGAGAACGTTGATGAATAGGAAAGTGTAGAAAAGGCTTCTAATAACAATCACTTCGTTGTTTGTTGACACGTGAATATTGAATTGTTATCAATGAATGCGATAAACAAAATTTTGTAGTATCAACCCCCTTTCCCCTTACAAAAGCAAATAGCATGGAATAAGTATCACTGTAAACCGTACAATGCGAAACCGAGAAAGCGATCGATACGAAACCGATAGTTTGGTGTAGGACAGCGGTTTAAATACGAATTTTTGAATATCCTTATGTAGGGCCTATAAATTAGCGTGGTGTCGAGCATTTTGCTAGTTGCGTTTGCTGTCCGGATTTTGAATCGAAGACAGCCTTGGTTTCCTCTTGTACGGTTTACAGTATGTACTCGTAGTTTAAAAAGTGATGAAATGTCTTACAAGTCCGTCTAGTCACTATCCGCAGCGTTAATGTTCTCAGTCGGCACGGAAGACTCTCTACTTGGGACACCACTTATTCTGCGACTCCCCTTCTCTTCAGCTCGTCCAACCTTCAAGGGTATTCGCTTCAGCTGCTCACTTACTTCGGTGTTGATTTTCTCCGCTGACTTTGCCTCACCGAATTTTTTGGCTATTGTTTCTGCAATACAATGGATAAGGTGTACGAGTATGAGGTAGAGTAAGAGTTCAGCTATCACAGGCAAGACTTATGAATGTATGATAAGGTATATACAATTTAAAATGTATTACAAAACATTTGCAATATGCGTAAGCGCATAATTCACTGAAATACATGCATGTAGGAAATCTATATCATTATTTAGTTAGATTTTGTTGCTTGAGTTCGGTTTCACTTTATTGATGAAAAGGCATCGCTTCGACGTGATTAATGGCAGCCGTTATTGGCCAGAATGTTTTGACGGTACTCTTGAATGGAGGTAATCCATCAACATTCAATGACAAGTTTATGCGATCGCTTGCGACTGTGGATACAGAGACGATCTCTTTCAATCCATTGTAAACACCAAAGTGATGATAAACACCAGGATGAACTTGACGGAGCTGATGGTTTCGTGGCTGCGCCTTCTTTTCAAGCAAAGTTCTCGGGTCTAATGGCAGCTCGAGATGGTACTTAGACAGCAGCCGGAGGAGGTACTTCATTGCACTTTGTGTCTGGTTCGTTTCAATTGCGAACGTCTTGATGTCATCAACGATGTTTTTTTCACATTGCAAACTACTACTATTTGACGTTTCAGTCGAATCATCCGTCTCAGGGTCAGCAATAACTTCTGACGCATCATCAAAGTTGATGATGTCATCAGTTGGACTGGACTCATAGGGAGAGCTCTTGATGTTGGAACGATTATCGACAGTTCGTCATCCATGATGGCATTTACATCATTTTCTTGATTTGTCACTGACGAGTCTGAAGTTATTGAATTCAGCATATCCTCCCTCCTAGTCAGAATCCTTCTTAGTTTTGTACGTATTGATGAACGTGTGTGAAGTTGGCGCAACCACTCAGCGCAATCATTTTTGTTTTTACTGTTCCACTCCCAAAAATCACATAAACCACACCATTCGAGGTCGCTGATTATGTGCCACTACTCGGTTTCACGAAATTCAGCCTCCTTTGGCCAGAAAATGCAATTCAAATTTCAAATTGGTTGCGCTGTGAAGTTGGCGCAACCAATTTTTCTGACTTTCATAAATTTAGCGCATCAAGCAACAAAACCCATAACAAACGATGAAATATCCATGCCTAATTATGTGCCACGCAAAAAATTAATAAAAATAATCGATCTTCATGGAAAAAATCAAGTTTCAAAATTTTATTTCACCGAAGTGTGAAGTTGGCGCAACCAAACTTCAAATCAAAATTACTCAGCACTCAGGCAGTTAGGCTTCACATAAATAGCACCAGCGGATGTGCCAGGTCAACATTCATCAGAATCAATCAAACAAAAGCAGTCTTTCACCCGCTCTAAAAGAAAACATTAAACATCAAATCACATGACACAGCTTATAATAAAATATTGCACAACCCGCGCAACCATTTTTCATTTCGAGTGTGCCACTCCTGAAATGCATGTTTCTTGTACAATTTCGGGTCGCTGACTATGTGCCACGCATCAGTTTTACTAAATTCGGCCTCCTTCACTCGGAAAACTCAATTCAAAGTTCAACTACATCACACAATAATTCCAACGCAACCACTTTTCAAGTTGAAATTACTCTGCTCAAACGCCGTTTCACATCAAATAAATAGCACCATCGTGTGTGCCAGGTCAATATTCATCAGAATCGACCAAACACTCGTACCTATTCACTCGCTAAATCAGAAAATATCATCCTTCAAAAACACATATATTTATATGCGATTTTAATTACTATTAGATTGATAGTAATAATTTATTATATCCTTGGACTATGTCTACGATGATCGCTTAAAATATGAATCGTTTTTCTGAAATTTCTTCTAGGGACCTGTGAATAGGCAGCGTTAACATGCTACGTAGCTCGTTTAAAGGTTGGAACATAGAAGAGTTTCGAACTCGATTGAAATTTTAATCGCGGTCGAGATCGAGATCAGGATTTTTTATCGATGTCGAGGTTTGATCGAGGTCAGGTTTCTTTCAATCTTCATTCGAAAGTATTTTGAATGCTTTGATCCTGTTGGAATCTATTACATATCATGGATCATGCTATTAGGCCTAAAGAGGCAATTATTGTCGTGTATGCCTATGTTCCAATATGCATGTAATATCCAACGAATAGTAAAGTTAACATAGTGGTACTCAGCCTTAGGTGACTCTATCTGGTGAGACAGGCTTACATAGGCCTAATCTGTGCCGCAATAACCGTTTCATTGTTTGAGATTGCTGATTCAATACATTGCATGCATGTAGTATGCAGTGTGGCTTGGCAGTTTTGAGAGGACAAATTACATGCCAAGGACTTAAACGGCAATTCAGAAAATGGCTTTGATTGTTTCATCGGAGTATTACTGAGTACAACTTTGATAAGATAAGTCGCATGGTATTTAGTTATGAAAAATATTTAGTCTGACCGTCGACACTTTGATGGTCGAAGTAGTAGCTTTCAAACATGAAGCTTCTGGATAATCATCAATGTAAAAGCAGCAATAACAAAAATCATCATTCCAAGCAATCTGAGATTTATCCAGAGCTAAAATATCTGAGATCCACAGGCCAAACTACGTGCATTACGATCAAATTATTGGTATGGCGTGGCCATACCAATATTTGTTTTGGTATGGCGGTTGCCATACCGCCTTCCGGCGCCTATGGCTAGCGCTGAGTACCAGTCATTAGACAATTGATCGGCTTAAAGCTGAGAAAAAGCTCTGGAACATACTCACTGCTTTTTTAACACCCAGCTCACTACGTAGGGAATCACACAAAATCCCGCACTGAAAACGTAGAAACACGCTCTGCACTGTGTAAAATATTGTGACCTTCCTGTGTCATTAGTCAGGCAGCCAGAGCTAGTTTTTGCAGGTAACGAGGCCGAAAATGAGACTTTCACAGAATGATGTACACCCTACGGCCTACGCCTACTACAAATCTGCGTGTCTGTCGAGTTCTAGTGAGTTCCTCTTCTTGTCAGACACGATCAAAGAGAAACACATGTTAATCCAATGGGATGCAATCTGCAGTTTTTTGCAAAAATGAAAATCTCTATGTTTTATCTTACTGAGTGCAAACTACAAAGTCAAGAGGCATAATTTTTGACATGCTGTGACTTCAGGTAATTTCCTATAATATGGATGTGATATTATCATGCTTCTGAGAGGGGATGCATGCGAGAATGTGGTTCAATGTGGATGAAGTCACCTAACATGTTAGTGTTTGACGACATTGGGAGGCTTGCCAAATCTGAATGTGTTTAGCTTCGTAGACAGGGGTGTATGAACATGATAGGAAATGACATGAAGTCATGCCATGTCAATAATCATGCGCATATGGTACTTTTCACTCAGTGAGAGATAACATAGAATTTCTTATTTTTGCAAAAATCTGCAATCTGTGTCCCATTAGACTAACACGTGTTATTCTTTGATCGTGTCTGACAAGACGAGGAACTCACTAAAACTCGGCAGACACCAAGATTCGCAGTAGGCATAGGGAGTACATCATTCTGTGAAAGTCTCATTTTCGGTCTCGTTCCCTGCAGAAACTCGCTGTGGCTGACCGGATTAATGACACAGAGAGGATTCTGGAAATATACTGCGGTAAACTCGTCTTATCGCAAATCTAGGCAGTAAAAAGTGCACTCTACACACTTGGGTACAATCCAACCTTAAGACGTGTCGAGTGAGAGAAGGTTATAAAGAGAAAATAGGGTACAATTAACGCAATTTTTTTCGGCCGGCCTGCCGATGTATAGGGATTACAAATTTCTTCAATCACTATGTCTACTCAAATTGATTCTCGAATCATCAGTCGATTCGTGAATCGAATCTCGAAGCTTTGCAGGTCCGGAGTAGGTTCCCAAGATTATCTAGTATAAGGATAGCTATATGTGGCTACTACTCAGATTGGCTACCATAACCTACCGGTCTAATTACTTCACACATCTGTAGCTCAGTTCGCAGTGATATGTATTTACACTAAAATGCATATTCATAGTCGGACTATCGCAAAATTATGAATTGATCAGGTTAGCAGCTCTTCTACATTCGAAATATTTTTCAATCAACAAAGTCAAGACAATAAACTTAATTAATGAGAAAATTACGAATATAATGGAAAAGTTTCCCCTCAAACGAATTATATACATAACAATCTTCTACGCATGCATTTCTTCTGGCTTCTCTGATCAAATGCCATACTAGTAGCATGCTTGTGAATAGGCAGTGGTTACTATTACGCCGGTGGCTACTACACCGGTGGAGAGGGAAATGCTGATAGGCTCATAAGTAAGCAAAATGCAAAAATTATCTACGGTGCATGGAACAATACATAGACATTTTGTTGTATTCAGTATCCTGGAGTCTACTCTGTTCAGGACAAAGTGGTTCAGGACCTTGGAAATAAGCCTTCTTCGCTTAAGCAGCTTCTCACAAAACTTGTGTGAAGCAAGACGCTTCTGATGAGTCAAGACGCCTTCTGACAAATATCTCTCGCTATATTGAGTGATTTTGAGTTTCCCAAAGCTAACTTGGTAATAGATAATGTACTGGGTCAGCCGGTGTAATAACCGCGAGGTCAAAATCGCTTCGATTCAGCCGGTGCAATAGTCTGCCCATTGAATTCGTGACTAGACAATAGACATTCTCGACAAGGGATGGGTAATTTTATTGAGAATGACCATATAAGTTTTGTAGCAGATTGAGCATGATATTGAGTAGATATACTGTCTAGTTTATGCAAAATGACACTGAACTACGTTCGTTGCCAGTTATCTGTTGATGTAATTAAATATCCTAAGCGTCTTAACATATCTATAGCAACTTCATAAAAGCAATTTTAAACAATGCCTAATTTACTAATCAGATTTATCAAATCTATCAATGAAATGTATCCAGCAAAGCCGAAGCTCAATAAATTGCCATAAGAGAGGTACGAAGAAGTACATGTGCGTTCGCAAATACATGTGATCAGAAAATGAAAGTGATTGAGACAGAAATATTAATGCACATGTGATGTGTACTGTAGATCCATGTACTACTGCAATTCTTTTTTAGATGTGATGACAGACACAAGATATTCTTTGTCTCCAAATATAAGTTCAACTATAGAATCCTCTTATCTGATTAGTATTCAATGCCATTTATTAGGAAATAAGGAGACGTAATGTGACCTTTGATAACGTCACGAAACGTTCCATTAAGTTTTAGAACGCAACTTTTGAATTTGAGCTTGCCGAAGGGAAAGCAGTTCCGACGATGATTAAATCTTATCCAGTCGACCAAAATGAAGGTGAAAATTGATGTATTTGATAATCACTCCAGATGTCTCATTAGAAATCTGCCATTTCCTTGAATGTAGTTTTTTCGTCTTTTTTGATACGTGATGAAACTTTCACTACAAAACGTATTTAAACGTTCCCAAACGTTGCATTATATGGCAAATGCAAATTTTGCGAAAACACTAGTAACTTTAAAAGATTTCCACTTCATAAGTGACTACATTCATTGAAGAAATAAAACTTGACTGATTCACAGATAATTTACATACTCTGGTATGCAAGTGGAACGATATGGATCATTACATATTTCTACGGTTTGCACAACAAGCATTTTTGAAAAAGCTACAATTTCTGCAAAACTTCAATGCCATAGTCAAATGCGTAAATCTGATGCATCATTGCAAACCACAACATGAAAAATTTCACTTGAAACTTTCGAGACGTTTTGAGACTTAAAAGGAACGTTTCGGAAACGTTTTAATGTTGATGGGGATGTGTCTAAGGGCATTTCTTTAACTGCCATACTTCCAGCTAATAAATACAGACCAAACTTTTGACCTCTGACATCTCCTTTATCCGAATATTCCAAAATCTATAGATATTTTCAAGTATTTATGAGATAGCAGTTAAAGTCATGTGAGGTAGATCAGTTTTTACGTCATGATAACTATTTCATAAAGTGACTGAATGTCCACAAAGCTTTTTATCTGATGCGCCACCCCTGATGATGCGCCCCCTCCTAGTGACTCCTAGGAGGTAATTTTGTAAAGGAAGATCATTATGACATTTAAGTATTTTATTGCAGAAGCAAAATTGATCTTTTATTGAACAGTGTTGTAGACGTCAAAGATACATCAATATTCTAAATCTAAATCAATTAAAAACGTCGATTAATGTCAACATTGGATAAATCTCTAAAAATATTTTATTAAGAATCACCAAAACATACTTCAAAAGCCTATTATCAAGATCATGTCTCATACACGTCTATCATATGCGATGAAGATCAAACCATGCGAATACGATAAATAAGTTTCTCAGTGTCTTTGATTTTTAGCATCACTTTTCTCTCGTCGCAATCTTTTTTCATAGACAATACTGTTTCTTGATGTTCTCGTATTTGCCAGCAGTCACAAGTTGTTGAGGCAGAGGGTATAGTCAATGCTGCATACCGCACATAGAGAAGCTGTGAAAATGCATAGCGGATGAAAGATGACGGAATCTATAACATTGGCCGTAGTAGTGATGCAAATGGAAAATTTTCCAATTTTTTCAAAATTTTCCGGAAAATTTTCCATTGGAAAATTTTGAAATTTGTTTTTTGGTGATTGACGTTTTTTCCTTTGTTTTGGAGACTTATTATAGTCGTTTGAAAAGACTATGCAATATTCAAAAACTGAAAACTTCTCTATCTTCCCTGTATGTTAACTTTTTGTAACCAACTGCACCTTTTCCATGTCTATTTCAGATCTTTCCAAATGAATTTCAGACATAAAATATGGATTTCAGATTTCTCTAGCTGAATTTCAGATATCTGTCAGATGCTCAACTTTGAAAAGATCTTAAATTCAACTGGAGATCTCCAATTCATCTGGATCATATCTGAAATAGATTTGAAACTATCTGAACCATCTGAACTAGAAATGGAGGATGTGTATCCTCAGCGAAGATGTCGGACAATAGGCCAGAAGTTAGAGGCTATCATAGCTATTCTTTTACTCATCATAGATATCTTTAGTGACCAAATATCTCACGAGTCTACAGTCTTTATATCTTCCAATATGGTCGCTCATGAATGCTGCGTGGACTGTGTGCTTATGCTTCACTTGTTCATCAACACATGAAGAATTTGTATCACTGTGATCAACCCTGCATAATAAAGCTTTACTTTCAAGCTAATAATTAGCAAACCCCAAAATGAAGTATATTACTTTTGCTCCAGATCTTTCACATTGGATGAAATTATACCCCTATTGTAAAGCAAGATTTACGTTATCGCAAACGGTGTCTGTATGATAATCAAAAATGCTAACAAAATGGCACAAGCCACTGGTGGCAAAGGAATGTTCAAAAATCCGCGAACGGAACTCGTATTGCTACGATCGCTTTAATCGAAATAATGATGAAATGAAGAGTTTTAGACCCAATTTATTGGTACGTAGCTGCCTCGGCAGTGGAAGCGCTCAAATTATAATAGGCATATCAAAAAAATCAAATTTTTCCACAGTTTTCCAATATTTTCCAAAATTTTCCAATTTTTTCCATAATTTTCCACGGAAAATTTTGATTCAAAATTTTCCGGAAAATTTTCATCACTAGTTATAATATAAATAATGCCAACAAATTGCCACAAGCCACTGGTGGCAAAGGAATGCTCAAAAATCCGCGGACGGGATTCGCATTGCTACGATTGTTTTAATCGAAATGATATGATGAAATCAAGAGTTTTAGAACAATTCTATTGATGTGTCTATGCCTCGGCTATGATGGAAAACGTAAAAATTATATCACAAAAATTCAAATTTTTTCACTTTTCAAAATCGCTTTATTCAAAATAATGATCAAAATCACCAGTTTTAGACCCATGTGTGTAGCTGCCTCGGCTGTGGAAGCGGTCAGCATAGGGCATATCACAAAAAATCAGAACTTTCAAAATTTTCCAAAATTTTCCAATTTTTTCCAAATTTTTCCATGGAAAATTTTCATCACTAGGCCGTAGTAAAACCGCAATCAAATTATTTATCAACTAGCACATTGCTAATACCGGTAGATCTAATATTTCAATCTGTGACTCAGAAAGTTTCAAGTGATAATACACATATCCGGCTACACATACCCGGCTACACATACCCGGCTACACATATCCGCATCATTATTACTGGATGCAAGATGATTATCATACATATGAGCCTACGCTGGCTGGAACTGCACAAAAATTTCAATGGAAGTGAGCGTGATCAAAAAGAATTACCGAAAAATATCTTCATAGCACTACGTCATCAATTAGGCCTATACAGTGCTTTGCTCATCTCAGTCCTGCCAAGCTGACAGAAATAGCATATTTTCTGAAACGTGTGATTTTTTCATCAATTTTTGCAATAAAACATTTCACCAACATTTGCTTTGGATTTTATTATCTCTATATCGCTTGATCTCTTTTGAATTTCCAAATGCATTTTGAAATGCTTCTTCGCATCTTTCTTCGATTCCATCTAGTAATAATAAGTAAGCATAAGTAATCTTTCTTTCTTCAATAAATATGCTATTACATGATGGGAGTTGCTCATACAAATGTTCAAAGTCTATATGGTATGGAATTCATGCACAGTTTAACAGCATGCGTCTTCAAATCCAGTTGACCCGGTCGAGCTTCTCTTCTGAATCGATTCCACGTGAATGTTTTACAGTCACATTTGATCTTTGAACTATATCGAGGCTGTGAGTTTGAGGAGGTTCTTCTATTGTATTGACCTGGCTGAAAAGGCTGAAGAACTGGTTGTCCTTCAAACGCTTCAATCTCACAGCCTTCTTTCTCCTTTTAGGTTCCTCTCGCAGAGTATTTCTTCGATGTATCACGTTTCAGACGTATTTATCATCATAATGCCATACAACTCACTCGTTTGCATGAACAACTTATTTCACTCAAAGCATGCATGTGAAGCTCATAAGTTTGATTTCACTAATCAAAATAATCAATCTCCTATGATAGCTGGATACAGCTCGGTGATAGGCGCACCTTTGTCAGTCTCAGGCAAGTCGGTGTTGATTGATGCCTCGAATTCCTTTACTTAGTCTTTATTCCCCGTAATTTCTTTTCCTTCGTATAATTCGACTTAAAGAATAATAATTAGACCTTCATCACAGAGCTTTGAATACATTGCCGATAGGTCGTGACTTTCTTGCTATCTTCATTTTGCCAGTCAAGTTTCTGCGGTATGCATTCACCGCATTCTCATGCATGCACAAGAACTATATCCTAGCAGCAAAACCGTTTTCCTGTAAATGCTTGATCTTTAGCAACATCGATGAAATCCAATATTTGTTGGTCCTCATTATCAGAGCTCGAATACGTTGAGTCTTCATAATCAGCAAAAATCTGTTTCGATTCATGAATTTTTCATTGTTTGGAGTTATGCAATCACAGTTTGGCCATCAATTCCATAATGCACTGCTATGGAAGCATTTGGCCCTGTCTTGGTAGCACATGATGCACATCCATAGCAAGTTATTGGTTCAGATTTACGTCTTTTAATAAACAAATGAACTGTAAGAAAAATGCCTCCTAAGAGGTATATTTCAATTTTGATTTCCAGCGTCATTAATAGAATTCATATGAACATGACATGTGAACTGCTATTTATCAAATGAATCTCTATTTAATTCCCAAAGTTAGAAGTGAGTGACTTTTTACCTCTCCTTCACTTGAAAGAACAAAATTTTCACGTTTCTTAATAAGTTTTGCAGTCAATTCTATCATAGATTTTCCTCATAGGATAGAAATAGTAACATATTTATATGCCTAATATCATTTTCTTGGAAAATGCGATACAATACTTGCAATGAAACATGTGGTATTGATTATTATTTTCTAAATTGAAAGGAAGAGTATACATATATTTTTCAACCATTTATGAAATCATACTATCTTCATAATTAGAAATATATGTGTATAAGAAGCGTGGTTGTCCAAGTGTCGGGATTTCTGTGAGTTTTTGTAATACTTGATAAAAGCTAAAATAGACAAGAGCGAAAAGTAGCTAAAAAAATATTAGTTTTTTCTTAATTTGAATAATCAGGAAAAAGTCAATTCTTTTGCTGCGTTTTTCAAAACTCCATTTTCTTCATAGACTCCGTCACTATAAAAAAAGAAATGCTGTAAAATGGCTATAGATACATTTTTCAGTAACATTGGATCATGTTCTAGATCTCCCTACAATGACAAATTCATATGTGCAGTCCTTTCTCAGCAGTGATACATTTGTGAAGCGGTAGAACACTACCGCCCAAGAGGTAAAAGCTTGGTCAAATTATCAAATTTAAGTAAGGAGAATGCTAACACTGTACTTCAGCACTTAAAAGGTCTCGCCTCGGTCAATGCTGCAAGCAAAAAATGGAATGCTATTCATAGAAATCTATAGTTTACCAGTGACCGTCGTAAAGTGGAAGCTGCTGAAATTTATATTCAATGTCCACAAATAAATGCTCATCTTGTGTGTTGAAAGACGGTTTGCTTGACACCGTTGCCGAAGGCTCATGCTGAAAGTTTGGGTTAATGCATTTATTTTTTTCTTCAATAAAGTAATCGAAAAACAAAACCGATATTTTCTTTCTTAGCTATTCCGACCTATGACTTTAAAGACGAATATTTATGTCAAGAGTGTCACAATAAACTTCATCAACTTTTACTAACTCTGGTAATCTTGTTATTTTCTGCATAGCAGTTTAAAATTTGAATTCCACATTCTTCAAGAAATTGCTTTTCTGAGTATCTTTTGGAAATTGAGGGTAGATGGCTTTGATAAACGATATTTTTTTGATCGTGTCGCACGAGAGTGTCTTATTGGGAGTGCGTTTTATTGCGTGGGAGTAGTTAAGCCGTACTGAATGCAACTAAAATAGAGGTTTTGAAACTACATGTGTAGTCTGCTATAGGATCTCAGTTATATGTTGATTAGAAAACGATGGAGTAACTGCATATCTACCAGCGCATTCGAACTTTTGAGTGAGTGATTGAGATTTGAGATTTACCGTTCATGAGCTGAAGAACCAACTGAACTGAGGTTTCTCAAATTTCTACAATTACTGGCAGAAGGTGTGTTCTCAAATTGGCATTTCACCATTCATATGCGAAGTTTGAAATGAGATTGAGGTCTCAATTTCAAGTCTCCGTTATGCTGAAGTTATACGAGGGATTGGTCATCTTTGGCGAGGGATATATTTTTTTCGTGAAAGTCTGCGAATGCAATGCATGCGATGTTTATGTCGAAATGTGGGGTGTGTAAACAAGTTTGACGGTTTTATAGGCAGAAAAATATAGTAAAAAAGAATTTTCGAAAAGAAATCTCGATACACAATTCTTGTTCAGAGTCAATGACAGCTTGTCCTTTTGGTATTTTCAATGAAAGAAGTCTAAAGAGTGAATGACTATAGGCATCAATGTCTGAATAATTTTTCACAGCTTGTTATTTTTTTCATTGAAAGAATTGTACATGTATGTTATGCAAGCACTTTGTTCGATTAATGTCATCACAACTGCTCAAGTTGAGAAAAATATCTGCTACAAGATTTAGTTGCTTGTGAGTAGTATATAGTGTGACATCCGGCGCGACGCTTCGCTTCGCTTTGCTTCGCTTGCGCCGGATGTCACACTTTTGCGGGTTTTTTCAAAATTTTCAAAAAAATCAAAATTTCAAAAATTTAGGTAGACTTCAAATTTCACGTGGCCGAAGGCCGAAGGGCGAAAATTTAAGTTGTCTCAAAATATCACGTAATCGAAAATTTAAGTTGTCTCAAAATATCACGTGGTCTAAGAATTTTGAAAATTTAGGCAGACGAAAATTTAAGTTGTCTCAAAATATCACGTAGTCTCAATATACCAGAAGATTGTATTCAAAATATTTATTCAAAATATTTATTCAAAATATTTCTTTAAAAATGGAAGAAACCGCAAGACTATATCCTTCGTTATCTCAATTAAAAACAAGTGAAATGGATCTCAATTATTATTAAGAATAGAGCATTATGATAAATTAAGAAGACACAATTATTACTTAGACATTCTTCGTTATTGTATGCTCAACATTATTTAAAGTACTAATTGTGTGAACTAGAAGATCATTGTAACTCATAAACTCAAAATTATTCAATGAACCCGTACACTGGCTGATAATTGAAGAGAGACAGAGATTGAAGAGAGAAAGAGATTTATTGTACTAACGACGGAAAACATGTAACAGCTTTCCCCTAAAATTATGTTGAACAGCGCAATCATTTGTCATTTCAATTTACGCATCCGTAAAATTTTGACATTTCAATTTACGCGTGCGTAAAAGTTTTGACATTTCAATTTACCCCTACGTAAATTATTTTCAGAATCTGTTTTCAAAATCCATTTGTAAAGTCTGTTTTCAAAATTCATTTAGCGTTTCTTCTCTCCGCTGTATTGATTAAAAGTACTTCCCATTGTGAAGACATGAATAGTTTAAGCACATAAGAGTGCAGTGACAATAAAAGCAAATGACAATAAAATTCTTCTTGTGAACTCAGAACGCATAAACACCGATATGCGGGTTAGTTGTTATGGCAATTTTAAACAATCATTTTAACGATAAACATATTAACAAATGAAGTTCATGAAGAAAATGAAAATATGTAAAACAATATAGATTAGAATAATTATAATATAATCATTTCAAAATCGAATAAGTAGTAAGGAAAGTCATCATTAGAGAACAGTTTTAAATCAATACCCCCTCCCTTCTGACTTCTAGGGGTCCCTATAAGAAATTTTTTTAAATATAAAATGAGCAACATAAATGAGTTTTTTAAATTATATGGAACGCAAACCACGACAAATTTCGACCTAAAGAAAATTGCTAATCAATTGGGAATAAATAATTTTTATGTCCTAATGAGAGACGATTTACAATTGATCAAAAATAAGCCGACTGTAAATTTCATAACGAATCTTCACACTTCAGACCAAAAAGGCGTACATTGGTCCGCGGGGCATAGAAATAAAAATGGAGATAATTACTATTTTGACCGCCCGGAGGCTGAGAACTATTGGTTCGACTCATATGGATTGCCTCCAACAAACGAAGTCAAAAAATTACTTGGCAATGGAACTTATAATACATTTCAAATTCAAAAACCGGGAACTACTTATTGTGGTCAATTATGTCTTTATGTTTTATTGAAATTACAGGAAGGAGTACCATTTCTAGATATTATGTTAGAATTGAACGAACCGTAGGTTCTATGGCTACGCCTAATAAGGGAATTTCATTCCCGAAACGTTAGTTCCAATAATAATGATAATTAAAAATCGCTTCGTTGTAATTCGTTTTCATAAAATCGGCCTCTGATATCCTCATTATCTAAATCTTTAATTTCATAAGTAATCGGATAAGTTTGATTTATTTTACAAATTTCAAATATCTCTTTCGTCCAATAGCCAACAATTCCTTTTTCAAATTTATTCTTATACTTAAATATTCGCACCCTATCTCCAATTTTAAATTTCGGCTTACGTTTCTGTACATTCGGATTATTTTCATTTGAATAATTATTTTCGAATATTTTCTTTCGTATTAAACCAGGATCGTCAGAAGCCTTCTTTGGAGTTTCTTCAATACCTGAATGAACTTTATTATTGTACTCATCTACAATTCCTGATAATATTTTTAACCATTTCAGATTTCCTTACTGAGTAAATTTCTTGAACATTTTATTTTTTAACGTCCGATTGAATCTTTCTATCACTACGGCCTTCCCTGTATTTTCAGTTGAATAAACAGTTTCAAATAGTGGCTGAACATTTCTGTTATAAAATTCCGACCCTTTATCAACAAACAATTTTTCAATTTTTTTGGCTTTCTCTTACTTTCTTCAAAGATTTCTTCAAACGCATATTTAACTGATAGACCACTTTTGTTGTTTAAAGGCTTTACCCAAGCGTATCGTGTATATAAATCTATAACGGTCAATGCGTATTTATAATCTTTTTCATTCGGCATATGAATAAGATCAGCATATCATCTTTATTAAATACTTTTATTTTCAATAAATATTTAGGCCTTCTGTATTCTTTATGAATTTCAGACGCATAGCGGCTTGGGTCATTCGACATTTCGGACGCGTAGGTTCGAGCGTTGCTCTCAGACAGCTTTGCTGTCGTTTCATTTAAACCCTGGCCGAATAATATTTTAGCTTGTAAAGCTTTCTGAACAAACATTCTTTCAATTTTTTCTCTAAATGTAGGATTTTGAATACTATCTAATTCTTGAATCATCTTCTTATCAGCTGCATGTCGAGAACTTAGATCATGATTTCGATAAGCTAAATCATGCCTGTAAGCTGCGGCATCTACTCTATTTATTGGTTCTTCACCTGGTTTTGGATTATCATTCTCATCTAGTCTTATATCTAATCGAGTTCCTGGACCGGTATATGAATGACCAGGAAGATGTTTTTCTTTCGAATATTTACTCCAAATAAATCCAGGAAAGTTTTCTAATGTTTTTTGTATGTCACCACCGCAGGTAGTAGCCAAACTTTGTCTGTCGTCGTTAACTACATAAATTTTACAATTTGAGTTTTTTTTGTTGAATAGATAATTTAATAACTCTAAATTAGCAATTTTTAATCTAATTAAATTTTCGGAATTTGTAGAATTCATTTTTAAAGATAAAATAAATGTTTTACCTAATCGAACCTTGTTCAGAGGCTTTAGCCGATCGGACCAAAGGTCCTGAGGGTATTACCGAATCATACTAGAACTTAGATATATTCCAGAACCATCTTTAGTTTCTTTAATTTCAATTAAATCATCAACATTGTGGAGAATATTTTTAAGAACTCGTTTTCCTTCATCAACTAATTTTAATTTACTAATATGATTATCTACTATTCCGTCACCCCTAGCAACTTTCTCTAACTCTCTATTATGACGTTTTTGTTCTTCTAATGCTCCCTTCTCTGATTTATTTTTATTTACTGCTTGACAATACCAGCTGTCCCACCTGCAACACTTCCTGCAGCTGCTATGCCACCTATTATTAGAGGAATTAATGGGAGAATCCCGCCATTCTTTTCTTCTTGTAATTGAATATTCTCTATCATTGGTTTACTTATGTAATACTTTTTTTTGTTAATCGTAATAGTTTTAGGGGTATTTTTGTCAACAATATTACGTAATTTTAATTCAACAGTTTTATTATCATTACTTTTCGCTTGCGCATTTTTAATAAAAAAATTTTAAATTAGGAATTTTTAATCTATTCTAGTTATGAATAAATTTTAAATTAGGAATTTTTAATCTATTCTAGTCACAAAAAAAATTTTATTACTAATTACTAAAAAAAATTTAAGTTAACAAAAATTTTAATTAACTTATCCTAGCCATCTTTCCATTAAGAGTTTCAATAGAATATTTTACATCTTCTAGCAATAAACCATAAGCCATCAATGAAGTTGTGGAATCTTTCTTTTCAATATTAATTGTTACATCACAACCGGACTTGATAATATCTTCAGATTGTGCACTTAAATCGAAACAGAAAACAGAATATGAATGTCTCCAATCTCCAGGAGTTAATTGTGGTTCAACTCCAAATTCTATACAAAGATTTCGATAAGAATCATATCCTTCCATAAATTGATTATTGGTATCATCGAATCTTAATGGATCAATTGGATATCGGGTTTGATTTAATAAAACTTGTAAACTTCGAATTGTATTAATATGAAAAAGATTGTTGTTCTTATCAAAACTTGGAGAATTATTTCTTTGAAAAGTTAGCAATAAATATCTTGGAGTATTCGCAGTTCTAGTAAAATGCCAGTTAAATCTTTGTTCGGAAAAAGTTACTGAACTAGCAGTACGCTTCATAAAATTTACTGGAATTGGTTTATTAGTATTTAATCTTTTTGCAATAGCTGTTTCAATCTCTAAACTAGGAGTAATATGCTTAATCCACCATTCAAGTCTATCAATTTTTAAATATGCTTTTTTTCCAGTCTTACCAAAAAAGATTAACTCATTATTTGCTGTACGATGAATTATTAATTTAAATTTTAATTGATATGATATTTTATCATAATCTAAATAACCGAATAATGGAGACAATGACCAATTTACTGTCTGTTTACTTTTCTTGTTAAATTCACGTCTTTCTTTATATGCACTATTGTTCGTTTTATTTAAATGTTTTGCAATATTTTCTACATCTTTCGCAATTCCTGGTGCATCTGTTCCAGCGTGAGTTAAATCATCAACAATTATACCATCATTAGTATCAGGAAACCAACCTTCGATTTCATACTTTTTATTATTTTCACCAATTGTTACAAATCTAAGCATTGTATCAATTACACCTGGAGAATCACTTATTGTTTCTATATTTTGAGTTGCAACATCTAAACGCATTTGTGTAAATAATCTTGGAAAAAAATTATTCTCTAGTGCAATATTATCGGTTTCTGGTAATGGTGTTGTAAAATTGGCATCACTATACAAAGAATATTTACATTGTAAAAATGAATCAGGTAGATATATATAACTCTGCTGATTATCAACTTCAAAAATTAAATCACCTCCAGTATTTACTCTACTGGAAGATCCGGGATTCATAGCAATTCTTATATAGTCATTCTTTTTTTGATTGCAACTGACGAACGGAGGATCGTCTAATCTAAATTTATTTTCGATAAGCAAAGACATTTTTATAAAAAATAATTTGACTTTTTGTTTTTCTCACACACAGAAAAAATTTTGCTAAAATAATTTTACTAAAATAATTTCACTAAAAAAATTTTGCTAAGAAAATTTTGCTAAAAAAATTTTGCTAAGAAAATTTTGCTAAAAAAATGTTACTAAAAAAAATTTTACTAAAAAACATTATCTTAGAATGTTGCTAAACCAGCTCCGCTACAGCTTTGCTGGTTAGACCGAAGGTTGCTACTCACGCCATTTCCTCTTATTTCTTCAATTGAACGTTTTATGGCTACGCCTGATTTCTTCCTATGTTTACTATCAGACGGAGCTCCGCTCCTCAAGGTTTCCCCAACAGCTATGTTAGCAATTTTATTTTTTGTTTCCTCTGAAAGTTTTTTTAAATTTTTTAGTTCTTCGGAATCATTCCTAAGTTTACGAATAGCTTCTAGTTGTTTTAATTCGTTTTGAGACTTGACAGCATTTGATATTGCACTAGCTGTACTACCTATAGCAGCTGCTCCTTTTGCAGCAGATGTAATCAAATCTTTATTATTTTTAATTAAGTTAACGATACTTCCAATACCAGAAAAGATACCAGCCCCTTCTTTTTGAACGTAACCTGCGGTGCCTAGGAACTTTTGTGTTCCGATTGTTTCTCTATTATCATAATGATAAACAGGATTCCTACGTGGTTCATGAGCAATTCTTTGATTTGAAGCAAAATGTTTAAGATTGTGTTTATAAATTATAGGCATTTTTTAGGATTAAATTTGACATTTGGGAAAAATATTTACGATTGGTTAGTAACCTGAGGACCTTTGGTCCGATCGGCTAAAGCCTCTGAACAAAGTTCTATTGGTTAGTAACCTGAGGACCTTTGGTCCGATCGGCTAAAGCCTCGAGGAGCTTTGCTCCGATAGGTTAGAAACCCAAGACTTCGTCGATCAAGATTTACGTTTGTGAATGGACAACAACTTCGAGATAACTTTATTAATTGATTGTTGCACTTTATCTATTGCTTCAAGCAGCGTGTGATGTACTTTAATTTCTTTTCTATTAACTTGCATTTTCTGCTGATTAATCTTCAACGCCGTTTTATAAGCATTTAACTTAATTTTAAGAACATCTAATTGTCGTTTAACAGAATCTAACTGTTCTTTATTTTCTTTAAAGTTTTCTTGTAAATTTTTCTTTAATTCATTTTCTAAATTGATTTTAAGAGTTTTCATTTTATCAACTCTTTGATTAAGTGAGTTTACTTCATTTATTATTCTATTCATCTTTTTCATTTGTTGAGTAATTTCAGAACTTAATTCACCAACACTTTTTTGGAATGTAGTTTGTAACTGATTTAAATTTTTTTAAATTCTTTCAGGAAGTTTTTCTATTTCATCTTCTAATTGTTCTTTTAACATTTTTATCTGATGTTTATTTTTAATGACTGCAGATTTTAAATTTATAGAAAGTAATATTAAAATTTTTGATTGTTCTGAAATCTTTTTAAAAAGTTTTGCTATATCTGCTTCTAGCTCTCTATCCTTTTTATCAAGTTTTAATAATTTTTCGTTTAATGATTTGTCATTAAGTTTTAGCAACTTAAATTCATTCATCAGTGGAACCAAAACATCGTTTATATATTTTTCTTTTAAATCATTGATTTGTGTATCAACATATTGTTTATTTGTTAACTCTGTATTTTGTTGCGGAAGAATAGAAAGATGCAATGGACCAGATAAAACGTCTCCAGTTTTCATGATATAATTTTCTATCTCTATTTCTAATTCACGATTATTCGGAATATATGCACCTCCACCAACATTTGGTAACATCATTTTTTAACAATAAAAAAATAAATTTTTTTCTAATAAAAATAAAAAAATGGATAAAGCAAATTTAAAAAAATTATATTCGCCCGCATCATCCTGTTCTTCTTATTCGACGAGATCAACGGGATTTGATAATAAATGTTTTGATAATAATAATAATAATACTATTACAATCCATGTATAGATGTCAATATTTTATTTCAATTACAAGCCGAAATATTTAGAGAACAGACTAAAGGTTTACCTTCTATAGAAACTAATTATTGTTTATTTCCAGGTGATTCATTTATAAAATTTATGGATATAGTAAGTAAATATAATGATGTAGCTTATGTTGAATTAAATAAAGAAAATATGGTTATTATTGGTCATAATAATGTTTATGGATTCATTAGAGCAGTTTTGCCGATTAGTAATACTGATTGGATAGAAACTAAAATTATCAATTATATCAATATTAGAGAATTAGTTAAAAAATTAATATCGTTTTCCAAGGAAAAAATTAGATTATTTGTTGATGAACAAAACCAATATAATATTCATATAGAGAGTAAAAAACATAACGAAGAATTATTATGTCAAGTTTATTACAGAGATACAATTTATAAACAAGAAACATTAGAAATGCCACAAAGATATGATGATGATACATATATAGGTTTATATTCAAGCTTAAATATCAGTTTATTAAAATCTTATATAAATGGTTTAGCACAACAAGAAAAAATTTATATGTGGACAACACCCTTTAAAAGTTTAGATTCTGATAAAAATTCTAAAAATAATAAAAATTTTAAAAATCATGAAAATGTGAATTTTAAAGAATCATATAATAATAATAATGATAATAATATAGATGATAGTAATATAAATGATGATTCTGAAACATCTGAAAAAGGTGTAAATGCTAACAAAGATTATAAAAATATTAGTAATTATAAATATTTAAGTGAAGAAAAATTTATATCTCATACTGATGTACATGATATTAATACTACATATAATCAAAATTTATCTAAATTTCATTTTCTTACAATTGAAAATAATAATGATGGAATAGTTGAAGATACTGTTAGACAACTATGTATCGGGTCTACAAAATTTAAATTAGGATTTACATCTAATCAATTTAAAATTTTATCATCTTTAATAAAAACTAAAAATGATTCAGATTATGGTGGTGTTATTAAATTTTCCAAAAGAGATCAAAGACCAATATTTTTCTCTATTATATTATTATAAAATAATAAATGTAATTTGGAATTAGATATTCCCATCAGGGAATGGTATCCTATCAGAAAATGGCATCCTATACCAAAGAAGTGTAATTTATGATGTTGAAGAATCAATTTATGATGATGATGATGAAGAATCAATTGATGATGAAAAATCAATAGTTAGTGAAAATAAATTTAAATTATCTTTTGATAAAGCGTTATATGATAAAACTTAATAGAAAATACCAAAATATTCGATAAATATATTTTCATATGTAATAAAATTTTTAGATGTAATAAGTTTTTAGATGTTATAAAATTTTTAGATGTTATAAAATTTTTAGATGTAATAAGTTTTTAGATGTTATAAAATTTTTAGATGTTATAAAATTTTTAATGTTAGAAAATTTTTAGATGTTATAAAAAAAATTTTATTCCCACGTGTCATCATCATCACTTAAATTACTCTCACAGACGATTGTTTGAAATATTTCAGCTTGAATATCTGCTCCGTTATAAGGTAACATAATTTCATTTTCATCAGGTGTTTGACGCTTAAGAATATTTATTTGACCAGAAAATTTTTTTTCTTTAGTATTATTATTTTTATCAGGAATACTAATTCCAGTTTCTAAAGATCTTTTCCATGGTTTATTAACTGTAGTCGATAATGATTTCCCCGAATATAATTTTAGAAAATCTTCTACTTTTACTTTATCTTGTGAATATCCTTTGAATGTTTTCTTTTCACTAAGTCTCCCTTGTTCATCTACAGTAATACAATATTTTATTTTAGGAGCAATAAACATTGCAAAAATAATTCCACCATTTCCATAATCATTTTTTCCTTGACACAATTCCCCACCAACATATCCAGCAGCATCTAATTTATTGAAGAGCTCATTAGAAATGTATATTGAATCAGTATCTGTATAATGAATGTATTTTTCGTTGAAACCATTAATTTCTAAAATATAGTTATTCATGATTCTTCTAGAGTGAGAAAGAATAAAAGAACCTAAGTGTGATGGCATGAATGACGTCTTCCCATCTTTTACAATATTAGTTTTGAGAAATTCATCATCTTCCATTTCTACTTTCGCTAAATATTGTTCATCATTTAATTTTTCATAATCTTTTACTTCTTGAGTGAAATTTTTTCTCAATGTATTCTCATTCCATAAATGATATTTAGTGGTTATATCTTTTTGCACAGTTTTGCCATATAGCGAATTCATCAATAATTTAATTAGCTCATCGCCTACAGTATTTCCTTCTGCTTTATATCTTTTTCTCAAATTAAAAAGTTTTTCAATATAATTTCGAAATGATGAAACTTGATAATTTTTTTCATAAATTATACCATCAGTAATATGTAAGATTTTTCCCCCACATCTAACAATTTCTTGTATGTCTACAGAAGTTAATACATCATAACATATACCATTTCTAAACCTGATTACTTTTACATGAGAATTATTATTTTGATTTTTAACTTTATCTTTTATAGGAACTGGTTGGAAAAACATATCATTCGGATATTGAAACACAACAGAGAATATTCCAGTTTTAGGTCTAAATGTTTGAGTATTAAATTTATATACTATTTCCCGCTCTTCTTCTTGTCTAAATTTTCTAGCGGATTCAGCTTTAGGGTATTCTGAATTTTCATCATACATAGCTGATGGATATAAAGATGTGGCATCAAAAGCCATTAGAAATTCATGTTTTTGTTCAAGTAGTTGATTTGAAATTTTCTTACAAATTTCAGTTTTATCTCCTAAATCTCGATTCTGTTTCATTAAATCTATTAAATTACCTCCAAGGGACAAAGTCCCCCCAGCGCAGCGACCAGGGGACAAAGCCCCACCAGCGTAGCGACCAGGTAAATACTGTTTTAATATTGGTAACAAGATGCTACAAAATGGCGATATGTATTTACTTATATTTCCTGAAACTCTTCCACCTTTAACAGATTTTCTAATAAAATTTCTAGCCCATAAATCTATATGAGAATGAATATTTATATTGTCATTTTGTACGCTTTTCATCCAACCGTTAAATGTTAAAGCAGAGGATGTCAAATTAGTAGTTATATCTTCACCAACTAAATCTTGCATAACATTATTATATTTGTAGATACAAAAAGCTAAAGAAAGAATATCGTTAACTAAATATGGTCTCCATTCAATTTCTTTTTCTTTATAATTTTCATGTGTTATGTCTCCAATTTCATAATTTAATTTACACACATTCATAGGAATTTTAAAATTCTCACACCATTTAGAAAGACTTGTTTTTACATGTTGATAACTACATTTCATTATAATAGTTTGAAGTGCTAATTTACCTGAAGGTGAATCTTTTTTCATATTGTTTTTAAATCTAAAAGATTTTTGAATGTATCTACTAACACATTCAGTTGTATAAGGATTTTGTAATGAAGCAGTCAATATTCCTCTTGAAGTTTTAAGAGGCGGTTTAGATAATTTAAAATTAGCTTTTATCGGAAAATAGGAATCAAAACCTGATGAATTGAGAGCTATTAAAGTTACTCTCGAATAATTAAATTTTCCAAGAGTTTTAAAAAATTGATGGATCGGACATACGTCCTCTGGGTTTCCCCCGATCGGACATTCATCATCTTCAGTTCTCATAAATATTTTCACACAATTTTGAAGTTTATTAAATTCTAATTCAGTTAAATTATTATACTCATTAATCTGTTTTTTAAGTTTTTTAATTTCATCTTCATCTTTTGATCGTTTAATTTTAATCATATCACTTAACAAACGTGTTTCTAATTCTTTCAATCTTTGTTTCGGTAAACAACAAATAAATTTATTAAAATTAATAGCTCCTACAGCATAAGGAATAGGATGAGCTGTTGAACAGTTAGGATCAGGAAAAGTTTCGAGATCCCAAATATATGTTGAACCATAGTCAATTTTTTTCTTTGTTATGATTTTATATGGACGCGTTGTTAGATTTTCATCAGTAACTGTTTTATATATGGGTTTGAAATTATTTTCAATTTCTCTAATAGCTTTTAATTTATGAGATTTATCAATTAAACAATAGTGACCAATTGTTGAACCTGCGTGAAAATAATTGTAATAAACATAATTATGAAACGTTTCAATTCCTCTAGGATTTAAATGACGATTGGCAGGACTATAATATTGAACTCATTCTCCAAAATATTTATTGAATTGAGAAAATTTGCAGTTTGACATTACTCCTGTTCTAGATGTGGCTTTCTCTTTATATAAAAATTATTAAACATTTCTTTCATCATTTCTCCATGTTCTTCATTAAAACCTCGTAAAACAGTATAACATTTACTAAAACAAAAATCTTCGGAAGGAATATAACAATATTCACCGAAATATTCTTTGATTCTATATTTCATATTAATCCCTGCCCCTCTATGCGATCTTTGTACTAACTTCATTCCAAAATCTTCATATTTAATATTACCTGTAAAAATCCATTCGTTAGCATCGGATTTCTCATCCAGATTCGAAAACCATATTTCAAATGAATTTTTATTATAGAAGGTTACGTAAAAATTTTGAATTATATTTTCCCGATCTTTAATAACTTTTCCAAGTAAATTAATAATTTTACCATTTGCTAAAAGTTTCCGCATATCATTTACTACATTAATAAAAGATACATTTTCATATTTAATTTCATTTGGATTAAATAAATTACATAAATCATCACCAAGTTCATCCTTAATTCTATCATCAAAAAAGATATCACTAATAGGAGTTTCTAATATTTCTTTTGTTCCACTTTTCTGTTTTTTAGTATTACGTCTAATACTACGCCTAGTACGTTTCTGTTTTTTAATATGTTTACTACGTTTGCTATGTTTAATTTGGGCATCAAACTCAGCAGTTTGTTTCTTGATTAATTCATCAATCCTAGACGTTTGTCCGAGAGACATTTCACGATTCATATTTTTTAAAAGAAAAAATGAATTTTTACATAGAACCTCGGTTCCGTTTTTACATATACACAGGAATATGTAATTGATGTAATGTTTCTAATTCATGTGTTGTTAAATGTTCTTTCTTAACCAACCACCATAAATTATTATACGCCAAAAATACTCGGAAACTTCTTAAACAAAGTGGAAAGTCTTTTGTTTTAGCACACGGTTTAATACCATGTTTTGTTTTATAATCTGTAACGAGCGCTACGTATTTATGATGATAATAAAATCCAACTTCTTTCTTCGAATTTACAGGATTTGTAGAATGACGATAATCTTTTAAAACTGGTACATGCTCTATCTTATAAGCATCCAACATATTTTTTTTTATTTTTATTAACAAAAAATTTATAAGAAAAAATTATTCGGTCACTCCGTTCGATCACTCCTTTCGATCACTCCGCGAAAATATTTTCTATCGACTTTCAGTCGGGGCAGAGCCCCTCGAGGTGAAGCTTAGTCAGAGAATAATTGTTCGATAACTCTATCATGAATTTTTTTATCAATATTAATTGTAATGAAGCCATAATCTTTTGACCAAGCATTATTACACGATTGTTTAAATTCATCTTTATTTCTTACGCATAAATCTCTTAACAAATCACTTAAGTTTCTTGCATTTATTTCAAATAGTATAAATATATTTGCATTCTTTCTAATAACACTTCCGTCTAATGAATACATACTTTGTGTTAAATAAAAGACACTACAGTTATTATGTCTACCTCTTGTGAAATAATTTCTCTGAACTGACTGATTTCTGTCATTAACACAATCATCAAAAATTACACAATGTTTCATTGTTTTATCTAGTTTACTGGAATCTTACATGTTACCACTATCATCTATTAATTATATCTTTATATGCTTATTTTTATTGGATTCAACTAACTGATTATTTTTTGCTGCTTCTTCACACCACGAACTTATTTCTTCTTCATCTTCAGATTTTTCATATTCTTTGAATAATGAAGCAATTGCTGTTTTTTTAAGATTATTTTCAAATCCATATTTTAAAAATTGATAGACGGGTTGTTCTGCTGTTGTTGTATAAATTATAAGATTGTTATAATCCAAAAAATTTGGAGTCGTTAAAATTTTAAATAATAGATATGTTTTTCCACATCCTGATCTTCCGCAAATAACTGAAAAAACTTTATTAGATAAATTTGCATGATGATTAAATTTGAGTTTTTTTATTTAATGGGGGTACTTCACTCATTTTTTAACAAAAAAAATTATTTTTATTTTTTTTTGTTTCTAAAGAAGAAGAAGAAAATTAAACTTCTCTAGCTTTGCGTGGGAGTTTATACCTCTCGAACGGGAGTTTATACCTCCCGAACGGGAGTTTATACCTCCCGAACGGGAGTTTATACCTCTCGAACCAAAAGATCTATCGTAATCTCTTCACCTCCAAAATTTATTTCTTGTCCTTTTTCATCAGTGATTCTCATGTTAATGTTGTTAATAGTTTTTCTTGTAATAGGGAAATATATTAATGTTTGTGGAATTACAATTAATCTATAACCAATGGGTACAGTAAAAGCTGGAAAACTGAATATTAAATGTGACAATTTACCAATTATATATCCTCCTTCAATAATGTCACAATGTACAACAATTGAATTTATTTCAGTTATTTTTGGAATCTTCTCACCTAAATGATAACCTTGACTATAGGTTTGTTTATTAAATCCTAATAGCTTTGACAATGATCTATCATGATTAATATCAACTTGATGATTTTCGTCTAAAGTAAGAGAAAATTTATTAACTGCTGGTTCAACTGCAAAATGTAATTGTTTCTTATCTTTAAATGGTATACCTAAATGTCTCTTAATTTCATTTGATATTGATTCAACTTCGTAAGAACCAGGAAGAAAAGTTAGTATTTTCCATGTTTTACCTTTATCAGTAGAATATCTAAATTGATCATTCACATCTTTGATAACGTTTTGAATAGTGTTAAATGTGGAGAAACTAGTCAATGCAATTTGATAATTTTTATTTTGTTCCAAATGTAGAATGGGTTCTAAATTACAAGTGTGTGATGAAGTAGTTGTTATAATTTTTAACGTCGTACTAAATTTTGATGAACCCAAAATCTCTGTTAGATTTTCTAAATGATTATTAATTTTGTCTAAATCTGCTAAACACATTTTTAGTTAAATTTTGAATAAATATTATAGATAAAAATCGTAGATAAAAATCATAGATAAAAATCATAAATAAAAATCATAGATAAAAATCATAGATAAAAATTAGAAACAACATATTTCAGCTACACTTTTATAATCCTCTTCATTTAAAATATTCTTTTCTAACAGTCTTTTCAATATAGCATGAATTTCATTGAAACTAGAATTATGTACTTCTTTTATTGCAGATATTAAAATATTTAATCTATTTAGTAATTCTTGTGGATCATCTGGTAAAAATACAGTTTTTTCTGTTTTCTGTTTTTCAGATAAACCTTTTCCTACTTTAACTCCCGTTGATAATAAATTTTCTAATTGTTTATAACGTCTAAGAGATTTTTACTGCACCAACTCTATCTAACATAGCTTTATATTTTATGAGATCTTCTACAGCATAATTATTTAAATCTGCTCCTCTTAAAAGATCAACAAAATTTCTATCTAAATTAAAAGGAGATTTATCTGGTGAAAAAATTAAAGCTCGAAAAGGTTGTGGAAATATTTCTTTTTGTCCGAGATAAAATCTAGGTATTGTTTTTCCATCTATAAATGAGATAGAATGTTCAAATTGCATAGATTTTGGTAATTTCTTATTAATGTTTGATTCTAGTAATCCATAGTCATCTAATATAGTTTTGTGTTCTGGATCTGTTATATCAATTTGTTTATCATTATTTGTACTTTCTTTTTCAAGAGTTTTAAATGGTTTCATAGTTTTCTCAAAATCAGTTTTTACTTGCTCGGTTTGCTGCATTTTTTCAAACATATCAGATTGAATACCAGCTTTTATCATTCTATGTTGAAGATGATTTTCTTTCATAATATTTCTTTGTTTTATTAACTCTTCTAATTGTTTTATTCTTTTAAAATTATCAGCTCTAATTTTATCCATTTTTAAAATATAATATTTGAATTTTGTGGTAACATTGGAATACAGCAAAAACATTTTACTGAACAAATTATTTTTTTATTGATTTGTTGTCTGACATCTTTTCGTTTAAAGTTTTCTCGTTTTAAGTTTTGTTTAATAAAGTTTTGTTTAATAAAGTTTTGCTTAAATTTTCGCTTAAAGTTTTTAGCTCTTCTAAAAAAATTTTGTCATTTTCTTCATTAGAAATTTTACCACCAGTAAAAGTTTTACCATCACTCGAAATTTTGCCATCCTGTTTATTCTTATCATCAACTTTTTCTGACTGTAATTGAAATGATATTTGATTTACTTCATTAGCTATTTGATCAAATTTTTCAATCTCATCTAACGTAATAACATTATCATCACATACTCTTTGAAAGTAGTAATGTAGTTTATCATAGACTTCTTTAATATGTAAATGCTTAGTTTTTAATGATTTTCGTTTCTTAGTTATTAAAGATTTATCTAACATTGTAACAAGTGAAGTTGCAAAAACACCCGCACCTGTTAAAGCTGTAGCAACTACTGGAATTACTAAAACACCTGAAGATATAACAATTGTTAAAGCACCTAAACTTATTGTTAAGAATATGCCAATTCCTTGTGTTACATTCTTAACTTTAGTCCATCTCTTTCTTAATTTTTTATAATGCTCTAATCTTAATAATAATTGAGATTCCTTATCTTTCATATAGCGTACTCTATCTTTATGTTTTTCAATGTTCATTTTTTCAATGTCCATTAAAGTAGAACTACGTTCATATGATAACGAAGGATATATTCTTGCGGTTTCTTCCACTTTTGTTTCTTCCATTTTTAAAGCAATATTTTGAATATATATTTTGAATGCAATCTTCTGAAATTCTATTTAAATCGAAATTAGTAGTTGTTTGTTTACCGTATTGTTTCAAGAAATCATTTATTTTTTTCATTTTAAATGGAATAAATATCTGATAGTGTCCCCTCTCAAAGAAGTGAAATCAGAAGGGAGGGGGTATTGATTTAAAACTGTTCTCTAATGATGACTTTCCTTACTACTTATTCGATTTTGAAATGATTATATTATAATTATTCTAATCTATATTGTTTTACATATTTTCATTTTCTTCATGAACTTCATTTGTTAATATGTTTATCGTTAAAATGATTGTTTAAAATTGCCATAACAACTAACCCGCATATCGGTGTTTATGCGTTCTGAGTTCACAAGAAGAATTTTATTGTCATTTGCTTTTATTGTCACTGCACTCTTATGTGCTTAAACTATTCATGTCTTCACAATGGGAAGTACTTTTAATCAATACAGCGGAGAGAAGAAACGCTAAATGAATTTTGAAAACAGACTTTACAAATGGATTTTGAAAACAGATTCTGAAAATAATTTACGTAGGGGTAAATTGAAATGTCAAAACTTTTACGCACGCGTAAATTGAAATGTCAAAATTTTACGGATGCGTAAATTGAAATGACAAATGATTGCGCTGTTCAACATAATTTTAGGGGAAAGCTGTTACATGTTTTCCGTCGTTAGAACAATAAATCTCTTTCTCTCTTCAATCTCTGTCTCTCTTCAATTATCAGCCAGTGTACGGGTTCATTGAATAATTTTGAGTTTATGAGTTACAATGATCTTCTAGTTCACACAATTAGTACTTTAAATAATGTTGAGCATACAATAACGAAGAATGTCTAAGTAATAATTGTGTCTTCTTAATTTATCATAATGCTCTATTCTTAATAATAATTGAGATCCATTTCACTTGTTTTTAATTGAGATAACGAAGGATATAGTCTTGCGGTTTCTTCCATTTTTAAAGAAATATTTTGAATAAATATTTTGAATAAATATTTTGAATACAATCTTCTGGTATATTGAGACTACGTGATATTTTGAGACAACTTAAATTTTCGTCTGCCTAAATTTTCAAAATTCTTAGACCACGTGATATTTTGAGACAACTTAAATTTTCGATTACGTGATATTTTGAGACAACTTAAATTTTCGCCCTTCGGCCTTCGGCCACGTGAAATTTGAAGTCTACCTAAATTTTTGAAATTTTGATTTTTTTGAAAATTTTGAAAAAACCCGCAAAAGTGTGACATCCGGCGCAAGCGAAGCAAAGCGAAGCGAAGCGTCGCGCCGGATGTCACACTATATACTATTCTTGTGACGATATTTTCAAATTTGGAGTTATTAAGTTAAGTCAGGTTTTTACTTATGAAGTAAATGAGGCATGTTTTCTCACGAGTTCACAAAGTCGCTATTTCATTTAGAAAACTTCATATTCATATTAAATTTTGACCAGAATCTCATGTTTTCTGCGTAACACCATAGACTTCTCGATCCCATTGACATATCAAGATGTCCATGCCTAACAGTTGTGACAGAAAGCAAAAATTGCAGCAGGCCACCCTATCTATACCGAACATTCTGCAAGCACATTACCATAAATGTGTCGTCTTGCCAAGTGAACGGAAAAGAACTGAGCAAGCTGACATTTTTCTATGAACTGAACGGTAGGTATATAGCGCAAAATTTTAGTGAACGGCGGCGAGTGAACGACTTAAATCGCCAAACTGTGCAATTGAAAAATTCGCCTCGTTCGAATGCACCGATAGTACAATATCTACATATCGCATGCATCGAAAATATTGTGAGGCAAGATAAATGGTCCATTTTATACTTGGGGTCCAGTATTTGTAGTATAAAACAGATAATATTACTTATAAATTTATTCTGTGTAGTGTTTATGCGATATTGATGTCATTCATAAAACAATTGCATAGATTCATTCATAAATGAATGCGCATGCCAATTGTGACTTTAATTGCACTCTGTCAATGATCTATTATTTATTTGAATTGATTAAAATACTTAATTTTCAAGAAATGGACAAATCTCTCGAATTTCCAAAAGTTCTTTTTCCATGGTCAAAGGTTTTATGCTTCCATGGGCTAAATTTGATCAAATTTAGATTTATTATCAGGAATGCGCAGAAACTAAAAGTCATTGAATTAGAGTCGAGTCGAAGGTAATAGCTTTGGAGCAATATCAAAAGTGTCTAGGGCTACAGAACATCCCCGGCTTAAAAAGGGTTCTGATACTAATAAAACTAATAACTAGAATTTTTAATAAGATACAAAGAAAATAGTTAATGCAGCCACTGTTCAAATAACTGTATTCAAATTAGAAGATGTGACTAGTCAAGTAAACCACATTGGTGGGAATGCTATTTATTTACCAACCAAAATCATTGTCATAGCCACGCAGTTATCCGATCGTCAAATCAAAAACAGATCTGTCGTCAAAAACGGATAGGATCCCTGTGGGAAAAAACTGCGTCGGTTAGTGGTCGATATAAAGTCGGCCGACGTGTCGGATTATGTTTGGCCATGTCGCGGGTGGCCGACAAAAATGCGACGGTCGGTCTGATGCCGGCCAAAAAAGGATTTTTCGAAAATTAGTCGGCCATCAAAAATGCATACATTAGCATATAAATGTACGTAATTGTAGATATTGCTGATCATCGTCATTCTGCTACGAAATGTTCCAAGAACTAGCAGCTGAATAACTCAATGCTACTAGAACCAAAACATTCGGGGCAGTGACAATTTACAAACATGAAATGCAACAAAGGCCGAAAAATTGACGCCCTATGAAGGATTCGAACCTCTGACCTTCAGTACTATAGGGTGGCGAATTAACCAACTACTAAACATGAGGACGCGCAATGCGGATGTTGGCAATGCGAGGAAGGCAAAAAACAACATATGACGTCAAGATTTCGGCGCAAAAAACAGCTAATCAAGTCACATAAATATTGAGCCGGCAGAGGCTCGTAACGGCAGTTTATAAGAACTCACTTTATGATGTAGAGAATAGTAGTCGCTTTCCTCGCCTTGCCTGATAAGGTGAATTTCGATCAAAGGCGTTCTAATACTCAAGAGCTGCGACAGATGACCGAAGTTCTGAAATGAAATATTCCGAAATTAGCCTAATAAGGTTGAAGTAGATACCAACATGTGTGGGCTTACCGAATGAAGGAATCATGGCTCAGGATATTGGCAGATATTGACCACCGGTGACTCCTTGTGATGAAGGAGAAACAAAATTAGTCTACAATGAACGAGAAAAGTCATTAATAAAAGATAGAGACATAACCCGGGGCTGCATCTTGTACAAAATTACAAAAAAGTATGGCAATGAAAATTTAGCGAATTGTTTCAGCATATTTTAGTATTTCATAAATACTCATGGACACGGACATATTGGTCCTACATGGCCACTTGTCAAACCATTAATGATTTTTTAGATAAGCTGAAAAGGATAAATACTTGTAATCAGTCTATTGATTCTTTCTATAAGAGGCTATCAGATCTGCAATACTTTGATACATTATAGATAACTTACTTTGCCAGTTAGTGTAATTCAGCACTTGAATCCACCACCTTCTATTCACCCCTCTGCTTCCACATTCGGCAACATATCCTGCAAATAGATTGAAATTTTTACAAACATATACTTACACAACTATATAGATATTGTCAGTGAATCTTTAAATGATCAAGTAGACTTGTCTTATCCATCACCTAACGCCAGTCGTGACGAATGTTTGACATTTTTTGCTTACCTGGCAATATTTCTCGCCTCACAGGAAATCAATTTATTATCTAAAAATCAAAATTGTAATCATCATGCTTCCTGTTGTAAAATGCTACTCTCTGACCTTTTTTCATGTTTTACGAAACACTGCTTAAGGAAGACACCCCCTTCATCGATAAATTTGGAAGTGGCTTCTAAGGAAATAATGTCTATCACATTTGAAATGAACGGTTACCATCATAGGCTGCATTTTGAAGTCACTTATAGTCATGAGATGACATAAAGTTGAAGAAACGATTATAGAAATACGCTTAATTTCTAAATTAAGCAAATGGAAATAAAGTTAAACTTTTGTGCTTTTCTAAAATACACATCTTGGAATCTGTCGGATAATACACGGTGAGGTTTTCAAATTTGGTTAGGCCTACACCATGTTAAATAATTATGCTTAGCTGTTAATTTGGGGTGAAATGCATCAGGCTTTCCGACTTTTATTGACATTTTATAGCTATTGTCCGTTTCGCTTTTAAAGAAGAGCATTACTCTTAACAGGTAAAACATCTAGAATTATGATAGGCCTATACATAAAAAGAGGCAAAAATACATTTATTTATTAAAAGTCATCTCTCGTGCAACAATGTAGCATAAAACACAATATCATAAAGGTGAATTTTGTCTCCATATCAATCGCATGAGAAATAGTAAAATCACGTCAATTGTTAACGAAAATGAAGGAGAATAAAATATTCTATTTTCATTTTCGCAATATACAATCGCCTCATTTAAGATTGACATTCATGAAGACTTAAGAAGGCCTACTTAAGAAGGGCATGAAGTTTCGGGATCTGAAGTTGCAACAGCATAAACTCAATACTTTCCTCTAGAGCCTGTCAGAAGGGCATACATAGAAAAGTATCTCCCAAGGACGTATATATTCAGTCAAATTATGATTAAAGAGTACATGAATATTGAATAGATCAAATAAGAGAGATTTTCAAATGATTAACGTATATTATAATTACAATTACAGTAACTTTTGTAGAACATGAAGATTTGATCGAACATTATCGACACATCAAGAATTATTAATGTACACTTCGCTTTTCCACAACTACGCGATCTTTGGAATGACGCCGCTTGGTCCTTCCACCTCTATCACCTGCATGTTTCAGGTAATTCATAATGATTATCTCAATTTCTTTCAGGTCTTTGCTTTCGAAATTCTTATGTTTTCTGCAAACTGCAACGACAAGCTCTTGCAGATGCGATTTAAAGGACAGCTTACCATTTTTGCCACTAACATTAAATTGGCACTGGAATTCTGGAGCCAGTAGAAAGTCAATCTGTCTCTTGATGAAATCTTTTATTTTTTTCCACCCAACCTCACCAACGCACCAACCTCACCCAACTGAGTTTTTAGATAACGTATCGTGACTTACTGTTTCACAAAACTCCTCGTACGCAGCGACCGATGCTATTCTTCTGACAGGAAACTCATCACATCCTTCTAAAATGTCCTCCTTTGTAGGATGATTGGGTAAATTTTTGACAGTATTTTCCAAAGCAGATAGACGTGCTTCAAACACACACATCATGTCTGATGATTGTTTTAATAACATAACCATCATATCAGATAACCCCTGTTTTGATGTAAGATCGACTGACTCCATTCTAACGGCACTAATCTTCTTTCTAACAATGTTCGCATACTGCGGCATATTGTATGCAAACCGTCCGTTATCAGCGTTTCTAATTGAATTACTAGGGATACCAGAGGGCTGTAGTGTTGATGGACTGCCATCAATATCAACAGATGATCGGTTTCCTGCATACGGTGGCGTATTGCATGCAAACCTTCCGTTGTTTTTATTAGAATGACTGGGAGTAGAGGGCTGTGGTGTTGCTGGACGCCTATGAATTTCAATCGATGAATGATTTTCATACTCATCAGCTTCTTTGGGATTCTCCGTGTCAGAAAATTCCACGCTTGTGGTATCACCAACACTCGAGACGCTGCTGTCAATCGGCCTAAGAACACGGTACCGTGTCCTTTTATTGCCAGGGAATCTCGGAATATCTGTCAAGGTCAGTATCTTATAAATGTGGTACTTCATTTTACTGCTGTAATCTATAGCTGTATTCATGATCATTCCACAGTCACTCTGCTTCCCATTACAATGAACCAAAATACCACAATACAAACGAGATTCATTAGTAGTACAGGGTATGAGATCCGGCGCAACGCTTCGCTCAGCACCGGATCACACTCCCAAATAGATACGAATGGAACTATAAACAAAAAAATAGGAACGCTCCTGAAATGTATAAAAAAAATAGGAAAATATAAAAATACAAATGAGGAAAAATACAAAATGAAGAAAAATGTTTATGACCCAAATGTAATAAAAATGTATGATAAAAAATGATAATTAAAAAATATGAATATGAACAAAAAATATTCATTTAAAAATGGAAGATGAAAAAACAAAAAAACCATCAGCCTCTTTATATCCGATATTGGAACAAATGGATAAAGCAAAGTGTGCAGATAGAGTCAGATACATGAAAGATAAAGAATCCCAATTATTACTTAGACTATATCATTATGATAAATTAAGAAAGAGATGGACGAGAGTTAAGAATGTGACACAAGGCGTTGGAGTATTGCTAACATTTTCTTTAGGCGCTCTCACTATTGTCATTTCATCTGGCGTTCTTACAATTCCTGTTGTTGCTACAGCTTTAACAGGTACAGGTGTTTTTACAACTTCACTCGCAACAATGATAGATAAGTCTTTAATCAATAAGAAACGTAAATCCTTAAGTAAGAAACATGTACATGTCAAAGAGGTATATGATAAACTTCATTACTACTTTCAAAGAGTGTGTGATGATAATGTTATTACGTGAGATGAGATTGAAAAATTTGATCAAATAGCTAGAGAAGCAAATAAAATACCAAACAAGTTTTCTCAAGGCAAAGATAATAATGATGTTTTTTTAGAAGAAATAAAAACTATATTAAACAAAACATTAGAGCATCAGTAAAGTGTTTTTGCTGTGTACCAATAGTACCACAAAATTCAAATATTATGTTATAAAATAATGAATACCAATGAGACAAATGAGGCAAAAATAAAACAACTAGAAGAACTAATAAAACAGAAAAATATTATGAAGGAAAAACGTAGACAATATCGAATGTTGCAAGTTGGCGTTGAATCTAATATGAAAGACAAAATCTAATTAGTTGAACAAGTTAAATCTGATATTAAGAAAGAACGTACAAATCATGATAAACAAATGGGTCTGATTGATCCAGTGCAGAAAACTATATTAGATGATTATGGTCTGCTAGAAGAAAATATAAATAAGAAATTACCAAAATCTATGTTTTTGAACATTCTACCATTTTTATAGATGGAAAGTCATCTCTTAGATTTTTTCTCGTACAAAAAAAAGAAATATAACCAGATCCTGCTCAAGGTTTAATTTTTGCACCAGACAAAACACCCTTTAGTTTAGACAGAAATTTCGTGGATTTATTAAGAGGAGCGGAGTTAGATAAATATCATGCTGATGATCTACTGAAATATAAAGCTATGTTAGATAAAGTTAACGCAGTAAAAACTCTTAAACGTTATAAACAATTAGTACACTTATTGTTAATGGCATCGGTTCCAACAGCGACTGGTGTTCCAACTGGTGCTTATTCAACAGCGACGGTTGTTCCAACAGCGACTGGTTCTTATTCACCAATTGTCGCTTATTCAAAAACAGGAACAGGAGAGAGAATTGTATTTTTACCAGATGATCCACAAGAATTAATGAAAAGATTACAGATTTTATTAGCTGCAGCAAAAGAAGGACATAACTCTAGCTTTAACGAAATACATGCAATCTTAAAAAGATTATTAGAAAAGGAAATTATAAATGAGAAGACCTATAAAAGCTTATCTAAATTATTTAGTTAAAAATGTCATCGGCAGAACTAGAAAAAATTAATAAACATTTAGAAAATTTAACCGAGATTTTAACCTCATCAACATTTAGTACGACATTAAAATTTATAGCAACTACTTCATCCCATACTTGTAATTTAGATCCTATTATTCATTTAGAACAAGACAAACATTATGAAGTAGCATTACCTAGTTTTTCAACATTTAACACTATACAAAATATTATCAAAGATGTAAATGACCGATTTAAGTATTCAAATGACAAAGGTAAAACTTCGAAAGAATTAACTTTTCTTCCTGGATCTTATGAAGTTGAATCTATTTTCAATGAAATAAAAAGACATTTAGATATTCAATTTAAAGACAAGAAACAATTACATTTCGCAGTTGAACCAGCAGTGAATAAATTTTCCCTTACTTTAGATGAAAATCATCAATACTTTGTGAGATAGCGAGCCCAGTGACAACATTTTAAAATAAAAACGACAAGTATTGGTCGATCGATTTCATGTCCGTTTTCATGACATATCTTCAGGACAAACAGATAAATCTAGATAAAACCTTTAAATACAACAGGATGAGAACTTGTCAAGCTAAAAGAACAATTGGCAATTGCGTCTAACTCCTCGAAAATTGAATACAAGCTAAAAACAATACAATAAGAGCTGATTTACATTTACAATTACGTCTAAAACTGTCAAGGTCACAATGCTAAAACAATAAAATTGGGACTGAAGATTCGTGTTCGTTCATCAAGGTTGAACTATTGATTTCTTTCATGCCCAGACTTTCAGCAGTGCGAGTGTACTTTGTGCGAAAAACTATTTCGAAATTGTCATAGCTATTCCTATGAACGTGTTTGGTAATTTCAGAATCTTTAGGTCTACCTTCCAAGTGTTCACGAATTCTGTTGATAAAGTGCCTACGAGTCTCACCAATATAGCAATTGTCACATTGCCAACATTTCAATTTGTATGTTGTCAATTGTTTCAATTTCTCTAATCTTGTATACAAATTGAAATGTCACTATTGATTTTATTGATTTTATTGAAATTCACTGTTGATGTATTCAATTATATTACATTCTTTTTGTATTCGTTGAACTAATTCGTCTTGAACATCTTCTCTGTTATAAGGTAACATAATACCATTTGCATCAGATGCTTGTCGTTTAAGAAGATTTATTTGGGCAGAAAAACTTTTTTCTTCAGTGTTATTATTTTCATCAGGAATACTAATACCATTTTCTAAAGATCTTTTCCATGGTTTATTAACAGTTGTTGTTAATGTTTCACCATAGTATAATTGTATATAATATTCTACTTTTACTTTATTTTGCAAATATCCTTTAAATGTTTTCTTTTCACTAAGTCTCCCTTGTTCATCTACAGTAATACAATATTTTATTTTAGGGGCAATAAACATTGCACATATAATTCCGCCATTCCCATAATCATTTTTCCCTTGACACAATTCCCCATCAACATAGCCAGCAGCATCTAGTTTATTGAAGAGCTCATTAGAAATGTATATTGAATCAGTGTTTTTTACAATCAATGGAAAACCACAATTAAATGCGCCATCTTCTGTTTCAATATCATAAACATATTGTGGTTTATTATTTAAATATCTTACAGTGGTAACATTTTTGGTAATGTCATTTTTAACTTGACACGCAGTAAAACACAATGGTTTATCTTGGATCATATCAATGGATCATTAACATAAACATCACTTACAATTTGTTTCAATGTGATTGTAATGTCGTGTAAAATTAACTCATTATGTAGTAAATTTGTTCCTATATTAAATTCTTGTGGCTTTATTTCATTACCTATTTCATCTAACAATGAATGATCTTCAGCAACATCTACTATTCCCATCTTTGTTCTTATTCGATAAATACTTTTATTTGTAAGATGTCGAATATTTTTTTTTACTTTACTCCATCCATTATGAGTATAGATTTCTAAATTATCAAATAATGAAATTTCTTTCATGTCACCATTAATTTCATAGTTGTTTACAATACCATCTATTCTAGAAATAAATAATAAATTATTCTTTCTCAATATTACAGGCGTGTCAGCAGTTACTGAATCGGTATAATGAATGTATTTTTCGTTGAAACCATTAATTTCTAAAATAAAGTTATTCATGATTCGTCTAGAGTGAGCAAGAATAAAAGAACCTAAATGTGATGGCATGAATGATGTCGCAGCTGCTCAGGGCCTTGGCCGTAGATGCATTTTGAATATTAGCTTAAGAAATTCATCAACTTCCATTTCTACTTTCGCTAAGAATTGTTCATCATTTACTTTCTCAAACTCTTTTACTTCTTGAGTGAAATTTTTTCTCAATGTACTTTCATTCCATAAATGATATTTAGTGGTTATGTCTTTTTGTACGGTTTTCCATATGGCGAATTCATTAATAATTTAATTAACTCATCGCCTACAGCGTTTCCTTCTGTTTTATATTTTTTTCTTAAATTGAAGAACTTCTCAATGCATTTTTGAAATGGTGAAACGTGATAATTTTCTTCATAAATTATACCATCTTTAATAGATAATATTTTTCCACTGCATCTAACAATTTCCTGTATATCTACAGAAGTTAATACATCATAACATATTCCATTCCTAAACCTTATTACTTCTTGATTGCAATTGTTTTCATTTTTTATCTTATCTTTCGCAGGGACTGGTTGGAAAAACATATCATCAGGATAATGAAATACAACTGTGAATATCCCAGTTTTAGGTCGAAATGATTGAGTGTTAAATTTATATAATACTACTTGTTCTTCTTCTTGTCTAAATTTTCTAGCGGATTCAGCTTTAGGGTATTCTGAATGTTCGTCATACATAGCTGATGGATATAAATATGTTGCATCAAAAGCCATTAAGAAATCATTTTGCTGTCCGAGTAGTTTATGTTTAATTTCTTTACAAAGAGCATTCTTGTCTTCCAACTGATTATACTCTTTCATTAACTCTATTAAATTATTACCAGTTAAATACCGCTGTAATATTTGTGTCAAGATGTTTCAAAATGGAGATTCGTAATGTCTTATATTTTCTGACACTTTTCCACCTTTAACAGATTTTCTAATATAATTTCTAGCCCATAAATCAGTATGAGAATGAATATTTATGTTGTCCTCTTGTACACTCTTCATCCAACCGTTAAATGTCAAAGCAGAGGATGTTAAATTAGTAGTTATATCTTCATCAACTAATTCTTTCATAACATGATTATACTTGAAGATACAAAATGCTAATGAAAGAACATCATTAATTAAATACGGTTTCCACTCATGTTCTTTTTCTTTATAATTCTCATGTGTAATTTCGCCAATTTCATAATTTAATTTATACACATTGGTAGGAATTTTAAATTCTCACACCATTTGGAAAGACTCGTTTTCACGTGTTGTAAGCTACATTTCATTACAATAGTTCGAAGTGCTAATTTGCCTCGAGGTGATGATTTTTTATTATTAAATCTAAAAGATTTTTGCATATATTTACTAACACTTGTAGTTGTAAAAAGATTTTGTAAAGAAGCAGTGAGTATTCTTCTTGATGTTTTAAGTGGTGCTTTAGTTAATTTAAAATTAGCTTTTATCGGAAAATAGGAATCGAACCCTGATGAATTCTGCGCCATTAAAGTGACTTTCGAATAATTAAATTTTCCAAGAGTTTTAAAAAATTGGTGTATCGGACATGTGTCCTCTGGGTTTCCCCCGATCGAAAATTCATCTTGTTTCCTAACAGAGATTTTCACACAACGTTGAAGTTTAGTTAATTCTATTTCAGTTAAGTTATTATATTCACTTATCTGTTTCTTAAGTTCTTTAATTTCATTTTCATCCTTACTACTTTTTATTTTAATCATATCACTTAACAAACGCGTGTCTAATTTTTTCAATCTTTGCATTGGTAAACAAGATATAAATTTATTAAAATTAATAGTGCCTAAAGCATAAGGAATAGGATGAGCTGTTGGACAACTAGGATCTGGATAAGTTTCAAGATCCCATATATATGTTGAACCATAGTCAATTGGTTTGTTTGTTATGGTTTTACACGGAAGTGTTGTTAAATTTTCATCATTAACTGTTTTATAAATTGGTTTGAAATTATTTTCAATTTCTCTAATTACTTCTGCATTGTAAAATTTATTGATTTAACAATAGTGACCAATTGATGAACCTTCATGAAAATAATTGTAATAGACACAATTATAAGGTGTTGCAATACCTCTAGGATTTAAATGACGATTAGTAGGACTGTAATATTGTACAGATTCTCCAAAGTAGTTATTGAATTGGGAAAATTTGCAGTTTGACATCACTCCGGTTCTAGATGTAGCTTTCTCTTTACATAAAAAGTCATTAAACATCTCGATTATAATTTTTTAGCTTCTTCTTGATTGAAACCACTTAAGGCGTTGAAACATTTGATAAAACAGAAATCTTCAGATGGAATGTAGCAATATTGTCCGATGTATTTTTTGATTCTATATTTCATGTCAATACCAGCACCTCTATGTGATCTTTGTACTAGCTTCATTCCAAAATCTTCGTATTTAATACTACCTGTAAAAATCCATTCGTTAGCATCGGATTTCTCTTCTAGATCAAGAAACCATGTTTCAAATGAATTTTTATTATAAAATGTAGCGTAAAAGTTTTCTATTGTGGTTCCATCTTCTTTAATCATAACACCAAATAAATTTAAAACTTTCCCATTGTGTAAAAGTTCACGCATAGTATTTACTACATTAGTAAAAAGTTCATTTGCATACGTTATTTTTTTTGGATTAAACAAATTCAATAGATCATCACCAAGTCTACCATCAGAGGATATATCAGGAATTGGTGTACCTGATGTTTCCTTTGTTGTACGTTTCTGTTTTTTAATATTACGTTTACGTCTATGTTTAATATTACGTTTACGACTACGTTGAATTTGTGCATCAAGCTCATCAATTTGTTTCTTGATTAATTCGTCAATCCTAGACGTTGGTCCGAGAGACATTTCACCATTCATATTTTTTAGAAGAAAAAATTATGTTTTTTCCCATAGCACCTCGGTTCCGTTTTTGCATAGAACCTCGGTTCCGTTTTTAAATAGAACCTCGATTTCGTTTTTCCATAGAACGTCGACTTCGTTGCATATACACAGGAATATTTAATTGATGTAATGTTTCTAATTCATGTGTTGTTAAATTTTCTTTCCTAACTAACCACCATAAATTATTGCATGCTAAAACTACTCTGAAACTTCGTAGACAAAGTGGAACGTCTTTTGTTTTAACAAACGGTTTAATACCATGTTTTGCTTTATAATCCGTAACGATCTCTACGTATTTATGATGATAATAAAATCTAACTTCTTTCTTCGAATTCACAGGGTTTGTGCGATGACGATAATCTTTTAAAACTGGTACATGTTTAATTATATACTGAGTGTAGTCGTCATGTAGAGACATAATCTTATTTCTTTTTTAAAAATAATTTTTTATTTCATAATGGTTTTAGATCACTTAATGTCTTCTTAGCATCATAAACTAAAGGTTTCACATTTTTCAGTACATCTCGAAAATCACTAATTCCTGTTCGTATAACATCTAGTGCAGCTCTATTTTCTATATTCATTTCTTTTTTTCCTATTTTTTATATGAGAAAAAATGCTTCAGACTCCAGACTAGTCCGACACTCATTTGAGTGTTTTATACCTCTGTAGCACCTCCGGACTACTACGGTCTATTTAGTCTGAGGCTTAAATGAAGGCAAGACACTCAAGCGAGTGTCGGACCATCCGAAGCTTAAAAGAGGGTAAGGGACTCAAGTGAGTGCATGGACTGTCCGAAGCTTAAAAGAAGACAAGAGATTCAAGTAACTGTATGGACTTGACCTCCGGACTATTACGGAAATCAATCAATCTATCTATCAATCATTCTATTTAGTTCGAGGCTTAAAAGAAGACAAGAGATTCAAGTAACTGTATGGACTTGACCTCCGGACTATTACAGGTACAAAAGTTGATTACTCATGACAAATTGTTACATGACGTGCGAAATTTCTCTTCATTAAAACTTTGTTACAGTTATTACATCTCACTTGTGCTTTTAAGCATTCTTTACATTGGTATTTGCTATCATAAAATTCTGTTTTGGGTTTAAGAATTTCACAACTAGTACATTTACGCGTGTTAATTGTACATGACTTAGAATGATTAGTAAAACCCTGGGCAGTGAAATATTTATTACAATTCAAACATTGTCTATCCTTTATTTTTGGTTGTGTTGGTAATTGACATCTTTTTTGATGACGTGCAAAATTCTTAGATGTTATGTCTTTTCCACATTCAGCACACGTTTTTTTACTGGTTGCGACTGTTCTAGCATTTGTTGTTGTAACATTTGTTGTTGTAAGTGTTGTACTGGGTGTGCTGTTGCATGTACTGGAGATGCAGTTGCATCTACTACTTTCACATGCTTATTTAATAATACTTTGTTATGGAATGGCGCATTACAGATTTCCCATAGAACCTTGGTTCTGCCAACTTTGTTGGATAGAAGCTTGGCTCCACCAACTGCATCTTCGATGCCGAGACGCAAAGCGTCGACTTCTTCTTCGAAACGTGGGGCTTCAAATTCCTCATTAGATAACATATTTTTAAACAGAAAAAATGATGTTGACAAATGTTGGAGGAGGTGCTTACATTTCAAATAATCAAGAATCAGAAATAGACCTAGACAACTATATCATGAAAACTGGAGACGTGTTATCAGGACCGTTACATCTTTCTATTTTTCCACAACAAAATACTGAATTAGCAAATAAAGAATATGTTGATAGACAGGTGGCTCCACTAATAAATGAATTAGAGTTGCTAAAACTTAATGACAAATCATTAACAAAAAAATTATTAAAACTTGATGAAAAGAATAAAGCTCTAGAAGTAGATATATCAACACTTCATAAAAAAATAACAGAACAATCGAAGATTGTAATCCTATTATCAATAACTTTAAGGGGTGCCATTATAAAAAATACAAATCAAAATAAACAACTGAAAGAAGAGTTAGTCAAAGTTACTGAAAAGAATCAAAAATTATTACAACAGTTGCAACAACTGCAATCTACATTCCAAAAAAGTGTTGAAGAATTGAGTACCAGAATTACACAACAAGTGAAGTTCATGAATAAAATGATTGATGAAGTAAAAACACTTAATCAAAAGGTTAGTGATAAAGCTCAATTGAATGCTCTTAAAACGGCGTTGAAGATTAACCAGGAGAAAATGCAAGTTAATAGCAAAGAAATTAAAGTGCATCACACGCTGCTTGACGCAATAGATAAAGTGCAACAGAAAATTAATAAAGTTATCACGAAGTTGTTGTCCATTCACACAAGTAAATCTTAATCAAACCAAAGGTCCTCAGGTTACTAACCAGTAAAATTTTGTTCAGAGGCTTTAGCCGATCACTTTTGTTCAGGTTACTAACCGATCCTAACCATTTTTCCATTAAGAATTTCAATTGAATATTCTACATCTTTTAGCAATAAACCATAAACCATCAATGATGTTGTGGAATTTGTCTTTTCAATATTAATTGTCACATCACAACCAGTCTTGATAATATCTTCAGATTGTGCACTTAAATCGAAACAGAAAACAGGATATAAATTCTTCCAATCTACAGGAGTTAATTGTGCTTCAACTCCAAATTCTCGACATAGATTTCTGTAAGCATCATATCCTTCCATGAATGATTATTTGAGTTTTCAAATCTTAATGGATCGATAGGATAACGTGTTTGATTTAATGAAATTTGTAAACTTCTAATTGAATTAATATGGAAAGGACTATTGTTCTTATCAAAACTAGGTGTTTCATTCTTTTGAAAAGTGAGTAATGAATATCTTGGAGTATTTGATGTCCTTGTGAAATGCCAGTTAAATATTTGTTCAGTAAAAGTGACAGAACTCGCAGTACGCTTCATAAAACTTACTGGAATTGGTTTATTAGTATTTAATCGTTTCGTAATAGTTAATTCAACCTCTAAACTAGGAGTAATATGCTTTATCCACCATTCAAATCTATCAATTTTTGAATATGCTTTCTTCCCAGCCTTTCCATAAAATATTGATTCATTATTTACAGTGCGATGAATTATTAGTTTGAACTGTAATTGATGTAATATTTTGTTGTAATCTAAATAGCCGAATAATGGAGACAATGATTAATCAATAGTTTGTTTACTTTTATTATTAAAATTACGTCTTTCTTTATATGCATTATTATTTGTTTTATTTAAATGTTTTGCAATTTGTTCTACATCTTTCGCAATTCCTGCTGCGTCTGTTCCAGCGAGAGTTAAATCATCTATAATTATACCATCATTATTATCTGGAAACCATCCTTCGATTTCATGCATTTTAGTATTTTCACCCATTGTAACAAATCGAATCAATAATACCTGGAGAATCACTTATTGTTTCTATATTTTGAGTTGCAACATCTAAACGCATTTGTGTAAATAATCTTGGGAAGAAATTAGTTTCTAATGTAATATTGTCCGTAGCAGGTAATGGTGTTGTAAAATTAGCATCAGAATATAGAGAATATTCACAGTGTAAAAATGAATCGGGTAAATACAAATAACTTTGCTGATTATCAACTTCAAAGATTAAATCACCTCTAGTATTCGCTCTTCCTGAAGATCCAGGATTCATAGCAACTCTTATATAGTCATTCTTTTTTTGATTATGACTAACGAGCGGGGGATCGTCTCATCTAAATTTGCTTTCGATCAGAGTTGACATTATATTTTTTATTAGAAAAAATTAGTTTGGTACTAGAATTTTGCTAATCCATTTCCTCTCATTTCTTCAATTGTTTTTTCATCATGTTTACTTTCCATCTTCGCTAATTGTGAAATTTTGCTTTTTGTTTCCTCAGAGAGCTTTTTATCTTTTTGTAGTTCCTTAGCATCCTTCCTAAGTTTACGAATAGCTTCTAGTTGTTTTAATTCGTTTTGTGACTTAACAGCATTCGATATTGCACTAGCTGTACCACCTATAACAGCTGCTCCTTTAGCAGCAGATGAAATCAAATCTTTATTATTTTTAATCAAGTTAACGATACTTCCAATACCAGAAAAGATGCCAGCCCCTTCTTTTTGAATTGTTTCTACACTGTCATAATGGTACACAGGTTTCATAGATGGTTCGCTCGCAATTTTTTGATTTGAAGTAAAATGTATAAGATTGTGTTTATAAATTATAGGCATTTTTTAGGATTAAATTTGACTTTTGGGAAAAATATTTAAGTTCATGATTGGTTAGTAACCTGAGGACCTTTGGTCCAATCGCTAAAGCCTCTGAACAAGCTTCTATTGGTTAGAAAAACCCAAGACTATAATTTTTTTATTAAAAAATGGTGCAAATGAATAATAAGACGGTTGAATTAAAACTGCGTAACATCATTGACAAAAATACACCTAAAACTATTATGTCTGACAAAAAGAAGTATTACATAAGTAAACCAATGATAGAGAATATTAAATTGCAAGAAGAAAAGAATGGTGGAATTCTACCATTAATACCTCTAATAATAGGAGGTATAGCAGCAGCAGGAAGTGTTGCAGGCGGGACAGCTGGTATTGTTCAAGCAGTAAATAAAAATAAATCAGAGAAGGCAGCATTAGAAGAACAAAAACGACATAATCGAGAGTTAGAGAAAGCGGCAAGGCGTGAGGGAATAGTAGATAATTTTATTAGTAAATTAAATTTAGCTAATGAAGGAAAACGAGATCTTAAAAATGTACTACATAATATTGATGATTTAATTGAAATTAAAGAAACTAAAGATGGATCTGGCATATATCTAAATCCTAGTATGGTACGTTAATATTTAATCTTTAAAAATGAGCGAAGTGGGTGCCTTGAATTTGAATAACTTAAGAATTTCAAATCTAGATCTAATGGATTATCTCTTAGAAGTACATAGAACCTCAAATTGTCAGCAGACCGGAGGTGACATACAAAAAGCATTAGAAAACTTTCCTGGTTTTATTTGGAGTAAATGTTCGAAAGAGAGACATCTACCTGGACATAATTTTACGGGCCCCGGTACAAGATTAGATTTAAGATTAAACGATGATAATACACCTAGAGAAAATAGTAAACGAATAAATAGAGTAGATGCAGCAGCTTATAGACATGATTTAGCATACAGAGAACATGATGATATAGCTTCTAGACATGTAGCGGATAAGAAAATGATACAAGAATTAGATAATATTGAATATCCTACCTTAGGAGAAAAAATTAAAAGAATGCTTGTTAAGAAAGCATTACAAGCTAAAATGCTTTTTGGTCAGGGGATAGATGAAACTTATGCCTCTGAAATGTCGAATGACCCAAGCCGCTACGCGTCTGAAATTCATAGGGAATACAGAAAGCCGAAATATCTATTGAAAGTAAAAGTATTTAATAAAGATGATATTTGGAGTGCTGATCTAATAAATATGCCTAATGAAAGAGGGTTTAAGCACGCATTGACCGTTATAGATTTATATACACGATACGCTTGGGTAAAGCCTTTAAAAAACAAAAGTGGTCTGTCAGTTAAACTTGCGTTTGAAGAAATCTTTAAAGAAAATAATAGAGCGCCAAAGAAATTGTTTGTTGATAAAGGGTCGGAGTTTTATAACAGAAATGTTAGGCCACTATTTGAAACTGTTTATTCAACTGAAAATGCTGGAAAGGCCGTAGTGATAGAGCGATTTAATAGATCATTAAAAGGCAAGATCTTCAAGAAATTTACTGATCAAGGTAATCAGAAATAGTTAAAAATATTACCTGGAATTGTAGATCAGTACAATAATAAAGTTCATTCAGGTATTGAAGAAACTCCAAAGAATGCTTCTGACGATCCTGGTTTAATACGAAAGAAAATATTCGAAAATAATTATTAGAATGAGAGTAATCCGAATTTACAAAAACGTAAGCCGAAATTTAAAATTGGAGATAGGGTACGAATATTTAAGTATAAGAATAAATTTGAAAAAGGCTTTGTTGGCTATTGGACTAAAGAGATATTTGAAGTTTGTAAAATAAATCAAACTTATCCGATTACTTACAAAATCAAAGATTTAGATGATCAGGAAATCACTGGCAGATTTTATCAAAGCGAATTACAACGAAGTGATTTTTAATTATCATTATTCAATTCTAACATAATATCTAGAAATGGTACTCTTTCCTGTAATTTCAATAAAACATAAAGACATAATTGTCCACAGTAAGTTGGTCCTGGTTTTTGAATTTGAAATGCATTATAAATTCCATTTCCAAGTAATTCTTTGACTTCATTTGTAGGTGGAAGTCCATAAGAGTCAAAATAGTAATTATCTCCATTTTTGTTAGACGTACCTGCTGAACAATGTACTCCTTTTTGATCTGACGTATGGAGATTTGTTACAAAATTCACTTCAGGTACATCTTTTATCAATAGTAATTCATCCCTCATCAATATGTGAAAATTCTTTATTCCCAATTAGTTTGCAATTTTCTTTAGATCAAAATTCGTAGTTGTTTGCGTTCGGTATAATTTTAAGAACTCGGTCAGGTCGGTCATTTTAAATGAGATAAATTGTTTCTATTATATTTCCGTAAATGTGAAATTAAAAACAACACATGGATGTTTCAATTTGGGTATATGTATATTTACAAAAATGCAACCGCACAAGTCTACAAATATTGATGTCCACGCCGTGGACAACGAATTTTCGTTCTCCAGTAAAATAAAGCAAAATCAACTACTGCTATTTAACTTCTTTACAACAATCGTCTACTAACTATAATATTACAAACTACATGAACGATATGTCCACGCGTGGAAAAGGTTTCATTGGATGAGAGAAAAATGACGTCATATAACAACATAATGAAAATGATCGATAACAGAAGGGTTGAATAATCAATTATTCCAAAAACACTCATCTTGTGAAAGACACTGCTCTAAGATTGAAAGATTAGTTTTTAACCGTCGTATAGGAAGCGAGACTCTACAAAGAGTCTGAAATTTATCTGCCAGTTTTGCCAATTTTATTGTGAAACTCAATTCAGTTCGCGAATAGTTAATATTGTTATGCTTTAAGAGATATGTGAAATCTCCTTTATTATTCTCACACAAGGATAATGGCGTGTTTTCCAATAAAAATTTTATATGTGACACTCAAAAGATGGCTTTGGTTTTCGTAGTATAAGTGTTGTTTCAAAGAATTCAATGACGTTGAAATGTCCCCCGCCGGTTCTTTAAATTAATCCAATTAATCGATGAATGTATGACGCGGAACAACACTTTCTTTCAACTGTTTTGTAAATGTTTCGATTCTGAAAGGATGTGCTGCTTCCTTCTTTGCTTTGGCTGCGATTTTCTGTTGTTCTTTGTATGCTTTTCGAGCAGAACGTATAACGTCAGGATTGAAGAGTAGAGGCGCTTTCTTCACTTGCTGATCTATATATGAAAAGTATTCAGAATGTTTCTCCGATGGAATGAACGACTCCGCAATATTTTTGAGGAACTGTGGAAGTACCGTTGCTATGTTAGCTTGTTGTTCAACGACTGCTTGACTCATGATTGACGGAGAAATTAGTACAAATCACTATGTTCAAAATATAGGAATAACGTAATTAAAGATAGTGGAACGATGAGAGCAAGCAGATGATAAGTGTTGATTGAAATAATATCACAACAATCTGAGCACACGATACAATGACAGAAGAGAGAGAAATGAACTTTAGTAGCAACTTTGTCACCGTTGTCATAACAATCTTTAACCTGATGACAGTTTGCAGTTGTTTTGTCGTCATGTGAGTGCGCTGGCAAGAATTAAAACAACTTGTCTAACGTACAATTAAAATCTCATTGTTTCACAGAGCAGTAGCAACAGCAGGAATTGTAAGAACGCCAGATGAAATGACAATAGTGAGAGCGCCTAAAGAAAATGTTAGCAATACTCCAACGCCTTGTGTCACATTCTTAACTCTCGTCCATCTCTTTCTTAATTTATCATAATGATATAGTCTAAGTAATAATTGGGATTCTTTATCTTTCATGTATCTGACTCTATCTGCACACTTTGCTTTATCCATTTGTTCCAATATCGGATATAAAGAGGCTGATGGTTCTTTTGTTTTTTCATCTTCCATTTTTAAATGAATATTTTTTGTTCATATTCATATTTTGTAATTATCATTTTTTATTATACATTTTTATTACATTTGGGTCTTAAACATTTTTCTTCATTTTGTATTTTTATATTTTCCTATTTTTTATACATTTCAGGAGCGTTCCTATTTTTTTGTTTATAGTTCCATTCGTATCTATTTGGGAGTGTGATCCGGTGCTGAGCGAAGCGTTGCGCTGGATCTCATACCTTGTACTACTTTCATTCTTGACCATAAATCTGACGCCAATATACACAGGGGTTGACGCGGAGATTGAATCAATCACTTCTTCATACTTTTCCTTATTCCAATCATCCGCTTTCTCGACAGGAATCACATCAAATGATTTATCCTTCGGGAGATATACAACCAAGACTTTGATTTGCTCATATGTTAACATCTGAAACGAAAATAGAAATTCGTATGAATTTCTTATCTTTTGTGCGTATCTTAAAGCATTTTGCAATGAAGCATTTATATCATAAAATTAAGTGAGTTGAATAGTTAGAGCTATAGTCCTAAGACCTCTATGTCACCACAATGAGATATCTTAGGAAATGTCAGTAGCTTATAAGAATGCATATAATAATTGAATATAGGCCTACTAGATTCTAATGAATATTGATCAGTGAATTTAACTGATGTCATAAGACAAGCAAAATACATTATACAGAGTGGCCGCACGGATCCAAAAATCATGTAGGTCTGTATTTCGGGTACATTAGTGACCTAATGTAAATTTTAAGTGAACAACATAGAATCAGTTGGCCTTCGCGTTTGTCACGGTTCAGAAAAAGCCTTATGATGGATGATCGTTTATTTCTTGTTTTATTATACTAGAATATAATGATAAGTAAAAATGATGAAAGTGTAAAATAAGCAACGTGTAGGTCCTCAGCTTACGTGCGCCAGTGGAGTGGACATATATTAGAAAAATATTATGTATTGTCAGATGAAAGTATAAATTATCGCGTTTTTCGAAAATATTTTGTAAATGATATCAAATTTGAATAGTATCCATTTGCTTCAACTTATGGATTAGCCTAATCTAATACATAATTGTATAAAAAGCATTGAAATTTTGGTGATGGGCCTAAGAATAGCCAGCCTATCTATAAGCTATAGCCTACATACATGGTAATGTCGATGTAATAGCCAAAAATTCGTGTATGTGCAAACCCTGAAAACATCAGATCTAGAAGACTTAACATCAGATATTTATCATCAAGCTTTGAAATAAAAAGTATGAATATGAAATATCCAAGTTTTAACGAACTCGGTACCGGTATAGAAAAATAAAGTTGTGGTAGGCCTATAACCGTTCAATGATCAAATTTAAAATATTTCACGATATATCTTTAGAAAAACTTTTACAACTCATGCGATTGTTATCAAGCACCCGGTATACCCTAAGGTCCTAATTGAAGGTCTTCCTTATAGCAACAAACTTAAACATCAAAGTAAAAGATGATCAAGCTACACATTTTAAATCTCGGTATATTGAGCAGGTATATCTATATAATGCCACTTAGGTCCCAAATCGTACATGAAACTTCATTAAAGAAAAAAGTACTTTTTATAGACAAACATTTAATGAACATTCACTACAGAAAACATCAGATATAAGAAAATGTCAAAATTGTATTTGATATTATTAACTGGTTGAATAACTTCAAATTGCTGAAAACATGATCGCAACTGAATCGAAAGTAGCCGATGCTGTTATTATTATTTTATTATTTATTATTATTTTACTATTTTGAATGATCGCAACTGAAGAATGCTTTAAAGGGGAAATCTAAATAGATTTCCATAACTTTAAAAAGAAGCAAAAGGTATCACGACAAAGAGATTGTCATCTTCACGGCTATACTGATGTAATATAGCCTTCTTACAAGGACGAACATTCTTCAAAACTCGTTCACTTTTCGTGAAAAACCCTATGCCAATTGAGCTTGACCTGTAAGGCACATGGCACACATCATGAGAAAATAGTAACTAATAACCAGAAATCAGCAAATCAAGAGTGCTTGGGCATTTCGTTGTTTCAGTTATCATAATGACTCTGCCATCATTCAGAACAGCACAGTTATCAGGTTTATGATTTGTAAATTTAACATCCCGGTCCGATGAGAGCTCAGTAAAAATTTCTCTGATATTAGATAACACATTCACAGATTGCTTAAAAATTCTACTCGAGGCTTTAATTCTACGCTTTAGAATTCCTAAAAAATTTTCAAACGGAAAAGATGAAAAGTTGTCGGCTTTGCCGTATAGACTGCAATAATAGGGGAGATGGAGTAAGTTATGGAAGTTGTACGTCATAATCCAAACTCCACATATGTCTTCTGCACTAATGAGAAATTGTTCAATACAGTAAATGGAATGAGACAATAATTCTGAGCACGAGTCTGAACAAAGACTGTAAATTGCAAAATGAAGGTGAACAAAATTCGCGTAAAATTCATCCTTCAGATATTTTTTAAACAAAATTGGACCTGCATAAAGAGTAAATATTTTATATTCAATCGCCTTATACTTTGCCAGTTCACTCAATGGACGCAATTTTCGCTTGAATTCTGATAGCAAACTCTTGTTGAATCTACAAATATCCTCAGAAAGTAGCGACTTCTGGCTAAACGACAATTTGCCGGAAACTCTGATTCCTTTGATAGTATCAAATAAGCACTTGAAAATTTTTTTGACAATACCCAAGCACACTAGGTGCATGTAATCAATGGGAAATCCATCCACTGGTGATACAACTTCAAATAAAGGCGATAGTGATATTTGATTTTTTCCAAATATGCGTGATAATTACTTTCTGTTCGCAACTCAGAATGTAAGTCTGGGAAAACAACTCTGTCTAGGTGCCTAAAACCTCTCTGTCTACAAAAAGAACACCCATTGAAAGCGGAGTGAGAGTTCACACATTGTATCATTGCTCTAGCTGGTGCATCTGCCACCACTATTACAAGCTTCAATCTACAGAAGGAACTGAAGATGTCAACACCCTTTTTAAGTGTCTTCAATTCTTCTATTAATTTTTGTATCAATTCCTACAAATTAGGCTTACTGAGCCCACAATATACAGCGACTGGTAATGGTATTACTTTCCTTGCATTTTCTATCACCATTGTTGCTGGCCAAAGACTTAACCCTTTCGATCCTATGACGACACGTTGTCGTCACGCTTACATGCGCTATGACGACAGCGTGTCGTCATGAGAAATTTTGCTAACTGTTTAGGCGTGAAGTATTCCAGTTGCTTGTAAAACACGTTAGATGTTGTCTTTAGCGCATATTATGTGCAAACCAACTATATTTAATAGAATTAACCGCTGTAATGGTACATGTACATGTAGTAGGTTACATGTACACGTACATCAAGTCTATTGAGGGCAAGTAATGCATTAGTTTCATGCTGCTGCGATCAGCTGTGTCTTGTGTTTCTGCTGTCTTTACATGATCTGATTGTCGGCAATACAACTCAGCGGTTGCAGTGCGATGTCACCTGCATTCAGTCGAGCCACACATGAAGCATATTCAAAGTATTGATTGATGGTGATTGTATAATGACGTCCGGTAAAGATTGCGCGTGGCTGATTCGTTGTTAGGTAGAGCAGCTTGCACGGTATATTGTCATTTGTCACAACTAATTTCTGATCATTCTTTCAATGGCAGCGGCACCATCAAGTAGTACCAGGCACTCAACACGCCGAGTGCAGCCAGTCCGTCGCTATGGTTTTGATTCCGATAACAGTGAAGACGATTCGGACAATGAAGATACGACTTTTGATCCTCCCCATATTACAGATGAGTCGTCTTCTGATAGCGATTCTGATGGCAGTGAAGATCTAGAAGCGAGTGCCGAAGATGTGAAGTTATTCATTCTTTCAGATAGAACGGGATACATGATTTATTCTCAAATCTATGTTGGCAAGGATACCTGTTATGAAACCGGCAAGCCTGGTACTGAGGCGCTTTCGAATAGTGAAAAGATAGTCGTTCGATTACTTTCAAAGGCTGACATGCTTGACAGGGGATACGTCCTGAATATAGACAATTGGTTTACAAGCTTGCGGCTGATAGAGTACCTTCTTTCGAGAAATACGGGTGTTCGTGGAACAGTCAGACCGCAAAGAGGAATTCCAAAAATTCTTATTCAAAAGAAACTGCAACCTGTGTCATCGGCATTCGCTGAAAAGGACCGAATAATAGCGGTAAAATTCTGTGACAGAAAGGATGTTTATCTGATGTCCACGTGTGACAATGCTTCTCTGGTACAAAAAGAAAGGATCCAAGTGCAATGTTCGAACCAATGTGCTCAAGCCATCAATTGTCGAGAATTACAATCAAGAAATGGGAGGGATAGATCTCACAGACCAAGTTATTCGTCAATACAACTGCGCTCGCAAATCGCATGCCAGGTACAAGAAGATCGGCCTGAATTGCATTCTTCGGCTACTTTTCAATTCATGGGCTGTATACAGAAAAGAGAAAGAAAGCAATGTGAGTTTCTTTGACTTCCTAAGGGATGCCATACGAGTCTTGACAGATTTGCAATCAACACCAAAGGGAGCCAGAAGAAAAAGACGACCATCAGAGGAACAGCGTACGACTACACATGTGCAAAAAAGAATCCCATCCACAACTGGCAAGAAAAATCCATTGAAGCGTTGCCGTGTCTGTTTCAGCAACGGAATCAGAAGAGAATCACGATACATCTGTGATTCGTGCCCTGACAAGCCTGGGCTTTGCCTGGGTGACTGTTTCAATAAGTTTAAACATGACTAATGTCCCACCAAGTGAAAATTTGATGATTTTTGTATTTTTAAAAAAATATAAATTTTTTGGATAATTTCGACTGTTTTTGCATGTTTTCTGATGTTAGGGGACTATTCGATCTATTTGGCATCTTATTTAGTGTTGGTTGGGGTCAGGACAACACTTTTTGGTCGAGTAAACAGCATTTGAAAAATCCCGAAATTTTAGGATTTTTACAGGCAGCTAGGGGAGGAAGCCATAGATGCGAAACAGGATCGAAAGGGTTAACCTCGACCCTGAAAATAGCGGGAGGCCATTTACATTCAGGATGAGTTTGATTGGCAATATTTCAGCACGTGAACCTATCAGATTGCGTTCTAAACAAAAACTAATGTTATCAATGACCGACATACACGCAGTATCTTGTGAGATGATTTGGTACTCCTTCGAATGAGATTGTTTTAAGGACTTAAACAACAAATATGGTGATGAAGCAACATCTAGCCCATGTCACCTTAGCATCGATAAAAGCCACTGCATGGCGTTTCGGGATAATACAAAAGTAAGGAAAAAATATTAATTCTTCATTGAGACTTCGATTCGGTTCTTGCTCCATGTCAAACAATTCAATGTGGGAGTCTGGTTCATTGTTGACAGGATCTGGGTCACTTACTACTTCATTACACTGTGATTTACCAATTGAATTTTCAACCAAACTTGCAAAATTTTCATCCAATGGATTACTTCTATCAAAACCACGTGAACTATTGGCATAATCAGGCTGTCCTAATAGTTGTTCTAAACTTTGTGTGAACCTGCCCATATCTAGACTGTAAGATTGATCCTCTATGTCTTCAGTAAATTCACTGAACAATGACCTATCTCTTGCATTTACATTTTCAAATCCAGATATATTATAATATTGTTCATCTTGCAGATTGGCATGACTTATATAGGCTGTACCACAAAAAACCGCCGTTTCCAAAAATAGTGTATTTGAAATGTACAGTACTCATTGAAGACGTGAAAGATACATAATATGATTACGTAATTGCGTACTAAATTTGAATACATAATTTAAATGTAATTGCCTCCGTTTTCAATCACCTTTTGCATATGCTCCATTAATATGCTCAGAGCTCGCGACATACGTTCCACTGTAAACATAGGCAACTCTCGAGTCAGAAATTCACGAATGTCTTCAGCTGAATTGAAATTTGAGCGAAGTGCTTCAAGTCTTGGAAAAATATAACGGTCACACAAATTTAAATCGGGAGAGTACGGTGGTTGACGTAGTAGGCGAATATTCATATCTTCTATGTGTTCAGCAGCAGCACGCGCTGTGCGCGGCCGAGCATTGTCGTGCTGCAATTGCATGTTTTCAGGAAGAATTGGATTCGATTTCGTCCTGAAATAATTCACTAGATTTGAAAGAAATTTGATGTATCTATCCGCATTTATATGCTCATTTCTTTGCAGTATTTCGAAATAATGGTGGCCTCTTTGGGAAACAGTTATAATAACGAGAAACTTTTCTTCCATACTAGATCTTCTTGCAGTCTGTCTGATGTCGTCATCGCCAAATGGATCAACCCAACTACCAATTTTATTGCGAGGCTGAAGTTTTCTACAATAGAAAAACTTCTCATCTACTGTAACCAAGTTAGATTTAGTCAATCTGGATGACAACGATTCCAATAAATCCTGACATCTTGCAACGCGAACAGATTTGTTGTGTTCGGATAAAGTATGGGTATCCATTTGGTGTGGATCCACAATTTATCTAGATCTTCAACCAAAATTCTCTGTACAATGGTGTGTGATATTTCCAGATTGCGAGCAATTTCACGGAGTGTTAAGTGAGAATCATTGTTAATCATTTGTTCCACCGCTTCCACATTTTCTTTTCTAGAGTCACTGATTGACCGTCCACTGCCGCTTCTTCGTCCAAAACTAGTACGACTGCCCCCACGAAATTCTTGACACACTTCTCGAATCCGTCGTACACTGATGGTCTGATCAGGCCATGATTCATTTATCATAGCAGAAATTTCAGCCGCATTCTTTCCACATCGAAGTAAACTTTCAATGAAAAAGTAAAGATATTCTTTTGTGCATTCCATTGACACACTGAACAAACTGTCACTCATGAAATGGCATCACTTAGCTTGCATTGAATTTTAATATCGTGAGGCAAACGGATCGATAAAGTGAAATGAGTTACACTTACAAAATGATCGCATAACTACTTAGTACGATAATCAAGTAACGTCAAATTGTTACGGAAAAAGAAAGAGAACGTAATTTTATCGAATGGCGTAATATTATGTATCTTTCACGTCTTCAATGAGTACTGTACATTTCAAATACACTATTTTTGGAAACGGCGGTTTTTTTGATACAGCCTATATTATCAATCATTGACATAAAGTGTATTTTCCTCTTTCTAGAAGACATCAAAAGTAGTTTATTGTCGTAATACGAGCAAAACTCAAACCAGAGAGGACAATAATTTTTTGCAGATTGTTTCTGACAAATACGCTTTTAATAATATGCATTTTGATTGATTCTTTCTGGAAGTTCGTAACCAATGACAATGTAGCAGGGTAAAAGACGATTCAAGAATGGGCTTTAGAGGAATGCATCTGTCTATTACTGACGTTTCTATTATCTATTACTAAGTTTATAATTATAGAATGCATCATAATATTAAATATCAAGTATACATTCCTCAGAATGTTAAATTTTATAAAAAATATTCTGGAAATCAAAATGTCTCCAAGTGAAGGGGAAAAATGCTACATTTTAAAAATGATACCTTTTTCAACAAACAATGGTTTACATTATTTAAACAAATATGAGATTTCCTGATTTTATATGCTATGTTCTGCAAACAAATCTAAATCGTGTTGTTAGTCTTCGGAATTGACTTTTTGCCGTCATTATCTCACAATATTCATTTCTTCTAATATTAATATCAATTCATAAATCAATTCTCTTTAAAATAAATGATGTATGCGTCATTCAGTTTTACGACTCATTTGGTGTACACAGATACATCTTTTTTTTAACAGCAGGCAATTTTAGTTAAGTTCAGACTAATTCATATTAAAGTAATGAATAAGATTTTGCTTATTCCATCTTTCTTTTTTTACCCACCAGTAAAAGAAAAATAATTAATCATTTGATTATGTACGAAGATATTCTAACGATATATTTTGATTTGTCAATTAGCATGTAGTATTTATCAACAGTTGGATAGTTGAAAATGAACTTTGACAACGATAGCGAACGACTGCCGACAAAAATACAGAAACACAATGGCCGACTGTGGCCGCCACGCAAAAGACACGAATCAGACGTTATGGTTGGCCAGCCACTGGCCGACCAAAATACGACTTGAAAAGTTCGTGGCCAACCTTGACCAACGTCGCAATAAAGTCGGTTGTCTGTCAGTAGCACTAATTTTTCCCACAGGGATGTTCAAAGGACATCTCCTGTTATTTATACATAGTGCAACCAACACAGACAAGCACAGAATCAACAATCTCCAATTGCATTATGTACATGCATGTAGTAGCCGTAGAGATGAATCAATTTATGAAGACGGTTGTGGTGGCCTGTATTGATAGCCGTTGCAATCTGCAGTAACTTACGATTCAAGAGGAGCATTCCCTAGCCGACTGACTCGCACGCTCGCCCTCCTACGGCTGCATTTTACACCATTGGATACAATAAACATGCCTCAATATCTCGTATGATTCCATTGGAGGCAGACCTTCAACCAACTTTTCAACAAATGTGCTCTTGAAAAGCTGAGAAAATGCTGTATTATAGCCCTTTATATCATCTATCGACCATCGCATGCGAATAATTTTTTCCTCATAGCTCGAGCCATCGGGAACCTCAAAGTTGCTGAACGAGTTGGCATGAAATGACATGGCTCGAGATATCTGATCATATTTGGAGTATTCTTGCCAGGTTCGAATGAAGTAACTCTGATAATACTCATCTTCAAGATCAATTCCCCAATTGATGTACGAGACAATCACGAAAACTCCCCCAGTTTTCAAGCACATTTTGAATTCTTCAAAGAAATGATTATTTGAATCGAAATAATGCACTGCGGTTCCAACTGTGATCAAATCAACACTCTCCAATGAACAAACTTCTGACAATGTCTCAGCCATTCCGACCACATATTCAATATTCGGACGAGAATTCACTTCCTTGGCAACTTCTATTTGTGCACTCGAAATGTCCACTGCAATCAGACGGTCGCAATGCTCCGCCAATCTGACACTGAGCTGTCCATTTCCACATCCAACATCTACGATCACAGGAATCTTCGATTGGCCAGGAGCCCATTGAGGATGTTTTTGACGATAATAGTCCAATATCATGGTGACTGCAGTCTCTTCGTAGTTCTGGAGATACTTCTTTGAGCAGTTGTAGAAGGTCCATGCAGATGCTTTGTCATCCCAATATTTAGATGATTCTTCTTCCATTGTTGTGATGGTGGGAATCTGTAAGATGTCTGTAAATCAGATGTTTGTTTTTTCTAGAATCCGTGGCGTCAGTGTCATTGAAGAAAGCAGAAACAGTTGTGTGGTTGACCGTCATCGATGTCGCGCTTAAAAATCGCAGGCAATCATGGATGACGTGTTCACAAGATAACTGTGCATTCAATCAGACACCTTTAAAGAACTTACTGACATGAATTAACTTTATGACGACTAAAGCCCCGTTTACATATAGGACAATAATTGTCCGGACAATAGACACACACACTGAATCAGCGTTTCCAGCGAGACTTCGAGATGAAAAAATGCGGGGCGTCGTCTCGGATCTCAATGTCTCAGGGACAATAAACCACATTCCCGGTAGAGAAATAATGAATAGGACAATGCGCTATTCACACAATGCTTAACCCTAGATATCTCGCTCAGATCAAAGTTTTCGTCGTCACATCGTCATACTTGTAATTATGACTGTAAGGACGTAGTCAAGGTAACGTAGCCAATGAGGAGTAAGCCTATCTGCTGTCACAAAATAATCTGTTCCTGTTTTACTTTATCATCAAGGTTCAACCGAAGAAGTCGTTTTGTATTGAAATTATCAATTGATTGTCATCACAATGAACGAAAATACTTATGGATTTGTGGATTCCCGACATCAATGTTTGTGGGATACAACCCACGAAAATTATAAGGACAGAGACAAAAGATACACGGCATGGGAAGAAATAGCTGAATCAATGAATATGGAGGGGTTTGATGTTAAACTGGCACGACGGAAATGGAAGTCGCTTCGTTCGACTTACGTGATAGAGAAGAAAAAGGTCGACAAGTCAAAGAAATCGGGTAATGGCACGATAGATGTTTGTAACACCCAAGATGTCATGGTACGCATTAGCAGACCAATTCCTGTCTCCTAATGCTTCCTCGAAGACGGATACAAACTTGGTAAGTCTGGTGTTTACATTTTATCTAAATTATTCGACATATTAAGATAAATATTGTTTAGATCTTACAATATTGGGTCCTATAGGCTACATTTATTAATTTATTTAGAATTTATCAATCATATGCCTACTGGCGCTCGCAAGTAAATTTTAATCATATGTGGTTATTTTGTTTTGACTTACTGGATACCAATCGATAGTCCTAGCTTAGTTTGTGGATTAATGTAAATATGGTAGGCTCATATTTTGTGAAATAATTTTGCCATTTATGTTTTAAAATTGCTGATACAATCACAAGGTATAATGATTAAAGAGAACACAATTATGTTATTAAATTTCTTATAATGTGAAAATTACAAAAGAAGTAATTTACAAACCTACCAGAACATCATGATCATATATCTATCGAAATATATTTCCAAGTCGGACCACTACCCCAATAACTTCTATCATAGAGATATTTACTAATCTCATTATCATACCCTAAATTAGTTATTGTTATAATAATGGAAGTAGACATAGATTAAAATTATACATGTACATGCAGCAATATTTATACATGTCCTAGTTAGGCCTACATAAATATTATATGATGCCATTGAAAGTCTTACAAAAAGTAGGAATGTTCACAAGAAAGTAAATGATGACAGGCGCCACTACAACATGATATTTTGCCATGGGACAGCACCTGGTCCAGCGAAATGTTCAGCCAATTGATTTCTCAGGTCCCTGGCCATTTCTTTGGGTTCTTGTTTCTAGTAGGTTCTATTTCTTGAAAGCCCTGTATCGGTTGATTACGCCAACTTGGTCGTGAAACATCTCCAGTCTCGTGGTTTTCGGTTTCAATCAAATTTGAAAGCAAATACGTTGCACCAGAAGATTTTCGAAGCCAGTTGTGCAGTGCAATTGTAGCTCGAACAACAGATCTTGCTGTGTCCACCGAAACGTTGATGGGTCGCTCAAAGACTCGAAACCTTGCCGCTAGAATGCCGAAAGCATTTTCAACGACTCTTCGTGCACGAGATAATCGATAATTGAATATCTTCTCATTCTTTGTCAGAAGAGGACCATTTCGCGTATATAGAAATTTCATCAGATTCGTCTGAAGGGGGGGAATGCATCATCTCCGACGAAAAGTAACCCATCTGGTAAGTTCAGGCTTCCATTATCAAGGGCAGATTTATATATTGGGACCTCGCAAACACCCCCCATCAGATGCTCGGCCACAATTTCCAACATCAACATAGATGAAAGAATAGTTGCTGTCGACGATTGCAAGCAAGACGATACTGAAAAACCCTTTGTAGTTGAAGTACTCAGATCCACTGCATGCAGGGGCTTGAATCCGGATATGCTTTCCATCCAAGGCACCAGCACACCGTGGGAAGTTCCACCTTGTTGAAAAACCCTGAGCTACTTCCTGCCAATCCTCAGTACTTCGTGGAACCTGAAAAGACAAGAAATGAATTATTTGCATAATTCTTTTCAAGCAGCATAATTTCGATAATGTATACGATAATTTAGCAGCTAGGTTTTGAAGATATTTAAAACGAGTATCAGAAATGGATATCCTCTTTAGGTAACATGAGTAGTTATATTTTTGATCTGCCGGCTTCATTTTCCCATGTTACATGTCCCATACCCATGTCCCATACTCCCATGTCACATAACCCATATCACATGTCCCATGTCACAAAACCCATGCCCCATAATCCCATGTCGCATAATCCCATGTCACATAACCCATGTCCCATAATCCCATGTCCCATAATCCCATGTCACATAACCCATGTCCCATAATCCCATGTCACATAATACAGAGATGGGACATGTGATAGATGATGAGTCATCATTCGTTGATGTGATTGGTCGATTAGAGTCATTGCGTAATCAACTGTATATATAAATATGTCATCTACCCCAATATGTGTACATAACGCTCCCAGTATCTGTGTTGGCTACATTACCTCCATTTAAATTCGCCATGTCTTCATCACCCATGTCCGTACCATGCAAGAACGTACCATCAGCACCAAGAAAGAAGACGAGAATGGAGAGAGCAGCATTGGCAGCAGAAGCGGGTGCATGTCCGAAGGTGCCTAGTGCACCGAAGAAGGCGATCCCACTTGATGACCCAGGTGAGTGAATTTGTAATGGGAAGGTGTGTGTTAATGGTTCTTAGATTAGCGCAATACGATTCTAGAGTTAATTAAGATGGTAGCCATAAGTAGAACAAACTCAAATGTTAACGTCTTATAGAATAAATTTAAAGTTTTATGAAATCTATTAGGTTGGGGTAATGGCGTCAAAAGTGTCGCCATTACCCCTCATTACAAACATGTAGTATTTTCATTCAGTATGATTTAGAAGCTTAAGTTATTGTTAGACCAGCCGACATGGGCCTATAACATAATGATTAAGATTTCGAGCTATATCAACCCATGGACTATCAGATATTTTGAATCATATCATGAATAACATAGCTTTTTCTAGCATAGTAGATTGCGGTCTAATCATTACGAAGTCATATTCACCAAATGTAACTATGCGAGCATGTCATGTAAAACCTTAGACCACTAAAATCTTAGACCATATTACATCCATATGGGGTCTTCAGTAATTACATTGCTTAAGACATTTGGTGGAGTAACAATGGGACCTACTGAAATATCTCTTATTTGGTTTTAGGTAGCCGAATACCGCGCACTTACAAGAGAAAGATGGGAATTGCGAAATGGACGAAACGTGAGCTAGCCGCTGCGATGAAATCTGTAAAAGAGGATGAGACTGCGAAAAGGGCGGCAGCGATATATAATATTCCTCGCACAACTCTAATATCAAGAATAAAGAGAGGCAATTCTGACAAGCCCAAACTAGCACATTCAGTGAAGAACAAGAAACGGAATTAACTAAGCACATACTTATTCTCTCACGTCTTTTCTATGGAATAACTCCGTTACAGTTGAGACGAGCTGCATTTGAATATGCAGAAAAAAATAAAATTCCCCATAATTTCAACCCAGATAACAAAATGGCAGGAAGGGATTGGCTTGATGGATTTTTAAACGGAAATCCTACTGTGTCACTGAGAAAACCGGAGCCAACAAGTTTGAACCGTATAACAGGCATGAACAGATTTGAAGTTGACATGTTCTACAATAACTTACGTGAACTCTATTCGAAACATAATTATACTCCACGTCAAATATATAATGTCGATGAAACGGGGTTTACAACAGTTTCACCAAGTCCAAAAATCCTTGCGGAAAGAGGTCAAAAACAAGTTGGTATTGCTGTCTCAGCTGAGCGAGGCCAATGTCACATTTGTGTGTTGTTTTAGTGCTTCTGGAACCTACATTCCTCCGATGATAATTTCCTCGTGTACATTTGAACCTGAGATTGATGAAAGGATCGCTGGCGGGTTCCATTGGAGGAGCTTCAAAATCTGGCTGGATAAATAGAGATATATTCTTGGGATGGCTGAAACATTTTGTTAAAATTGTCAGACCCACAAGTGATAGTTATGTTCTAATATTGATTCTTGACAATCACGAGTCCCATCTTTCTATTGAAGTTCATACATTTTGTCGCAGCAATTTTGTTGATTTACTATCGATCCCACCGCACTGTTCACATCGCATGCAACCCTTGGATGTCACGTTTTACAAACCTTTGTCAACAGGTATGTAACAACTTAGGTGACCTTATGTAATAATTCAATTTTGTTTTATGAGCATGTATTTTTTTCATTTTAGCATTCGAAATAGAAGCTCAATCTTTCATGGTCATGCACCCTGGTGAACGTGTGACTCAATATGAAATGGCAGAATTATTCAGTGGTGCCTATTTGAAGTGTGCTAACATCGCCAAAGCAGAATCAGGTTTCCGCACCACAGGAATCTACCCCTTCAATAGCAACATCTTCCAAGATGAGGACTTTGCTGCTGCTGAATGTTTGCGATCACATAAGGTCCTACCAGAGATTGAAATAATAGAACTCACACCTGCAACTTCTGTAGCTGGCGGACCTTCCGGCGGATCATCGTCTGTAGGTGGCAGACCTTCCGGCGGAATCATCGTCTCCCGCCCATCTTCTTGGAGCATGGTCTGTAGCTGGCGGACCTTCCGGCGGATCATCGTCTCCCGCCCATCTTCTTGGAGCATCGTCTGTAGCTGGCGAACCTTCCGGCGGATCATCGTGGTGGACCTCCTTGTGGTTGTAAGACGAGGTTTGCTGACATATTGCAATTACCACAAAAGCGTGCATCTAACAGTAACAGTAAAAAACGTGCTTTCAAAAGAAAGCACTCGGAGATTCTGACAAAACAAGATAAATACGATGATTTATTAGAGAAATATAGAAAGACGAAAGACAAAACCGGATTTTTCTGCATCTTTTGTGCAGAAGAGTATAAAGAACCTCCTTCGGAAGATTGGATCAAGTGTGTTAAGTGCCAACGTTGGTGCCACGAGGCATGTGCGGATACAGAACTGTATCATGATATTTTTTACTGTGACTTCTGTAGGCAGTAGATTAGGCTATCCCGTCAGTTGACGATCACAATGCTTGATTTTTGTTGATTTATAATTTGATATCTAGCCTAGCCTATTTGGCTTGTGTTAGTCTGATAATTATAGCTATTTTGTTTATCCTATAAGATCTTGTACAACAATAAATTTGTTCAATTTTTAATTCAGTATTCGACTTTTAAATTTCTCAATGGACGAAAAATTAGTCTCTTTAACTGAATAGTTTATAATAGGCATATTTGCATGTAGTATCTTATTAGTTATTATAAATTAAGTATATTTTATAATAGGATGTATATTTACATCATTGTTCGAAATATATCTAAGACTGAAATAAATAATCGAGAAAGAAGGACTATTATTTTGAAATGTAAGTGTTCAACTGCCTTTTACTTTAGATAGGGAAATTATGATTACACTCCAGCATATATCATATAAACTAAGACATAAAATACAATATTTGACTAACCAGTAGACTGATATCATCATAGATATGGATTGACTACACAAAATAAATAAAAAGAAAAATTTGTCGCCATTCCCCCACTAGTGTCGCCATTACCCACATGGTTGTCGCGATTCCGCACACCACGGGGTAATGGTGTCATAATTGAATTTTTATTGAATACTAAATAACTTCTCTTGGACAATGAGTTGGACATTGATAATACTAGGAATTAATCTGTGGGTTTCAACGTTGGCTGGGGTCAAATAGCAGACCATGGAACCTTATAGTTCGAGAGATATAATCAAAAAGGCAAAAGGTGTCGGCATTCCCCCTCTCTCCCCTACACTCCGCATTCTTGCTAAATACTCAGCTCTCAGAGAATCAGAGTGGGATAAATGACAACTTGGCAACATTGATGAAAGGCTTCGTGCCTAATGTGCCTCCGAGTATAAATACGGTTCATTTACTTAATGACGATATCATATTTCGAAAATTTGGACAAAAGCCGTCGCTCGTTCAGACATGGAACGTCAACGTCTGTCAGTGAGGGAGATTCTTCATTCATTTGGAATTTCAAAAAATAGATGACTGAAAAATGACGCTTCCTTGATTACGACAAATAATTCAAATGGATGCACTTGAGATAAAATCCCGACATGTTTCGTCCTGTGTACAGTGTCAATGTTGCTAGCGGGTGATAGAGAATTCAAATTTATCATTGTCAACATCAGTAAATGACGACGCTATGTTGTTTTGGGTATCAAGTTAATTAAGCTATAACTAAACCGCCGTCATGAACAGATCTGATGAGTTGCCACTACACAGCAATATATGGTAAATTTGTATAATTCTCTAACAACTGCCAGCACAGGGATCGCAATTCACCTAAGGAAAAAACGCAGAATCGGGAAAAACCGGGGCTTGAATGCATAAATTTGAAATATTTACATCAGACAAATTTCGTGAAAAACGGAAAAGCCGTAAAATTGCGATCCCTGCACCAGCACCATTGACACTACACAGGATGAAGCATGTTGAGATCTTATCTTAAGCACAACAATTTGAATTACTAGTCGTAACCAAAGGAGCGATATTTTTCAGTCATTTATTCTTTGAAATTCAAAAATACATGGAATTGATTCCAAAACGGCACGCAAGTGGATATAGGATAGGAGCTGTCAGTCAATTAGAAATGAAAAATATAGATTTGATCATCTATAATAGCAATAAATGCTGATTAAAAGAATTTCAGTGCATGAATTGTATCACTGAACTTTTGCTTGAATCTTTGCACTAATTTAATTTCAATCGTTTTACTAGTGCATAGCTAACTTATCAAAATTTATTTGACTTAAATCACCTTGTTAGCGTCTGTCTACAGTATCTGTAATATTTGTTAACGGAAATGTATTTTGTGTTTATTCATCCATAATAATTTGACGCTGTTGTACCAATGCAACCAAAGCTAGTACCAACTTTCTAAAAGGGCTCACACCGAATTGAAAACCAAGCATTCTAATAATACATGTAAGCAACCCATCTTTGTCATCTTTATTCAGATAGGCCTATACATGAAATAAACGGCGCGATCGTTTCTTAACCGAGACTTCGATGTGTTGGTATTGGTCTGAATATAGTCTACTAAATTTGATGCTGTTATTAACATGAGCGAGCGGATGGCTAAATGTTATTTGACATTAACAGACTGGAGAAGTTTACTCAACAACTTTAAATTGAGAAACCTCTAATGAATCTATCTAACACGGTATAGCACTAAATTTTCAGTTAAAACAACTGAGCAAGATCAATGTGATCCAATCCGTAGATATGTTGACAGGCATTTTGATCTTAATCAGTATGTAGAATTCATCAATTGTTTAGAAGTTAATCTAGTACAAGCAAGCTATTCTCAAGTAGGCCTACAAGCCTATGAGATGAATTAAATTGCTGGATTATTGACAAGGGCTAGCTGGAATAGCAGATAGAAACTGTGAATCCACCACTCTACCACTGATGTCGAAACAGCCTGAAATTCGATAATTGAATTATCGAAGAAATCAAGCTAGCCTACTATTGAAATACTTTATCCTCGTCTACATGGATAACTTGAGAAGATAATGTCGTTATCGGATAAGTCTAGTGCCTAATCGAGTACAAACATAAGCTCAAATGATAGATGTGAACCATTGTCTTCACTAAGCTTGAAAAAATCTTCAGAAATCGAAGTTTGATTGGGAAAATGTAAAAGAAAAACTGGAAAACTAATTCACCAGGTCAGTTAATAAAATTCATGAAAACAAACTTTATAATGCATAATGTGCATGTTATACATATATCATACCATTTAGAAAAATTAATGTTACATATGGAGTTTACTGAAACTAGAATTGCTTTTCCTTCGTTGCTTAATTGAAACTTTGGAACGGTGAAATGAAAAGATAGGCCTGTATAATCAACCGAAACTGCGGTCAGTTCCCTAAGGAGGCTCTCACCAGATAATATTTTTCATTGAATAATTAAATAATTATGGGCATGAGAGTTATTATCGTACACGTTTGTACAAAACACAATACTTTCAAGTTTCTTTTGTCGACATTTCTCAACACTCTAATCCTAACACTATTCGCGATTTCACAGGAGCGACTAAATGGTCCGAAAAAATGCTCTTTTTGACATATTTAGCCGCACAAAATATGGTGCATAATAATAATTTCAAATTTACAACTTTTGCGTTCAGTATAAAAATGGGTTGGAAGAAGTCGGCATTCCCCAGTTCACAAGGAAGCGCAGTATTTTGTTCACCGTCCACACCTACTAATTACCGTAAAATATGACGAGTAGTCCGTACTCTTGGGACCATGATTCCCTATCTTTCACAAAGCGCGCCATCTGCTCTTTTTATAAATCAAATTCTCTCAGTCAATGCCGAAATATTTGTCTGGTTATTCGAATTTTGGCACACTGTTGCCGGTATTTGTGGGTAATCTCCCTCACGTTTTCAAATTTGTCTAAAATCCTTGGAATTGAATCAGTCGTCACACAACTTCAGCTCCAACTTTTTGAGATTATCTTCTGTGCAAAATTTTATCAAATCGGACAGGTGATTTTGAATTTTAGATTACAAATATTGAAGTGTAACGATGTCAGCAACTTGATCTGACTTCGTCTGTTCGACGCATTATTGTTGTGTGCATTGTTCTCTCTCGACTCCCTCTCCGTCTCATCATTGCTGTCTAAAATCTTCCCATGACCACTACCCTACCACGCATTTCTGAAGTTAAATATGGCAAATGGAAAGGATGTGGTATGGGTTATTATACTTCATGAGTTGTCGCAACATAACTTTGTTGACCTACATGTAGTGCTGTCTGCTCAGTGCTCAGACGATGAGGTCAGTCACCGATCAAGCCGCTGACATCGTTACACTTCACGTTATCGTCTCTAATTCAAAAAGCACTTGTCCGATTTGCATAAACATTTGCATGTGGTTAGAAAATATACTCAAATACTTGTAGGCCTATCTGAAGTTTTGTGATTTATTCATTTAAACTGATGATTTTAGACAAATTTGAAAAGGTGGGGAGATGACCCATAAATACCCGATTGATTACATATGAATGTTTTTTATTAATCAATATGGTACAAGCTCTCTTGAATAGCGGACTTGAAATCAGCAAAAGAAACATTTAGTAAAATGAATTATTATCTGAAAATGATGATCTATGGTTGTTAAATAATATGTAAGAGTAATGAATAAGCCTTCCCAATGAAAAAATAATTATCTAAATACAGCGTTGAGTTAACATATTTATTGACGTGGGAGGAATTGTTTGAAGCATCCATATGTTCAGCACATCCTAACATGCACGGATGACTGATAGCCATAGTTGTAATCATGTAAAAGTCAGTTCAAAAGTTCAGTCATTAAATATTGCGCATCCCTAAGACCAGATCATTCACTAGGCCTACCTTTCAGATGGCATTTTACATGCCATATTGGCCATTTGATTAGCATAATTTCCAATTTGAGCTAGAAAATAGTATCTAAGTCTGGTATCGAAGTCTTGGAACCATGGCGCGGCAGTTCTCCTGACTTGAAAACCATCGAGGACTGTTGGGCTGTGGTGGAGAAGCGAGTTGCTCAACGGAACACACTTCTCTCAATGATCTCAAGAAGACGGTAATAGTAGCGTCGACCACCGAAATTAACGAAGAGTATTGCAAGAGGCTGATTGAATCCAGTGTCGAAACGCATAAGCTGCCCTGAAGGCCATGGGAGGGCCAACAAAGTATTGACATTTTGATTGTACTGTTGAAGCCTTAGATTTCGTAATTTTTGAATGAGCGCAATAAGTAAAAATCACGCTATTAACCTGGGCACATATTTCAGGAGTTGGAATAGATGTTGTTGCATCAATATACTATTTTCGAACTCAAATAGAAAATTATGCTAATGAAATGGCCAGCATGGTATGTGGGCGTGCGAATGCTAGTGCATTTGGCATCAGCATTTGACCTAACCCGGTGGCAAAAATTTCATCGGGCCGAAGCATGAAATCTCGTTTCGGCATCGCGGCGTCGATTTCCCATAAAATCGATGCCTTGCCGATGCCCGAGAATTCGTCTCGGTATTGCACCTGATATTCCGCTCTAATTCCGATATCGGATTTTGGCCGATTAATCGCTACATATACGGTATCCACCTGTTTTGTCGCTCTATTTCCGATATCGGATTTTGGCCGATTAATCGCTACATGTGCGGTATCCACCTGTTTTGTCGCTCTATATACGATATCGGATTTTGGCCGATTAATCGCTACATATGCGGTATCCCACCTGCTTTGTCGCTCTATATACGATATCGGATTTTGGCCGATTAATCGCTACATATGCGGCATCCCACCTGCTTGTCGCTCTATATTCGCTATAGGACTTGAGACGATAAGCCGATTAATCTACAATCTGAATCAGTCGTATAAAAATTATGCCGCTAACTACACACGCTTTTCCTAGTCCTGAACTACAACTTGTGCTAGGCCAATTAACAATTGTTGAAAACGAAGACAGCATTCATTCAATAACATCATATTACAAAAAATACATATGAAATCTAGAAATAGCGCACTACACAATCTATATCAACAATCATCTGGATTTCTATACTAAAACTAAAAATGTTCGGATAACAAGTCCAATGTGATTTTAGGCGAAATTGTTCGATTCAACTTCTCCTCCGGAACATCTCGTCCTTCCAGTGCAGGCTCTGCGACTCCTAGCTCGTTGGTGTGGCAGGCAATTGCTTCCACCCGCAATGGCTTTGGCGAGGAGAACTTGTTCGACCCGGACTGTCGCCTCCTCCTCCCTCTGCCGCGGTCGGTTGCATCCTTCAACATTTTCTCGATCACCTCTTCAATCGTCTTCTCATTCCCAATTTTCTCTTCTCTTAGGGAATCTGAAAATAAAGATTCGAGGAATTAGTAGTGATTAGTAATGAGTAACGAATGTTTGTTTCCAGTGGGAAACACAGAAAATACATTTAGATAAGCCTTGCTGCTGAGTGATGTCTTCGACGGGCTGGCTGGCTGGTGTTACCCGACCCCGTCCCGCGGATAGGGGCGTCTTCGATAGACTTACCGCTGCTTTGTATCATAAAAAGAACAATGCTGCATGCGGAAAATTACATGTACTCGTATGTGACAGTAATGAAAGAAACTTTGTGGTCTACTGTAATGTTTGTTAATTCGTCGCGATGACATGAACTTCTAAACAAATAGATGAACATGCATTATACATACCGGTACTTATACATATATACATCAGTTGACCAGTCTGATCGGGAGTGAATTTATGTTTTCAGAAGACATGATGTGCAAGCTCCGTTTTATTTTTATGGTCGACAATTTACAATAGAAGCAATAACCAGTACTTCGGCCTTGAGAGGGCGATGCTACATGGCACGAATGCGTGCACATAAACACTAACATTTAATACAGATCAGGAGTGAACAGGACTTAAAAAATTTCACTTATGATTGGGCAACTGACCAGTTCATGTCTACTATTTATCGGAGGTTCAATGCATTCTGAAACAGAAATATTGTTTGAGTTCTATTTTTTTACAACTTGTTTCAGAATGTAAATATCGTAACGAGATTGATCGATCATTTTTCATCAGTTCAAGGCATTGAATATAGAGCTTAAGCAATTTCATTTTTTTAACTTATTAAATATTTGAATAAACTTAATCCATATCAAGCCTTGTGACATGAAAAGACGTGCCAAGTTTACAAGTTCCATAAAATGAAAAATCATTGAATAAGATGAAAATTTAAAGAGATTCAATACTTAATCTTTGATGAATGCTATCCTCTGCTATGATGAAGACTGACAAAATCAACATTTCCCATACTTTTAATCGTCTGCATGCAGTTCCAGAGTCCAGAAGCTATAACTCTATAGATTCTTAGAGCAAACTTAAACGATTTTACTTATGCTTCGTAAACATCAATAGGAAATTTGAAAATGTATTCATAAACAATTTTAATGCATTCTATTCAAAAATATTGAGCTATTCATTTTTACTATAGATCAGACTATCTACTATTTACTATGGTCAGGCTAGGAAAAAGAAAATTCAAAAAGATTTTATCACTCCTCCAGTTAATTGACCAATCTGAAAAATGAAGTGTTGTGATTAAAACGGCCGGCGCTTAGTGCCACTGACACTTCTGTTGGGCTTTGATAAAACATCGCTTCGATGCCCAAGCTTAAATATAAGCACTATACCGGCAACAAAACCGAGTTCTTTATGAAGTATTCAGACATTTGGGAGCTGGCGGTTGCTGCCTAGGCAAAAAACACGAGCTGCCTATTTATGAAAACAATTCGGAAAATTGTCCACCCCCTGTAGTTCATAAAATTCAATCCTAAATTTCTGCTGACTATTCAGGTAACGATATTGATAGATTATTTTCATCAGTTCAAGGCATTGAATATAAAACAGAAGAAGATTGGAGTAGCACGACTACTGTCCAAGACCACCAGATACATCGATGACTTATGTATCTTCAATTACAAGCGCTTGGACAAAATTATTCCAAGTATCTATCCAGATAGCTTAGAAGCTAACAGATGCGGACTTGATAATAAAGAAGCAGATTATCTCGACGTTAAGCTGAAAGTTACCAGCACTGGCCTTAAGACTGCTATATATCACAAAGTGGACGACTTCAACTTTCCAGTAACACTTTTGACATCTCCTGAGAATGCACCACAAAATTGGAGTTAACGTTTTCAGCAGTCAGCTCATATGGTCGCATCTGCTCCTCATTAGAAGATTTCGTCATGAAATCGAAGAAAAGTTTCAGATTACCAAGATAAAGAGGATAAAGCAGCAAGGAATTACTAATATCCGCAGAAAGAGCACTGCATAGACATGACAAGATTTTGAGACAATTCGGACTTTGTGCCGCTAAACAAATTACTGCACGCTTTGATGATGATCGAAACCTTTAAGCAACGAACATATGGCAAGATGCATGATTACAAATCCTTCAACACAACAAATTTATTGACTTTGACATGAACTACCGATTATGACTACATGTATGAAAGATTCCGGATTCCTTGACTCCAGACTTCCGTACACTGTCCTTTTGCCGATTGTGACAAACCTTTCTTGCTTGTAATGCCATAACAGTTTCGATTATAATTTTGTAATTATTTATATATTTATTTTCAATTCAATTATCTTTTATCATGTCATTTTCCGCTATTAGTTCATTATCATCGTAATTACTTATTTATTTTCAATTTAATTATTTATTATGTGATTTTTCTTCAGTCTGAATAGTTACCGCTATTCATAATTAATTTTCTTTTATTTTCATCGTACATTTTATTTACTGTTTCATTACCATTAACATTTAGAGTCAGTGTCATTGAGTCTGTACATGATGGATACGCAGGGCCCCACTCAAACAGGTCTGAGCGTTCAGGATTTAGGGGCCGAAACGCGAATCCTGGTCGAGTTCCTTCCGAGTTCTTAGACACGTTTTGCTGAACTTTTGAATGATTCTTAACATCTGTAGAGAACGAACCATGCGTCCTTGTCAGGATTTCATAACTTTATCTTCATCTTAATCTCAAACACGTCTATCTTCTTACTCAATCACAGCAGGGAGACTTAGTCGGCAGATGACGGATCTGTGCGGTGTTAATTTTCAAATATATGCCCTATATTGAATGATAATAATGATATGCTATAATATTCATTAAATCATCGAAATTATCAAATTACATTACATACGTGTACTTATATAACATGATTATAACATATTTTAGTTATTATATTGCATATTATAATTATTAGTATATCATCATTGCATTATATTTATATCACATCCAGCAAGCAACTCAATGTAGCAATAATTAGCTCTTTTCTAGTCTCCCCTTGCCAGTAGCTAATAGGCAGTTCTCTCTTTGCGGGAGTTTCAGGACCATCAGATGGCCACCTCTACAATTCTGATTTTGAAGTCTTTCTTAATTCACTTATTCTGCGGGCAACGAGCATCAAATGGCCTGTCAAAACCCTGATTTTTAAGGTGAATCATTGCGACGAGTTGCAATAAAACTCGCACATTACGTTTCCGGTGGAGCCTAGTCAACGAGCGCGCAGCTTGTGACGTCACATACGAGTCCTATTCGTCGTCAGCATAAGCTATACCCGATATCTAACTTACTCGTGTTCCTGGTGCTATGATCCCTTTTGATTTCATGCGATTTACATAACAAAACATGCCATGGTACTGGGTGGGGGAAACCATTAATATTCATTTGTTAACTGTATGTACACGCCTAATATAATAATCGTGGTCTCGGCACTGAAATCTTGGGATCTCGAACGCCTAAAAAATGGTTGAGATCTCGTGATCGAATTCATTACTCTGAAGTAAGATTCGATGGATCGTTAGCCACAGATTTTGTCCATTTGAAGCTGTGTAGCATATAGCATTGCATTTTTTATTTTACAATGCTATCTAACCACAACATTAAGAAAATGAGAACCATTGTGTATGGTTTCAAGTTTCCATTGCATTGAACAAAGACCCTAGTTTCATGTATGTTTTATAATACCTAAAGAACCGTACTCTGAATATCGTCTTGAAGCAAATATGAATGGAATGGTTCTCACCTCGAAAATGAGACACTGATCTTAATTTGATTTGCAATTTCCAAATGGATGTTGCATGAACAGTGCAATACACAAAGAAAAAGTCACACGAATATGAAAGTCGTCCAGTTAACACTTTCACCTTATTCCAAGACAGCTGTCAGTCGACAGAATGATGCATAATCACGATGTCTCTGCCGCACTGAACATTCGGAAAGCAAGTAAACGCGGACTCTCGGCATTCAGTCGTTGACGTGTCTATAGTAACGCGTTATGAGGAAGGTCGAACAATAACGACTTCGAAGGGCGGTATCAATGCTGGAGTACAACATTGATGATTCACAATCAGTCGAGTGGGGAAATTCGAAAAGAGTAGCGTCACTATCTATGGCCATCTTTTCACAATAGGAGCTGTGACTTTTTAATTGGATCCAGTGATTTCGTTGAAACCTCACAATACACATGCTTGTATTATTAGGTAGCCAACTATTAAAGTGTGTCGCCCGCTCCGGTAGTAAAACAGAGCGTAAACATGACTTAAGTTAAGAAATCATTTCTTTCCAAGAAATATTTACTCTATCTGCGTTTGCAGTATGCAGCAAAGCATCAAAATGCATCATACTGAGATTCGACTGGACGTTGGCCTTGTCGGAAAGCTAAACTACACAAATCATTTGATATTTGGCTTAGTACATTATATTTCCAAGTATGCATGAATGTTTTCAAACGAACTCATGTCATACTTACCTTTTTCCATGCAGCACCTTTTTCTGTTCTTCAAATATAATTTTGCTTGATTCAAGGCCACATGCTATCCTGTACAGCTGTTGTCGCAAGCGTTATTCAACAACACTTCACGGATGGAAGAATGAAAGAATGTCTTTAAAATGCTAGAGACTCAAACAAAGGAGATTTAAATTTGACGAGTTGAGTAATTTGAAGCTTGGATGGCTTAATTTCGAATAAATTAACCTCCTAATTAGCAATCGTAAATGAAGAAATTTTTCTTTATGTGGTTTTTACCAGATAAACAAATATTTGGTTTGGTGCCTGTTAGTGCCTAGTGGCGCCTACTGGTGCCTCGAGGCACTAGAATGGCACTAGCTAGGCGCTAACTGGCACGAAATTTCGGCTTCGTGCCTAAGTTAGTGCCCTACAATTTACAGTGTATATATATGTATATTTATATATATATTATATATATTATTAAGTATATTTAGACAAAATGGTTACAATGACCACTTCATTACTAAAATCAAAAATGAAATTGAGAACAAAGTTTTGAATTCTCGTAGTGACAAACCTGAGCGTAATTACGTTATCTTGAAATTGCCTTATCTGAAATCCAAAGAGGATCAAACTATTAAATCTGTTCGAGCTATAAACAACATTCTCCCCACCGTATATCGTCTCTTGCCTGTTTATGAAACCATGAAGACTGGCGATATTTTCCCGAATAAGGACAAGGTGCCAATGGGTCTCTCCTCTAACATTATCTATAAATTTCAATGTCAGCAGTGCAGTTGCTGTTACATTGGCGAGACTCGGAGGCACTTGTCCACTCACATTCGTGAACATATCAGCGGTAGTCCAACCCTTACTGAAATCACTAAGCATGTGCACGCCGCTTCATCTGTTAATTTCTCAATTTTGTGTCGCACTGTCTATACCAAAATTGCTGAAACTTTGGCCATCAATGCGACCAAACAGACGATATTGAATGGACATGCAACCTCGATCGCACTACGAATCTTTGCTACATAGGCAGCCAATCACTGCTCTTGCTGTATCTATTGATTTTTATCTTGCTGTCATTTTAGTATTTCAATCCGATTGTACATAGCTTTAAAATTTCTGCCCTGATGATGTTTACTGAAGAGTAAATGAAACATGTCGGCCATACGTGGTTTTCTTCTTTCTCATAATTGGTGCATTTGAATTATGAAATCACTGGGATCAATCGCTTACCAAAACATACATGTATTATAACGGGATTATAATGTAATGTATCGGTATATCTATATTATCCATTTGTCATCATCATTGTCTGTCAAAAACCTGTCTAGCCACATTCTTGTGAGACCTGAGTATGTACAAAAATAGACATTATGTTTTTATAGATTCTTATAACTCCTGGACATCATACACTACGTGCAATTACATTACCGTACACTGCTTAGTTAGGCCTTAGAAGTAACATTATTAGAAGTAACACAGGCTTCGAAGTAACATTATTATCACTTACTTGAACAAATTCTCTCAGGACAGTCCATATCGCCTCACAAACTTCCGGTAAAAAGAGGGAAATCGCTGACTTGATGACACGATACAGATACTCCAGCGAGGCAAAACTATCACCAGTCGCGAAGAATCGTAGGGCAACTTGAAGCTTCAATTCAGCTGCCAACGCTGGTCGAAAAAAGGTTGTTTCCTTTTGAATCAGAGGTTTTACACGATTAAATAGGTACTGGAACTGGTCTGTTGTTAGCCGCAAATGATTGCTGAATGCAGCAGTCATATTAATATCTCTCAACAACGCAGTTGAAGCTCCCAGTCTCTCCCTCCTCAGGATCCACTTTCGCGTCCAACACGTTCTTTTCCTCTTCTTTTTAAGCTTTGCCATTTCAGCCACAACACGAGCAGCAGCGAAGACCAGCTCAGTCGACGACATTTCACAAAATGAAGGGAATTATCTGACCTCCAGTATCTGTTGTCCTATACGAGGATAATCATTGTCTCCATCGATCAAGAAAATGGTGCGAGTGCGCTGTGAAATGAGCGCAAGGAATTCATTGTCCGGACAATTATTGTCCTATATATAAATGAGGCTTAAAACTGCTCACTCTATCGTCACTTCTATATCGTGCTTCTATTTCGAGTGCTACAATGAAGCTTTGAGCAGTGTGAATAGGACACAGCCACTGATAACAAAACATAACCGTAAATGGCTCACATAATAGCAGACTCGAAAGCTTTCATGTGGAATTGCCAAGGCTATTAGACGCACTTTCAGACTGACTTTCGTCAGGAACTCTTAGGCCTACTACTACTAAAACAGTTATTTATTCTACATCCCATAAGCAAGAACTCTTGCTAGAAGTAGGTCCTGACATGAGGAAACGAAACTCTAACAACATGCCTTGTCAAGATTGCTTGACCATCTGATCTTTTGAATGCACTCAAACTTTAGGCCTCACTTTTTGAGACCCTCAAAAGTTAGAAGACATTTACGGAGGATGATCTCCTTCACTTTACGGCTTTTGCGTCTGTGTAGGACTATATTGCCAAATATTTCAATAGCCATGTTCAGTAGGCCTACAATGGGGCCCCTTGTTTCCTTATCGACTTTTGCTGTCATTCTGATCAAACATAATGCCTTTTAATAAATGTACTTTTGTGTTTGAAAAACGGAAGTTGAGCAAATTGTAGTCGACGTCTCATATTCTGCAAAAAGATGTTAATGCACTTTGGTTGTTTTATATGGTAGCCATTACACCATTTTTCAGGAGTTTTATTTGCTCAATTACCAGACTACTTGCTCAATTCTTGCAATCACAAAGGTAGTATTATTAAACATGCAATGTTGTTGATGCGAAATATTATGCTGATTGTATATTTGATTGAATGCCAAAGCAAAAGTTTGAATATTAATGGTCATGGTAGGCCCTACAATACACGCCATATAATATTCATTCAATTCCGTATCAATAAGGTGGCTTTTTCAAACACCTCGCATTTACTTAAATGCATTTTGTTAATGCTAACTCTCGAAGCGAGGACGGTGCATGAAGAAATTCTGTTTGTTATTACATGTACAAGAAAATACATTATTTAAATCAAAACGTGAGGGAAGAGGACAAGCCAATATGCCAAAGCTGTCCCTCTGCAGAAGATCAAATACAAACAAGCAGTTACAGCTCTTTGATTGTGACGTATGAAAATGGAAAGATCGCTAATGAGGAAGTTCAAGAGTGGGCCGAGCACAGACCCTTGGGGTATTTCCTATCGAACTCGGAGAGCCACTGCACGAGTTTTGAAGGACATCTGCGTCCGACGGTCCGACTGGAGAAACAAGGTCCAGCGAACAGGAAGGAGGTAGGCGGCAGAGACCAGAAGCTTATGATAGAGAGCTGAATACACGGCAGCTATCATAGTCCTGCACAAGCCTTGGAACTGTGAAGGCCACCAGAGAATAACAAAGAATATATAAAAGTTGAAATTTCAAGAATTTGTATCAAAGCAATTTTTGATTCAATGATTTATTTCTTGCATTTTCTAAAATGAGAAAAAATGATTCTGATCTATTCATGATAAAGGTTCTATGTCTGCAACTTATTTTTCTCGAGAGATTTTAGATGACGATAGCGAATGATTTTGATTCCAGTGTCTCAATATCACGCAATCTGCATCAATGCCATTCCTCGCAATCAACCCATAATTTGTTGATTTATCATTTTCTGGTCCCACCCAACCCGCGCTCGTCTTCATTCGAAAATGCTGGGTCGATGGATGGCTAAAGTCACATCCACATAATCTAGCCATCTATGGTGGGGGCCAATACCAGTTCAACGGCTACCCGGCCGTCTCACAAGTCTGTATAGGCTCACATATGGACTTTTGATAATTAGAAATGAATTCTCAACATCAAACTGAATCTCCCAATACAAATATAGTCCGCAGCCAGAACGAGTTTCTTCAGGGAACGAGGCCGAAAATGAGACTTTCTCAGAATGATGTACACGCTATGCCTACACTGTAAATCGCTCAATACGAATCACATACGAAGGATGCATACCAAGATATTTTTTTGGTATATTTCTGTATGATCTTGGTATATATTTGTATGCTTTTCGCATGTTATTTCAAGTGTGGTATGCTTTACATACTAAAGCCATACCAGCACAATGTTAAAAGAAAGCATCAATCATGTCCAAAGTATGTTGATTTAAGGACTTTTGTCAATAAAGATCACATTAATGTTACTACTGTTCTGTAAGTAGTTAGATAATGACATTCAAGAGTGATACCTTAAATGCTGAATTCGATTTTAATACATGTAAGTCCGAGGCATTTCATAAATAATCAATAAGTATTTGACCATCAACAATTATGTATCATGTAATTTTGAAATAAGGCATATTATCAATCCGAAGTAAAAACACATTATAATTCATTAAATCCAAAAATAGTTATGTTTGAGATATATAAGTCAACATGGTTGCTGAAAAGTTATCGTTATATTGAAATGATGTTTATCAATTTAGTTCAAGGAAATGAGCTAATTATGAGTCTTGTGAATGCTATAAGACAAGTTGCAAAGATGACATGCGGCTTCAATTCCACAATTAATCTAATCTAGTTATATACCACACTTTCACAAAGAAATATTCACGGCTGGTATTACTGGAAAAAAGTTATTTGTAAGTAGTATGTAGTATAACATATTTTTTGCCATATGACATAAAGCTATTCATACGAAAGACATACGAAACACATACCAATTTGCATCGGGTCTCGTATATAAAACATACCAAGAATTCGTATTTCAACGTAAAACAGCCAATCACAGTTAGCATAGTTCGTATCGTTTACATACCAATCACATACGAAAGTAAATGGCCATTCGTATGAAAAACATACCAGATTTCTTTATATATACCAGAATCTCGTATCAAATGTTGGTTTCAAATTGTATGTAAACTTGGTATGTGTTTGCATGTAATTTTCGTATCCAGCGATTTACAGTGTAACTACGAATCGCTGCGTCTGCCGAGTTCTAGTGAGATCCTCTTCTTGTCAGACAAGATCAAAGAAAAATACATGTAAATCCAATGGGACGCAGACTGCAGCTTTCGGCTAAAATGAAATTTTCTATGTTTTCTCTGATCAAACGAAAAGTACTGAGCCCAGAGTCATAATTTTTGCCATGGAATGTTCTTTCATGTTCATGCACCCCTGTCTATAAAGCTAAACACATTTAGATTTGGCGAGTCTCTCAATGTCGGTAAACACAAACATTCTGGGCAACTTTATCCACATTCAACCACATTCTCACATGTTGTCGATCACACGCATGATGATAGCACATGCACATCATAGGAAATGACCTGAAGATATTCCATGCCAAAAATTGTGACTCCAGGCTCACTACTTTTCATTTGATCAGAGAAAACATAGAAAATTTCATTTTTGACCAAAAGCTGCAATTTGCATCCCATGTATTTTTCCTTGATCGTGTCTGACAAGAGGAGGATCTCACTAGAACTCGGCAGACACGCGAATTCGTAGTAGACATAGCGTGTACATCATTCTGTGAAAGCCTCATTTTCGGCCTTGTTCCCTGCAGAAACTCGTGCTGGCTGCCGGACTAATAGCTCAATGACACATAAATGACAATTATTGTTGAATCACTACATGTCATATGTTCTCTAGCAGACTCTAGCAGCTTCTCCATCTTCTTGATGTACTGGTCTTTGTCCATGATGATCACACAATTGTCTTTGTCTGGCTTTGTGATGCAAAGTAGCTTGCCTACTGAAACATGTTTGCAAATAAACCTGCCAAAAGTTTACGGTTTCTAACTGTCAATTCTCATGATTTAATTTTGAATATCCATCCTTCGTTTGTCATGTGTGGGGACCTCAAGCGTTATAAAATAAATGAAATTTGGTCTTCATTTAATTTTGCAAATGCCCATGGTAACACGCAGCTTGATTACATATAGTTTTTCGGATGATGCTGTGAATGTGGTGTCTGAATTCTCACCATTTGATAAGTCCAAGCTTTATCATGTCCTCGTACTTGCTATACACCGAATTCACAAGTTGAACGTTCTACTCACATTTCATGAAAGCATTCGATCTACGAAAATCAAATTTAGATGATTTTGCTCGACTCAATCAGTTGATTGATTGGTCATTCATCGACAATAATATGCCATTTCTCTTGATGACAAATGTCATTATTTCATAATGTTTTAGAAAATGCAACTGATCTCTAATGGTTCTTGTGTCTCATGTACGTTGCACCCCTAAAGACAAACCTTGGATTTCTCCATTTATAAAGGATCTCATCAACAAGCCTTCCGCAGGCGGAATTTTGCTGTGTAAGCTTATATTACAATCTTCTTAAGCAAAAAGTTCAATCTGAAATATGTTAGTTGCTACCTGATCATTCTGCTGTCACATCATTCATGAATTGCCTCTTCTCTTGTCTGCGACTGGTCGATTTGCTCTGTCTGAATGTCATATTCAAAGACAACGAAACTCATTTATGTTTTGCGCTTGCAATCGCTTCAATAACTTGCATCGTCGTTAGCCATGAAAGTTAGCTTTGACTTCTCGTCACGTACTTACTTTCCACTTAATTGTATTTCTTTCTCGTTCTTTTGTGAACTGGTCATTTATCTGTGAATCTCGATTATCATGTCCAAGAAAAAATAAGAGCCTATAATCATCATTATCAAAAACGCTTGAGCTTTGACTGAATATTCTGTCTAACTTTTGAAATCTGTCCTATTTGTGACGACTTGATATGAATGTATGTTCAAGTTTCGAAAATTTTTAATATTACACTGTATTTGCAGATTTTTGTGACCGTGAAAATCCGAGCATCCGAAAAATTGATTTTTTCTCATATAATTTTCACTCTTATAGACTTGTCCAAAATTAGCGTTGTACCAAAAGGCCTTGACAAAGGTTCTAATTATATGCGCTCGTTTATTAGAATTTCGTTTTTTCTACAGTTAAAATTTCTAATAGAGGCAGCTTTTTTTCTCAAATAATTAACAGAAAAAGTATATTCCAATTTATATGAAATTTGCAGCATCTGCTATTATGTTTGACAAATTGGTTGCACAGATGTTGCCAGTTTAACTGTCTAAGTTAATGGAAAGTTCATAAAACTCTTTTTAGAATCAAAACGAACTCCTGAAAAAATACTCACAATATACTGAAGTTATAAAAGCGATAAAATCATATAAACTGCTAAAAAATTTGAAATGCAACAGATATTTCGGCATTAGTTTACAAAATAAATTTACGCAGACTTTTCAGTGGTCATCCTAATCGTGGTGATCAAAGTGTTGCACTCCTCATAGCCGTTGACAGCAGTCGCCGAAAAGAATTGTATTTGGTAGTCTACAAATCTTCTTTCCAAATCTACAAATCTATACTTGAAGAGAAGATAACTTGTTTTAATGCAGAAATATCTGTTACAGTGATAATTCGCCTACCAATTTATCGTATGCATTCGGAATGTTACTTTTTTCTAAAATTGAGACAGCATCAAAATTGCAAGCAAATTTAAAATATTCCCAGTCAAATTGATTATCCAGTACTTGTAAGATTGGCGATGGTCGTGTTTTTACTGCATGATCCAGCCCAATCAGGAAAAGTATTCATCTGGAAAAAGGCTTTTCCATAAGACAGCGTAGCACCAGACACAACTAACACTGCAAATAAGTTAAGGAAGATACCGCACTTTACCTGAAAATGTTAAAAACATATTGTCACATGGGAATAGTAAGTGAATTTGACTTATACGTAAATGAAAGTCGATAAGCTACAGTATGTTATTTATGATTTTTTTGTGTATGAAATGAAGTTGAAATTAATAGAATATGCAAGTACAATACACAAACCAGCAATGGCATCGGATCACCAGGCCACTTGGTTTACACTGACTTTGGGGTCACCGAGTCAAGGGCACCATTCAGTGATCCGGCCAGTGATCAGGGTGTTTTGTCTTACTGCAGTTGTAAGTAATCATATGGTAAAGCGTGCTTGTAGCTAAATTGTGAAATTAAAGTGAATTATCCGCTATATATCTAAACTATTTGTAAATCATTTAATAGTAGAATGTAATTACCTTTAAGCAGCACTTTGTATTTGTTTAAGAGATAAAAATTATTTGCCAAGCTTCTGTATTAGAATTTGCTACATTTTTTCACCGATAAAACATAAAAAGGATACAAAATTTAAAATACGAGTTTATTTAAATGTTAAAATATCAATGTTTGGTATGTTCTCCACTCTTCTTTGATATTGAGGCTAGGTTTCATACATTTTATTTTAATGGCCCCTCTATAGCACCAGACAATTAATTGTAATTTTTGATAGAAGTAGGGTATTCCAATGATCAATTTCATCGATCGATCGATCGCTGTTTTCACCATTTTGGCTTGATCGAATGATCGATCCATCTGTTCCCCCAGAATCTGACAGATCATCGGTCGATCGGTGTTTTATCTCATAATCGATCGAGCGATTGGTCTTCTTTGATGTGATCGATCGGAAAATATTAGCAGAATAAGATCTGTCTTATTAAAATATACCGGTACTCAGCCATCTGAATATGTTCTAAAAAGGTAGCTGTTACCAAAACTTGCAAGAAATTATATCAAAAGAATCCACACAGCAGCTTACCATATCTGGCACTCTGATGTATCCCTTGGCGAAAACAATGGCATTGGGAGGTGTTGCAACAGGCAAACAGAAAGCCAATGAACAAGCAACAGTCGTTGGAAGCAAGAGGATGAATGGATGAATACCAATACATTTTGCCTGAAATTAAGAAATAAAATTTCTAGTGTTTCAAAGTTGCATTTAATGAATTCCCGTCGAACTTTCACGAATGTTAATTGCACATCTCATTCTATCGCGTCATAGGAAAAGTTTCATAATAACATCAAAATTGGATGCGTGCATCGGTATCGTAAATTCCTGTGAAATAATGTTTGTTATTTCCAAAGCTTCTTTACAATTGGCTTATCAATAAGAGAGGCAGATCGAAATGTCAGTATGCAAATGTTTGTCAATTTAGCACACTGGTGGGCAACTAAGTAGTGCTAGAACGGCTCGGAATGGCCCAAACTAGCTTAAAATATCTATAATGGCTGAATAAGCTGAAGAGCTGCACAATAGGCTGATCTACGTTAATCTCGTGCTTAATTTGTTCAAGTCTGAGGACATATTTCTATTCTGTGCCCGGGCGAATTGGCACTCTCCAATCTTTGTGATCATCAGCCGCACGGCTAAGACTGGATAAACAAACGCAGAGCAGCCTGTTGTGCAGTCCTTCAGCTTGTTTTGCCATTCTGGATAGTGCAAGCTAGTTTTGGGCCATTCCGAGGCGTACTGACGAACCTTTGTAGGGCAAAACGCAGCGTCTTCGGCTGCCAATGAATTTTCGTGTTTAATTTGCTAGAAGTCAGAAGACATCTTTGTATTCTGTGCCCAGGCGAATTGGCACTCTGCAATCTTTATGATTTTTGTACTGTACTTTTAAGCTGGTGCAGTGTATAGGCGATAATATTGGTCAGATAATAATGTATACAGCAGCATTGTACATGTAAAAAGTAAAAGTAAGTAAGTGTACACAGCCACCCGTAATGTGCTTGTTGTTAAATAAACTATATTTTTCATTCTAAAGTCTACATGAGTGTGACACAGTGACTGCCACAAAAGTGAGTAGACCAATTACGGAAGCTTCTGTCTTGCGTTATTAAATCATGGCAATATGATAGTATCACTAATATGACCTTCTCTGTCGAAAAATAATGGTCTGTAGGTACAGTACCACTATCTGCCAAGTGGATTTCATGCAATATGCACGCATTAAATATCATAAATTGGTTCAACTACTTAAACGTGTACAACGTCACCAAACATAAAGGGCTTTCAAAAACCGCTCATAGACTGTTAACGATTATCATGTACACGATAACTCCATTCAAGTGCAAAAATATATTGGTGTGGTGTGCAAATAAAATCCAACAAGAATACTTGAAAGAAACGTTGGCTTGCAGACGTCACCCATCTTCACACGGTTAGGTCAATTCACACGCAGCCTATCTTATGTATCTATAGGCCAATTGCAGCGTAGATTACGTGAAATATGCTCAACACGGCATCAAACACCATGTAATTTAGCACAAACTTGCGCAGTTGATGGCTGCGTTCATACGGAGAAAAAATCGTAAAAAAACTTTGTTTGCACAATCAAATAATAATTTCAGTGTCAGCATATGGTCATCAGTTTTGTTGCTAGTTAGTGGCTTTGCAATTTCTTAAGAACATCCCTCAACCTTAGAAACACACATCAAAGTTCAAAGTCGGAGTGGGCCAATTTCAAGTCATTGATTCAAAAAGGGGCCGATTTTATGTGAAATGGTGGCGGTGGGCCTCTCGCTGCTCACCACTGATTTAGCAGATGATGTTTTTCTTCAGCACAATTAGAATTTGTCAAGTCGAAAATTCTGTGACATGAAATGAGGACACAACTGCGGTTCGCTTACCAGTTCGTTCAAAATTGGCAGTAGGATAGTTGCTGTAGCAGTATTGGATGTAACTTCAGTCAGACAAGCTGTGCCAAATACAATGGCCATTACAAGGGCTGCGACAGGGACATGTTGTAGGACTTCCAATTGCAGTCCAACCCATTTGGATAAACCACTGGTCTGAAAATGAAATGCAGTTATCCTTTAATGATTCAATTTCTGATAGAGAGGGACTGAAATTTTTCATGTTTGAGTCCTATTCAGAAAAGTACTACAGGTCTTATGTCGAATATCTAAAGAGAATAACAACGATTAAGTTAATAATAGACGCCAACACCCTTGATTCCCCGACCACAGTCGCCCGACTCAGGAATCGAACCGAGGTCCGTGGTGAAGACGAGCTCGCATCTTTTTCTGTATGTGACGCTGACGGTACAATAGGAATGCGAGTGAAGGCAGTAGTCATCTCCAAGCGATATCGACAGATTATTGTCCTATTAGTACTGAAAGAATGTTACCGACATTCATTTTGTAGTGAGACAGCATATCAGCATGTCATTCAACTGCGTCACACTGTAGATTGACAACAAGGGTCTGTCGCAGAACATTTGATATCTAAAGAGAATGATAACGACTAAGTCAATAAAAGACACCAACACCCATGATTCCCCGACCCAGGAATCGAACCGAAGTTTACGGAGGAGACGAGCTCGTGCCTTCTTCACCAGGCTACGCTGACGGTACAAAAGGAATGAAATGAAGGCAATAGTTAATGTAACAATGTTCTCCGACAGACCCTTGACGAATGTGATAAAAAAATTTCACAAACGGCACACTTCTTAATTTACAGTTTGGTCACTCGGCTTTCATTTATAGCTCCTCGTGGTGCTTTTCACATAAGTGTCACTTCGGCGAGATCGATATTTCTCTTTCGTGAGGAGGCAATTTGCACTTACTTTACAAACTTCTGCTAAAGCAAATCCACCGCCAAGCAACAAGACAATACTCCACGGAAACATTGTTTGAACGAAACGCCATGCCAAAAGTGTTTTGTCAACAGGTATTCGAGATTTTGATTCTGAAATGTAATGTTGACATTTGCAAAAGACATTACTTATGGCTCTGCTCTCACTGTCATGCAAGGTTTTGCACAGAACATGATAGCTTTTGCGTTCATTGTCTTTTGTTTTCTTATCTCAGCATTTCACATCGCTTCCCTTCATAAATCAGTAGCCTCAAGACCTGTTTTATTTGTTGAGTAGAGTTATAAGTTTATCATGTCGCTTGTTTATGTTATCAAGAATTAGTCGGTATCGACTAATTCTTGATCGGATTCTGAGCATTATGAGCATTAGCCACTCCAGCGCATGGACAGACAGCATTGCTCACATTGATTATGCTCACACATGTCTTAATCTGCTCCCGCTGTGTGAATAAAACATCAGGGTTACAAATTTATAGCATGCTCATCAACTGTTAATTCAATTGAAGTTTTAACACATGGCGTGTTTTGATACGTGCATGTCTGTATGAAGGAGGAAAACACGGCTTTTGAATATACATGCTTATGAAACATGATTTGCAAACAAGGATTTGTGAAAGCAAGGTTTTGAAGTAATGTGCGAGTATAAAGCACAATTTAAGAGCCAGTTTGAAACTCGACTTTAATTGTACATTTAGAACATTGTTTTGTAAGGTTCAACCGAAATTTATCATCCTGGTTTGGTTGATTTCAACGTTTTCAGATCACAATTATTAGTTTGGCAGCCAGAGCGAGCTTCTGCAGGCAACGAGCCGAAAATGAGACTTTCACAGAATGATGTACATCCTATGCTACGAATCCGCGAGTCTGCCTAGTTCTACATGGTTCAACTTCTTGTCAGACAGGATCAAGGAAAAACATCTTTTATCCAATGGGACGCATATCACAGTGTTTGGCAAAAATGAAATTTTCTATGTTTTCACTTAACATCTGAAAGTATTGAGCCTAGAGTCATAATTTTTGATATGGATTATCTTCAGGTCATTTTCTTTCATGTTCATGAACATTTATCTATGAAGCTTAACACATTTAGATTTGGCAATTCAAGTCTCCTACTGTCGGCAAACACCAACATGCTCTTGATCGACACTGAACCACATTCTGATCAGTTATGCATGCGAGAATGTTGTAGCAGTCCTTGCTTGATGTGATCAATGTTGATTGATAGAAATTGCGTGTCAATATCTCCGATATCTTGAATCTCAACATTCGAAATACACAGAATTCGAAATTGTGTTCGTTTTTCTCTAAGAGCTCGATACTGAATATTCAGACTTCAAACATTACAGACCATTTAATTTGAGACAGTTAATCTCATGGGTATATTGCATCTGTATACAAAAAGTCAGCTGGATAGAATGGAAAGTGACCACGTTAACAAGATAAGTTAAGATAACCGTTTAGTTTCCGGCAATTTTTTGGGACACCTCACATGTCACACCTGGTATAGATGTCCATGGATAATAGTTATTTACGCAACTTGTGCATGATTTTTTTTAAATGTAAATCTCTATTTTCAGAAATATATACATATTACATAATACAAAAATGCATAACAATTAACTAGTATATTTAAATTATATTGTTATTTTTGATAATTGCAAGTTGTGTTGTTCATGCGCATGTATAGGCCTAAAAGCCATTATCCTTAAATATATACTCACTGACATAAATAATGAAACCAACTATCATTGACTTGAATGGAAGTTTATTTCATTTTTTTCTATGGTTTGAGATGATATCTCGCTTTCTATGTATCACCATTGAACTCCATATGATAAGGGAAATGATAATAATAATAATAATAATGTGTTTATTGATGAGATTGAAAATCACAAATACGATCATTTACTGTTGACATAAAGGTAAAGAAAGTTACAAATGAATAAATAGTACATTATGTAGATCAAGCGTGGAAAAACTAATGTATTTCACCGTTTGCGAGCATACACGTGTATGGAAAAAATGAGTTCAGACGGCTTGAACAGGAGCAAACAGGCAGACGGTATCTCCCACAACGTTCCAATTTCTGTGATAGCCGAGCGTGTAGAGGATGGTTTTCATCACCGCACTTGCGCAAAAAGTTCAAGGAAAGCCTATTTCGCACAGCTGAAAGTTCAGGAAGGATTCCGCAGCGACACTCAGGACCACAAATAACACGGTGAGCTCTTTTCATTACATTTTCCAATTGGTAAGTAACCTCAACGGGAAGTTTACAGAACACGGGTGATGCATATATGAGAATAGACAGAATGCATGAATTAAATACTTCTGTCAACATCTCTTTGCTGACATATGGCTTTATGGCACGAATGGTATACAGTCGACGTGAAGCGTTTAAAACCACACCTCGAAAATGTCTTTTCCAAGAAAGATTTTCTTCTAGTGTCACCCCTAGGATATTCACATGTGAGACCACAACTATTCCTTCGTATGGTGGAACTTTCATTGATTTAGATTTGCTGAACAAAACTTGCCGAGACTTGCTACTATTGAACACCATCCCGTTTGCACTTGCCCAATCTTGAACGATGCTTAGGTTATCCGGGTTAGGAAAGTCCTTAGTACAGGACTCGATCAAGGTGACATCATCAGCAAACTTCACCAAATGCGACGAGGGGGAGTTGGTGCAAAGGGTCGAAATGAACAGGGCGAACATATAGGGTCCAAGAACGGAACCTTGAGGAATTCCGGACGTAACTTTTATGGGAGGACCGACAATGTCATTTACACATACTCTTTGGCACCTATCTATCAGGAAGCAATGTAGCCATCTTAAAAATCCACAATTGACATTCTTCGCGACGAGAGTATTGATGAGTTTGTGATGCTACATTTTATCGAATGCTTTCGAAAAGTCAAGGCATGTAAGTCGTACACCAATGTTCTTCGGACTTTCCATGAATAGTGTAACAGTGTCTTGAATGTCAATGAGAGCACTCGTTGTAGAACCGAAATGCCTGAAAGCATGCTGATTACAACCAAATTCTTTGATAAATGACTGTTTCATAGATTGAAGCACCAGTCTTTCAAACACCTTTGAGACTATCGGTAGCAGCGAAATTTGACGAAAATCTTTCTCGTTAGGATTTGACACTTTAGGCACCGGATGTATGTGAGCATTTTTCCAGAGCAGAGGAAAAGATCGCGATTCAATCGAAGCCCTATAAATGTCTGCTAGAGGCTCGCAGATAAGTTCAGCACCTTCTTTGAGTAGCCGAGCACTAATTTCATCATATCCAGGTGATTGATTGAATTTCAGTTTCTGCAGTAACTAGTAAACATCCCAACCATCGATTGTGATATCCCATCTTGTATCAGGCAACACGTCCAGCTCAGAATCAGACTCAGCGTTAAAGCAATTTGAGAACACTTGAGAGAGCTTGTTTATGAACAGTTGCAATACAGGATCATCATGTCGAAATATAGATGTTGTCTTCTTTTCTCCTTTAAATTCTTTCATAACTTGCCATACATTCTTTTCACGTTTTAAGACTCTACTACTCCCATTCATTTTGGCTTTGTGCACGTACTTTTTTCTTCAAATGCGCTCTGGACTGATATAGGACCATCAAATTTCAAAATTTGATATTGAACACAGTAACAGCTAGAAGTTGAACAGAATCACCACCTACTGCTGACCAGATTTGACTTATGAAATGGCGCACGATAACTCTACCAGAGGAATGGCAATTGGGATGATGCGTTGTGGGCAAAGTTCTACAACTGTTGCGAAAGAATAGAAAATTTCAAGGGTCGTTGTATGGAGGTGGTGGTGTCGTTGGAAAGCAGAAGGAAATGTGGAAAAGAAGAACGGATCAGGAAGACCAAGGGTATCATCCAAGCGGACAGATGCACGCTTAGTTTTATCTGCTAAAAGAAACAGATTTGTGTCCGTCCCGAAGCTAATTGTGTACTGGAAGGTTGCTGGGAACGTTGCCTGTAGCGTTCGAACTGCATATCGAAGATTGCGAGAAGCTGGTATACAGTCTCGACGACCCGCTGTGAGAATTCCGCTGAGCCTGGAACATCGAAGGAGACGAGTGACGTGGTGTCAAGGTCATCAGTCGTGGAGTGACAGTCAGTGGGAACGTGTGCTCTGGACTGATGAATCGAGGTTTACTCTCGATTTCAACGATGGTCGGATCCGTGTTCATCGCTTGCCAAGTGAACGATTTGCTCCATGTTGCGTCAAAGAACACGACCGGTACGGCGGTGGTAGTGTCATGGTTTGGGCCGGTATGTGGCACAATGGAAAAACACTAGCAATCGTAGTGAAAGTAACATTGACAGGACAGCGATATGCCGACGAGATCGTGACACCGGTCGTGGTTCCAGCAGTGACATCGAATCAATTGATTTTTCAGGATGACAACGCAAGGCCCATCGCGCTTCAGTGGTCTCTAACAGGATAGCAAGCAGTGGAATCCCAACCTTGGAATCCCTCTCACGTTCTCCCGACCTCTCTCCCATCGAGCACTACTGGGATGAACTTGGTCGGAGAGTGAGGGAGAGGTACAACCACCCACCAGTGTCTTTGAAGATGTTGGCCGACAGACTGATCGAGCAGTGGAACCTCTTAAACCTGGCATTCATCCAGCGACTGTGCTCATCCATGCCCTCACGCATCGATGCCTGTTTGGATGCTCGCGGTGGTCACACCCGTTTCTAACTTAAGTTGATAAAATCATGAGTATCAAATTAAATGTTTTTATTAAATGTTTTGAATGTAAAGCATTCGAGTTCTCCTTTTACAAACAACAAACAAACGTACAGTACAACCAAGTTTAAGTCATAAGTATTCATATCAGGACTTGTTTCATTCTTTTTGTCACTGAGTCACTGAGTATAGTTAATATTTTTTATCGACTAGTGCGTGATTGCTTCTTTATAGCATTCAACGAGTTAGATATCTTAAATGCCCCAGCCCGTAGGGTGAGCTATAGATATCCATGGGTGAGGGCTATGTACATCCATGGACTTCTAGATATATAGCACCTGGACTGAAAGCTGAAATTCATTTATACACTAGACGGCCGGTTTGACTCAATAGCTGTCGATGGTGGAAGCAATTAGTCAAGTGAAAACAAATTGTCTAAAAAATAATAAGTTGAAGTTTCAGGAAATTGGAAGAATATGGGGTTGCAACTAACTTATCATCGTTATCACTGAATATGGAATATTTACAATATCAAATGCAAGTGAATTAAAATGAACTTCACTATTGTCATCGCTTTTTAGTGAAAAGCTTTAACTACTACATTCTTTAGGACAGTGAAAATACGAAATACTAACTAGTGACACTCATCAAGTAATCACGGTTAGTTTGATTTATCAAAAAAAGGACAGGCACATTCCCATTTTGATTGCAAAAAATGCCGATGGATTTACAAAAGCAAAATCACTTCCTGTAACATCTAATGAATGTATGACGATGAGAATGAAATGTGCAGTGAATTCAAATCCTCATATGTTGATTCGAAGATCGAGACATGGGTAAAAGACATTTAATATCTCAGTGATATAGCGTCTGAAGATCCACAGGCTGCTTTTTCAGAATGCACAAAAGGTCTCTGTCACATGTAATTAGAAAATTCTCCACGCAACTGGATAGTGTTATCCATTCTGTAATAAAAACTCCTTCAGGTGCTTTTCAATGAATCTTTTAATAAGGTAGCCAGAATTTTCGCCTTAGGGCTTTCTCAATGTCAGATAGAGTGAGAAAATAATTCCAATGCGGAGAGCGTCATCAGTCATAAATGACAACATATGATAATGGGTTCAATGAGAATGATCAGCTTGAGCCCGACGTACAGTGCACCAACGTGAGATTAATGAGCCAAAATTTCCTGTTACACGACTGAAGATTTGCTTTCTGTCTGATTTTCACTGTGAGATCTACATTTGTATTGTATTGGACTGATCAAGGAAATTCTGGCTCATTAATCTCACGTTGGTGCACTGTACGTCGGGCTCAAGCTGATCACTCTCATCAATAACGCATGCATTCATCAATAACTTGTTGAATTTTAATTAATTTATGTGAGCGCTTTCCCTTATGAATAAATATGTTAGAGATATCGAACGCAAACGAAAAAGACTTTCCATGCCGTCCCTAAAAATTTTGTACATAGTTTTGTATTATTTGTAATTTTGTATCACTTGTATCCAGATGTGAATTTTTAAATCTGATTCTGTAGTTTCATGAATTCATTTCCTGAAGACAGCTATAGATAATAGCTTAAATTAATCGACCGTATGAAAATAAAAATAAAGATCATTCCATCACTAAAATTTGGCTCTTTTGGGCGGTCATGCAGGTTGCTACTTATGTGTGAAATAAATTTTCATCTTTGAAGTTACAGTTTTGATGCTACTTCACTACTGAAAATGATAGCTACCGTAATTCCAAGTGTTAAGATTTTTTGTCACGCAGTATATATTCATGGTTTACTAGTTTTGTGGATAAATAAAAATCTGCTAGTAGATTAAACGATCAGAATCTACTACAGATGAACGACAAATCTCCAGATGGGAGTGGAACAAACACAAATTACATGTTGAATTGATTGAAAAACCAAAAATGATTTTAGGCGTGTGTTTTAATTAAAGATTGCAGAACGCTGTTAGTCTGCGAACCTTTCAATTGTAAACATAGCCAAACTTCAGCAAGCGTTATCATTTGTTACGGGTATATTCCGATTAATTATCCGACATTATCTTAATTTATGATCAATAATAATTATTGTATAATCAGGAGATTGATAAAAGTCAGTTGCATCATGAAACATTTGAGCATCACCTTCAGCATCCGCATCATTTGAAAAATTGTATGTACTCGGATTTCTCGAGGTAAAAGGATTGTACGATGGCCACATAAAGAGCAGGATTGCAACAAGAATAGCAGGTTGGGCATCAGTGCAGTATCTGAAATTTAATCATAGATTGTACTATCTTGCAAAAATATCACTCAATTAACTTTCATACTTAGTTTTGCCGCTGGTAAACCACGTAATCCAGCCGGGTGCGCCAGGCTCTTTTGAAATCCAAAGAAGAACTAAGAGGGCAAAGAAAAACAAGCACGATCCTTCAGCGAATGTTATTGGTCCGAGTGCTTTGTAGTTCCGCTTTATTACTGCCTTAATACGTGCTTCGTTCACTTTATCTGTTTTACAATTAATAAATTCTCTGAAAATGATAAGAGGAATGATGCTTATCTTAGCTACAAGATTCATGCATTCACCTCAAGAAATATGAAGCTTACTTTGGACCGAAAAACCAAATTTGAAGCCACAGCCAAATTCCGATAAGTGTTATAAAAGAAATGGGGAGTGCATAAACCATCCAGGTACCAAAGCTGAAGTTGGCCCGTGCATCGTAATTGCTAGAAAGAAAACATTATGTGAGATTTAAGAATATGTACTAGCAATTTCATGTGCCATATTCAACGTTTAACGACATAAGAGTTCATGTCAAGATATGAGTTGCTCCATTGCAAAGCTCCATGACGCTTCATTGCTTAGTAGGCCCTACGCATGATTGAGGCACACCAAGTAATGAAATCTCATTATTTGGCTTTATTCAATGGGTTGCACACTATTCCAATCTGATAAAAAGCCGTTTTGAAAAGGAAGTCTATTGTCCAAGCCTTGCATTGTAGCTTTTGATTCATTAAATTTGGGATGACACAACACTATCTTGCATATAACACATTACTTTTCAATGCATGCAGTTAACATTCAAAATTTGAATGACTTTGTGTAGAAACTGTGTTTTTTAGACAAAATCATTCAATAAAGGTGCAATCCTGAATTTATAGTGATTATTGCCATCAACTTCCGGTATGGAACATTCGCTATAACATTATTCGATTAGTTTTGTCCACAACATTGTATTGGCATGTGATTTCAACATATTGATGAAAAATTAATGCCTAATACTTATCAATCAAATTTCATGTTAGCTTCCTGTATGATTGTGATTGTTACACCATATTGCAGCCACAGGTACATACATTAACTGTTTCCTAAAGCAAAATAAATGCAAATGATGTAATTGACGGAGAGTGTTGAAAAGAGGAATTGAGTGTTCCGAAATACACACACAACTATGACATTCCAATTAATATATTCAAAATATAATCCAGATAATGTATTCCATAATATGGATTTGGACGTTTTCGTCGCCACGCCTATATCGTCGACAAGATATCTTGAGCAAAGTGTTTAAATATATCAAGTGTGGAAACTCCCCATTACTCCAATGTATTTTTAGTGGCGACAAATCCGCCATCTTTTTTCGCCAAGATAATTTTCAGATATTTATATTCATCAATTTCAAGAAGTCGCTGTGGCTAAAATATTTGGTGACAACTTCATTATTCTAGTGATTCCTATATAAAATTTACTGCTTTATTCATTTTTCACATCAATTTTGATGTTGAACGTGTCATTTCTGAATAATATGGCTTTATAGATGAAACAGTGGAGAAATTGTGTCATTTGGCTCTCAGATATTGTTTATCTACATATTGAAGATGCATCTAATACAAATATTTCCTGGAATGAGAAGAAAGGAATATTTGCTCGCTATTCTAGCAACATTTTTGTGCTTCAGATGGTTCTTTAACGTTTCATCTGCCAGTGAAGATCAACTCCGCGTGGTTGACGCACGTGACTTGCGCTTGTCCTAAAACAGCCCGTCATGCTCTTATTTCACTGATATTTGTGTTCATGCATTGAGTGCACCAGTTGCAGGAGATTCCACCATCCTCATGATAATTGAGCGAGATGTTCCCACACAAATCACTCTACGTTTTCACTGTTGTGACGTCATGCTTAGTCGCTGTCTGATTGATTTATTAACTAAGGAAGCAGACAGACAGTCGCTACTGTGACTTCACAAGGCGCATGATGATCTAAATATTGCTGTTCAGTGAATCATTATGATCTGTGCGTGAAATGGCGTCTGGTAAGTTGATGTTGATGATAGTTAATTGAATCAACTCAAGGTTTTGCAACACGAGTATAGTCAATACATCTGATGCAGTTGATATTACCTATCCATAGTTATACATTTCATTTAGTAAAAGTAAATATAATTTTTAAGTGGCAACTCAGTGATGGTTAACTACATAGTCCACACAACCTCGTTCATGATGATGTTCAAGGTTGACAAACACTCTGTCTAATGGTCGATCTTGTAAAAAAAATTTTAACACAATCAACTGGATCAGCAAGTCGGTCAAATTTTTGGCATATAATGAAACTATGTGTAAAGACGATAAGTGTATATGGTGCAATAATTTCCGCCATGCCCATTATGACTGGGCAGCAAGATCAATTTCGCACTACTGATCCGATTCAACCCAGTTAGCCGCATCATGAATATTATACGAAAGCTTCCAAGTTACTATGTTTGATAACGAACACTTTTTGATAACAATTTTAGTAGGCCTATTAGAGAAAGAGTAGTGGCAGCTGAGAGACTCTTTTGAGAGTACTTTCAAAAAAAGAAAATTAGCGGTTCTTTAATTCAATTACCAAAAATGAAATTGATTTTTAGTTGCCAACAAGGCTTGATTTGATCCGATATCAAAGACGTGAGGTTATTCGCACGCAATGTTGCGTGTAAATAACCAGACAACTAAGGCCAAGTTATTCCCACGTAAAAGTGGGTGCCAGCAGCCATGGCTATACAGTGAGGTTTTCAGACGCAACAATTCGTCGAAATGTTAACTGTCTTTGCTGAACGGTTACATTTCTGCATGATCACTTTGCATATTCCGCATAATTTATTTAGGCATTCATCGTTTTAATTAAGCAATTGCTTCTTAGAAGTGGTTGTCTACTGAACACGTTACCAAAGTTTCATAGTATCAAATTTATTCGAAATTTTACCGATTTTTAGCATATACATGTAATGGTATACTGATTCTGTCTTCTTGGCAATTCGTAGTCGCTGCTCGTCCGCGATTTCCAGATGATCATCATTATTCTTCAGTAATTGTACAGTTTTTAATTTGATGTGAAATCAACATGTTTGAGAACAGTGGTAGGCATATCAGAAGGTACAAATTGATGCACTTGTTTAATCTCTAGGAGTAGACATATTCAAAATGTTAAAGCGGGCATTGATTCCTTTGCTTAGGTATTCGGATGAAGCTTTTTTGACATGCGGCAAACTAGGGCGAATCAGACATTGTTGGTAAGAAATCTGTTTATTTGCTCAATGATAGCCACTATGACATGATGACTTATGTCAGTGGGGTACTTATGGGTTATCTCCCCCACGTTTTCAAATTTGTCTAAAATCTGCTAAAATGAATCAATCGTCACAGAACTTAAACACACGTAAGTGAGAGTATTCTCTAGCCACATACCAAGCTTTAGGCAATTCGAGGAGGTCCTTTTTAAATTAGGAGCGATAGCTTAAAGTGCAGCGATGCCGATAGCTTGATCTGACTTGTCAGTGACCTCATCGTCTGAACAGAAGACACTTGAGGTTAACAAAGTCATTTCACGACAACTCGTCAAGCGATGATGACCAGACCACATCCCTTATATTAATATGCTTGGCTTAATAAAGGTGTGGCAAGGTAGTGGTCGTGGGAAGATTTCAAATTGCAGTGGATGAGACGAAGAGGTAGAGAGAACAATGCACACACGAGTATCAATGATGCGTCGAACAGACGAAGTCATATCAGGCAAGTACCTGTCCGATCTGCATAAAATTTTGCATGTAGGTAGAAAACATGCTTGAGTACGTGTACCCGAAGTTTAGTGACTATTGATTCATATCAGTAGATTTTAGGCAAATTAGAAAACCTGAGGGGGGAGACAACCCATAAGTATCGTCAGTGGTAGGCAACCAATTTGTGGTAGTGACGACTTACAAATCTAGTTGATTACATCACAATTGGTTGTACTGTATCGGCCGTTAGATGAATCGAATACCTACAAACTTGTATTGTGATGAGTCTGACACATTTGTTGCAATATTTTTTATTTAAGCCTTTAACAGAAGCTTAATAATCAAATTTTGATCAATTTAGAAAAGCTGCTTCTTCAACCGAAATTTATATTTATCATGATTTGAAAATGTCCAAAATAACTACGCAACGTTTATTTTATGATATTAGCTCATAGAAACAATGATTTTTTTATGAGTGTGCGCTGCACTCACCTGCTCGCACCGAAAATTTTCGAAGTCATGCTGAAGCAATTATTAGTAGGCCTATAGGTGAAACATTATTTGTTAAAATAAAGATAGCCTACATATTCGCAAGAGGAGCAACAGCGGGGTATTCACAGCGAAATAATAAAACTTCTGAGAGATTTTCCTGCCAAAAATAATTTGTCATGAGCTTGATGGCCCAGTAAATTTCCGTCATGAAAAAATGCTATTCATGTCTATTACTTTCTTGGAGTATTGAAATTGAAATATAATTGAAATATTGCTTTAGGAAGTTACTTTCGATCGTCCATATGTATGTGCATTTTTGTCAACATCGTGAAGCAGTATGAGGCAATCAGTATTCAGTACTCTATACTGCACTTTGCAATGCTTGATACCGATGTCAGATGAACAATGAACATGTACGGCGGAATTAATTGATAATTATTTACAACGTCTAGACAAAAACTTGAATGAACAGCACTCGAAATTTGATTGGCACAAGTGATCTAACCAAAAGTGAAACGTTTTGTGGCTTATTCTATATAGCTTTATAATACAAATTTCGGTTGAAGGCCTTTTGTGAATTGATGCAGCCTATGATGTTCCAACCGATGAAATCAAATCTGTGTCACAAATGTTTTCATTAGCATCTGAATGTTTCGTGTTGCTTTCCTTTTTCTGTTGTGAATATAATTTTACTTTTCAGTGATTTGCCGAAAGCCGAGGAACTATTGTATGAATTGCTCAATGTACTCGAATGCAATTAATACAAAGTATCTGCAGCTTAAGGCTGGAGCGTCATTCATCATTTTTCATTATTTCATCACTAACAAAAACAGTCATTTACGTGATACATCAATAATTTAGTGACAACATTTCAGAATTTGACTATTTCTTTATAAATTGTTATCTCAACACGGCCGGATCATCAAATACTGCTATTGATCATAGAAGGAAATACAAGGGAATACTCTGATGTAAGAAGAAAATGAGATGTTAGGATGTCAATAAAATAATTATTAAATTTCACATAGGATGCTTTCATAATCAGATGAAAAAATTAGGACTAAAATAGTATATAATGTAGGTAAGGTTCATCATGTTTCCAAAATACATTCATGAATGGAAATCTAAAACTGATCAATGAATGTATGTACAACTGGTCATCAATAAAAAAATGAAGTATTTCTAGATTCGATACAAAGATTTTCAGATGTTCAGTGGCCAAAGTTTGTAAACACGTTCATACACAGTAGTAGTAAGGAAGTGACAAACACCAGATAGCGCAAGATGGCCGCCATCGCTGACGCCCCCCTCCCCCTCCCCTCCCCCTCCCCTCCCCCTCCCCCTCCCCCTCCCCTCCCCTCCCCCTCCCCTCCCCCCCTCTGGAACGGCAGAGTGTCGTGGTCGGCCGCCGTGGTGCTTTGGGTCTGAGTGTCGTGGTGGACTTGGGCGACCGCCAGGATTAGTGTTGAGGCTATAGTGTGTGATGTTTTTCGTGCTGAATGTTGGGTTGTAAAATGGGTTGTTTCGAGTGGAAGGAGTGGTCGGATGAGAAAACGGAGGTCGGATTCGTGTTCAGCGTGAAATTCTGCATCGGTAGGGTGAGTTTCAAGGCAATCGGTGAGTAAAAATTTTCAACATTTTTCGAAAAACGACAGAGTTAGAATTTGGGACGTTTTGGTGTGTAGCGTCCAAACGAAGCATCGGATGAGAAAACGGAGGCCAGATTCGGAATCTACGTGAAATTTTGGGTTAGGAAGGATGTTTCCAGCGAAATCGGAGAGAAAAAATTTTCACTGACGTCCCCCCCCTCTGGACAGCTTGCTTCGATTTTGGCTTCTAGTGGACGGATTTTGTCGTGCGATAGCTCGTTTGAAAGCTAAGAGTGAGACAAATTCAGTGAAAAGATCGGCTTGTTCCTATCTGTCTTCGTTTAGATGTGAGACGCCATTTAAGATTTTGGGACATTGGCGAAAAACGACAGAGTTAGAATTTGGGACGTTTTGGGCTGTAGCTTCAAAACGAAGCATCGGATTGGGAAACGGATTTCAGATTTGGAATCAGCGTGAAATTCTTTATCTGTATGGTGAGTTTCAAGTCAATCGGAGAGAAAAAATTTTCAACATTTTTCGAAAAAACGACAGAGTTAGAATTTGGGACGTTTTGGTGTGTAGCGTCCAAACGAAGCATCGGATGAGAAAACGGAGGCCAGATTCGGAATCTACGTGAAATTTTGGGTTAGGAAGGATGTTTCCAGCGAAATCGGAGAGAAAAAATTTTCACTGACGTCCCCCCCCCTCTGGACAGCTTGCTTCGATTTTGGCTTCCAGTGGATGGATTTTGTCGTGCGATAGCTCGTTTGAAAGCTAAGAGTGAGACAAGTTCAGTGAAAGAATCGGCTTGTTCCTATCTGTCTTCGTTCAAAAGTTAGAGCGGTTACAAGATTTTAGGTCGGAGCTCGCTTACCTGAAAAAATCCTAAGTGTCAGAGTGACTTTGTATGGGTAAAATTTTGAAAATTTCCAAAGTGTGGAATTTCGACCTGGGACCGTCACCAAAACATTTTTCATCAAATTCTGAAATTTCACTGACCTCCCCCCCCTCTGGACAGCTTGCTTCGATTTTGGCTTCCAGTGGATGGATTTTGTCGTGCGATAGCTCGTTTGAAAGCTAAGAGTGAGACAAGTTCAGTGAAAGAATCGGCTTGTTCCTATCTGTCTTCGTTTAGATGTGAGACGCCATTTAAGATTTTGGGACATTGGCGAAAAACGACAGAGTTAGAATTTGGGACGTTTTGGGCTGTAGCTTCAAAACGAAGGCTCGGATGGGTAAACGGAGGCCAGATTTGGAATCAGCTTGATGTTATTGTCCAATGAGGATCATCATCCAATGAGAATCAAGCATTTCTGTATAAATAGCGAGCCTTCCACAGTGAGAATCATTCCATCGTTGAATCATACGAGTGACGGACGCACATTTTCTCTCTCTCTAGTTCCCTGTTCTATTATCCAACTAAAATGGTAAGTCGCTACTTCCCTCCCTCTCCTCCCTTGAACGTAAACTTAATACAATCTTTTTTCATTTTCAGGCATCTACTCCATCTGCTGCACTAGTAGGACAAAATGGCGGTCAAACGATACAAGGTTCGCTACGGTCAGATCATCTACAACTGAGGCCAGTGGAAGAAACATCCAAGGTACATAATCCTACACCGCTTCAGCGTAAATTTAAACAAGCCTTGCGTTATGATGATCATAGCGTAGTACTCCAAACGGGAATGCTCCCTTCCACGGATGTCAAGATAATGCACAATCAGTATGGGGACTACATACTGATCCCCGTGAGTCCGTACATTCGCCACCAACTTGATATTATTGAGGAGTACGTGACATTAAATATGGACATTCCTACTCCTCTTGCTCAAGAGTGGAAGGCAAGAGATGACAAGGATACTCCCTATAGAAAGATTTGGGATGGTAATCACATTTGCCTACCGGTATCACATTGGTGTACTTACTATAAGAAGGATGGAGATCAGTCAATACCCATCAGATGCGATGAGCTCGGAGAAGGTACTTGGGATATCCTTTTCAAAGTGAATGGGCTATATTATGGTCGACACAAAGATAATAAAATAGCCTCTCTCTCCATGCATATGGAATCCATCCTATATATTCCGAAACCACCCAACGTGGACGACATAATTGATCAAATCCTTAACAGCAGTGGTACGAAGCGCAAGTCGGAGAAGAATGCTACATCAAAACGCAAATCAAAGAAGGAGAATTGCTAGTCCTTTCCTAACTCTACCCTATGACAATTCGCTTATGTGCTTTGAGTGTCGTAGACGTGGTCTTATTAGATACATTTTACTTCTTCGTTGCCATCATATCATTTGTGTATTTTGTCGTGAAAAGCATCGATGTAATTCTTCATTTTGTAATATGTTATAGAACGTTTCCTTAGATGTGTAAATTTCCGTTTTAGGCTTCTATCATCATTTTTATGGATTGTGAGGGTGAACCTGTACAGGAGCTCAGTGCTATTGCTATGAACAATTGGACATATCAGATTGTTAGTGTCTATCATCATCATGCCAACTGCGATCCCAATGTTGATCAATGGGCGAGAAAACACATTCATGGACTTAATCTGAAATATTTGCAAGACTATGGCTTTTCTTGTGAAAGTGCTCTTCTTATTGACTTTGAACGATGGTTAGCTGCTTTCAATGTTATACGCATCTTTTGTAATAATCCTGGTAAGGAGAGGAAAGTATTTCCCAATCTAATCATTGATGATATTTTGCTCCCGCCTTGGGATAGTAGAGTGAATCAACATTATCATGAAGTTACGAAACGTTTTAAGGATTTGTGTGTTCCTATTTTGTCTGTTCGTTGTAGTAGCTACGTTCATAACCAATGCTTCTTTCCTCCTTACCTCAACACTGCCAAAGTCCTGTATGGTTATCATTGCTCGCTATATGATAGTTATCAGCTGTATCTATTTTATCTCTTTCAAACCATTGATTTATAATGCATGCTTGTTACCGTTATTCAATAAATGTTACTATGAGAAGAGTTGTTGTTTTCATGCAATGGATGGGTTAGTTAAAGGGCGATCATGTCTTTCTCAAACGACTGCGGAACATTACGTTTTCATAGGCAAAGTTTAAAAGGAGCTGTTCAAGATTATGTGATAAATTTTCATAAAGATGAGACCGACATCGAAGCAGTGGTCGATGATGCTAGCACTCTATTTCTAGAGTTAATGAATACATTCTCTGATAGCATTGTCATGGCGCGATTAGTTGCGAAAATTAAGTTTAGTCATTTTGGAAAGGAAGAGGTGGAAAGTCGCTCTTTCCATTTTGCTTCTTATTCAATGGAAGTGGTAGATCACCCCGAAGAATTTTTTAAAAGACATATGATAAAAATTGCTGAACGTCTTAACGCATTTAACCATCATGGTAGCAGTCTAGTGATTGAAGCGATTTCAGATATTCACATTCAACTTTCCATAAAGAAAAATTGAAAATGCAGTGGTACTTGATTGTAGCACAACTGGTTTTCGAGCTATGTCTGCTCACTCTCGAAGTATATTCCTTCTGTACATGCGTCTATTATTTAGAAAAGGCTAGCAAATTCATATCTTCAAAAAGACTTGCTATAGACATCAGTAACGGTGAAACTATGTGTTGCGATGTATGTAAGCGAAAGGATGGAAATGAAAAGCGCATCTTCAAGAGATGTAAGCATGCTTTTTGTCAACGCTGTTTCATACGTAATTGCATTCAACTTTGCCAATGTAACCACTGTGACATTGCTCATTTCGAGTGTCACTTATGTCGCAATAGTTAGTACCTATGCAAATGTGGTAAAGATAGGTTTTAGCAAAGACTAACACGGAAAATGGCGAAACGTAAAATGACGAAACGTAAAAGTCAAAAGTTTTCTTCAGCCATTCAAGCTCTCCGACGAATGAAAGCAAATCAGCGATACAATGCTATACGACATGCTAACGATAAATTCATTTGTGAAATTATTTCTCATGTGAGGAAGTTGAGGACGAAGAAATTAGCACCAAAACAACGAAAGTTACTTAAGCGATATGCTACGAAATTGCGTTTCATCTCCAATCCTAAAGTCGCCCTTCAAAGAAAGAGGAAAACTCTAACACAAAAGGGCGGTTTCCTTTCAGCAATACTTCCAATGATAGCTCCTGCCGTGGGCAACCTATTGGGAAATATCTTTGGCTCTAAGCGTTAATTATGCAAATGTTGAGTCTCAAAGTAATAAAATGGATTTCAGACTTCAATGTGATAAAGTTCTGACTGTATCAGGTCCATCTCATGCAGGTAAAAACTGTTTTCACGCTGAATTTATTGGATAAAAGAAGGGAGTTGTTTAAGGAACCTATCAATCGAGTGATTTGGTGTTATGGTATTTATCAACCGTCGCTGTTTCAGGAATTGCAAAGTCGCAACTTTATTCGACATGAAGGAATTATTCCAGTGGATAAACTTCAGTCTAATGATGTTGTTGTATTGGATGATTTATTAAAAGAAAGTAAGAATTCAAAAGATGTTACAGATATGTTCACTCGCGCAGCACACCATAAAAGGTGTTTTATCATCTATATTACACAAAATTTGTTTCCTGATGGAAAAGAAGCTCGTACACGAAACCTGAATACACACTATTATGCTATTTTCAAGAATCCGCGAGATAAAAGTCAATTTGAAATTTTAGCGCGACAAGTTGCACCCAGAGGATCAAAAGCCTTAATTGAAATTTTTCAAGCAGCTACTGAAAAACCATACGGTTACTTATTCATTGACTTTACGCAAGAGTGTCCGGAAGAATTTAGATTTCGAAGTGATATTTTGAAAACTCCCATGATTATCTACAAACTATGAGTTCTTATTCTCGCATGATTGTTATTCCTCAGGATGAATATGTACAATTGACTGCCATGCAGCAAGTAAAGCAACCTCTTGCAAATCAAATGTATAGGAAAGAAATAGATTATCAGCAAAATGTTCACATCAAAGATCCACATCGTGCTGTATTATTACAATCGGAAACTGTTGAGCAATTGAAAAACTTGAAGAATAAGATGCGTGACTCTGTATCGACTGCTACACCTTTAGCATCTCGCGCACATGCCATATCTCTTTTCAACAGTATTGAACCCCATCTCAATGTAAATGATAGAGGAGAAATCATTACAGATGAAAATAAAGTGATTGATGCTTCACGTTATGAAGACTTGATTCAGTATGCAACACGTAGAAAGCGCCGTCAGGGCTATGTTCCACCTGGTTGGTCATACTTTCTTAAACTATTGAAAAAGCATAATGTGCCAAAATTTGCTTTAAATAATGAGACATTGAAAGAACTTGATTCAACAGTGGCTACTACTCCAATGCTTCAGGCGATGAAAATGCCAACAAATTGGTTTAAGACGTCACCTGCTACATCCCCTCCCACACTCACTAAGCAAACAAGAGGAAGAACTCGACGTAGATCTACATCATCACTAAAACTGGTAAAAGGAAAACGTAAAACAGCTCCTCCTAGGAAATACATGTTCTCAGACTATTAATATGAAGCAGATGTGTTGCTTGCCATGTAATGAGCCGCCAGAGGTGAATGTCGTTGTCACTTGCACTTGCTGCGCCAGCTCTCATAATGAAACCCCTAAGCAATGTGAACACGATCGCAAAACCGCTAAAGCTAAATGCTGCAGTTGTTGTAAATGTAGAAAGGCAAGAAAACAAAAAGATGAGAAGGAGGAAAAAGAGTCAGCCGTCATCGACTGAACGTTTGAAGTCAATCTATTATGATGTAAAACATCCGGCAGGATTTGCATCTATCAAGAAATTATCAAAAGCGAGTGGTCTTCCACAATCACAAGTGAAACGATGGTTAAAGGGTCAGGCTACCTATACACTCCACAAACAAGCGAAAAAGAAGTACCGCACCGCCATTATATTGTTCATGACATCGATGAACAGTGGCAAGCAGATTTGTGCGATGTTGCCTCCATTTCAAAACATAACTCGGGCAATAATTTTATTTTAACCGTCATTGATATTTTCTCGCGTTATGCGTGGGCTCAACCTTTAAAAACTAAAGAAGGGAAAGGAGTAGCAAAAGCATTCCAAACAATTTTTCGAGAAGGTCGCATTCCAAAAAGAATTCAGAGTGATCAAGGAAAAGAGTTTGAAAATCAGCATGTGACAAGATTATTTGAGAGGCATGACATTGAGTTGTTTAGTGTAAAGAGCGCTTATAAAGCTGCACTCGTTGAACGTTTTAATCGCACATTAAAAAATCGCTTGTGGCGACATTTTACTGCCAACTTGACACAAAATTGGACAAAGGTTCTACAAGATACACTCCATGCCTACAATCACTCTATCCATCGTTCTATTGGACTCAGACCAGTAGATGTAAATGCTGACAATGTAGATAAAGTGCGCGAATCATTTCAACGTAAACGCACTCATGTGAAAAGTGATGTGAAAATTGGCGATAAAGTTCGTATCTCAAAAGTGAAAAATGTTTTTGCTAAAGGGTACCTTCCGAATTGGACAGAGGAGGTATTTACAGTATCAAGGATTAATCAAAAAGACTCTCCGACCACCTACAAGTTGAAAGATTACGATAATGAAGAAATTGAGGGTAGCTTTTACCGCGATGAGATTGAGGTAGTCACTGAAAGTGAAACATATTTGGTAGAGAAAATCATTCGATGTAAAAAACGGCAAGGTGAAGAATGGTGTCTTGTTAAATGGACTGGTTATCCTTCAAGTATGAACTCTTGGATGCGTCGTGCCGACATCTTTCATCTAAGTGATCGACAGTGATTCATGCAAAGTTGTAACTAACAATGTTTAGGGTTTGAGCTATGAATCCAACTGCCTCATTTTATTCACGACCCTCCTATGTAAGTGGCGGAGGACAAATTTACATCGGTGCTCGCCGCCAACGTGGAGGTAGCATACTTGGTGCACTGAAATCTGTTGTAGCACCTCTCATATCCAATGTCGGTAGATCTTTAAAACGAAATGTTTTAAGTAATGCCGTTGGCTTTGCTGGTGATGTTGCTAGTGATCTTTCCAGAGGTAGAAGTTTTAAGAGCAGTTTGTTGAATCGTGGGAAGGAACGCGGTTTAAAAACATTGAAGCAGACCATTGCTGGTGTTACTCAAGGAAAGAAATCACCTAAACGAATGAATAAAGGAAGGAGGAAACATCGCGGAGCTGGTAAGGTGCGATCTTCAGTCAAAAGGCATTCACGCAAACGTCGCAGAGGCTCTAATCATTCATCAGGCGCTAAACGACGACGCTGCTATAACTTCTAATCATGGAGTGTAAAACTTCCGGTTTTTGTTTGTTCGATCAACAAGCCATACAGACAGATATTCTTAGTTCAAGTATTGTAGATTATCATCCTCGAACAGCTGAGAATGCTGGCCCCATTGAATTTGTTATTCCTGGTGGTAGTGATGACTACATAGATTTGAGTTATGCGATGCTTGATTTGAGGTTTAGAATTCAGCAAGCAGATGGAACTGCTATTGACGATGCACATAAAGTTGGACTGAACAATTTACCATTGACTACATTACTTCGTGATGTTTCTCTAACGATTGGAGAGCAGCAGGTGGAAGGTGGTCAAAGCGATTATCACTATAAATCATATTTCAATCATGTATCACAGTTTCATCCAGCAGCACAAAAAAGTCATATGGAAGCCATGGGATGGTACAGAGATGAAGCAGGAAAATTTGATGTTGAAACAAACAGTGGCTTTGTAAAGCGATCTGCTATGATTAAAGATAGTAGAGTATGTCAGCTATATGGTCCGCTGAATTTAGACTTCTTTAGACAGTCAAAGTTTTTACTGTGTAATACCAGCATGCGACTCAAGCTGACATTGAATAAGCCTGAATTTGCGCTGAATGCATTTGCTAAAGTTGACAATTTTAGAATTCATGTGGAAGATATTGCACTTTACATTCGTCGAGTAGTACCGAATCCAAGTGTCATTAGAGGGCATGCTGAAGGTCTTAACCGCCAAAATGCCATTTACCCCGTTCAGCATACAAAGCTTCTCACCTTTACAATTCCGAAAGATCAAAAGAGTTTCATGAAAGATGGCCTCTTTCCATCGGAAGCGCCGAAGCTCCTCATGGTGGCAATGGTTGAAAATGATGCATTTAATGGTAATATAAAGAAGAATCCTTTCAATTTTAAACACAATCAGTTAAGTGAAATTGCTTTACGTGTTAATGGTGTGAGTCATCCTGGTCCACCCTACAAACCAGATTTTGCTTCGGATCAATTTATGCGCAGTTATGTTGATTTTATGGATGTTTTTGGCTTCTACAATACGGATGATACCAACGGACTGACTATGAAAGAGTTTAAGAGTGGATATACTATTTATGCATTTGATTTGACTGCTGACAGCGATATTAGTGCACCCTATCGTCAAGCGAACGTGCATCATAATATTCGTTTGGATTTGACGTTCAAAAGAACACTACCTGAGACGATCAATGTATTAATTTATGCAGTCTTCGATTCAAATATTGAAATTACAAAGTATCGTGACGTGATTCTTCAGTATAATCGTTAATGAGTTGGTTGACTGCTGACGATATTAAGACTAAAGTGCAGCGTAATGCAGACGAAGCGACGTTGAAAGCTTTCGATAATGTCTATTCACTCGATACCTTACCACCTGCAGTAAATCACTATCCCATCTTTATTGTGCTAAACACTCATTCACAGAATTTAGGCGGTGAGCATTGGAAAGCGATCTTTATTGGAGAAGACCGACGTGGTGAACTATTTGACTCTCTTGCTCAACCTCCAAATATACCAACACAGCAGTGGTTGAGAAAACATACGCGTCAATATCAGCGAAATGAACGCATACTACAACATCCACTTTCATCAACGTGTGGTGCTTTTGTACTGTACTTCATCTTAAAACGTTTACATGTATCTCGATTTGCATCTGTTATTCAAAACTTTTCATGTAATCCATCCTCTAATGAAAAAATGATTTGTAAGTTCTATCATGATTTGAAATAAAAACATCATGTTGGAAAAATTGTTTTTTATTTTACAATCCGCTGGGTACGTACATACTCAATGAGATAGTCTAGGATCATATTTGCTTGTTCATGAGATTTTAGTCCAGTAATGATCACTTTACTATTATGAAAGATTGCCACATGCACAGGCAACCAACAACTAATGAGAGCTGCAGGAAAAAGTTCGGGTTCATAACACAAACTGTAACTGCTGGTACGAATCTTCAAAAATGATAGACTGTCACTCAATTGAGTAGAGATCACCATATTGTCCACAGTCAGATTCGACATCACACACCTCTCCCTCTTCCATATCCGACGTAGTAGTCTTTGTAGCTCTAAGCGCATTGACTGCGCCGATGAATGAGAAAGGGCGCCGAGAATCTGTACAGTCCCATTTGGGAAGAGTTGAAGATTCCGTGAATTGTTCATCTTCACCACTAACATTTGAGGACGGCCCGGGTAATACTTGCTGTTTGGAAGGTGTTGGTGTAATGTTGTGAGATCGATTTTGGTGTAGAGTCTGAAGCGACGGAGAATGTTGACGATGGTGTAGCGATGGCGCTTCATGATGAAAGAATGAGTAAATTGAGCGATGTACCTTCCTTTTATACTTTTCCCAACTACCTTGATGAAATGTGAAGTTAGTATGAAGTTGGGAATGATAGAGTTGAATTCGCCGATTGTTGACGCGCAGCCAGATGCGATTTCCAATACGTGAATGTCTTTTCATATAGAAGTATTTCAAGTCCTTCATGATATGATGTAGAGATTGAAAATGACGATAAGATAAAGCAAACTCTCTTCTCACATTTCCAGTTGAATCTTTGAAATAAACGTTTCGATCATGATCCGTTTCAATACGTTGTAGGGAATCTAATTTCCAACTCATGGTGCGTGGTAATCATATCTGATTAAGATTTGCATAGTAGGGCGATGAACTCACGACGAATAAATGTCATGATGGAGCGATGTATGTATCTTCTATACTTCTCCCAATTGTATTTGCGAAATGAGAAACAGTTTGCGGAATGAGAATGGTAGATTTGAATTTCATTTCTGTAATGTTGAAGCCAAACTTGATCACCCAAGGAGATGAATCTTAATGTTTCAAAATATTCCAAATCCCTCATGATATCATTGAGGTTGACAAATTGTCGCCATGTTAATGTAATTCCTCTTGATGTATGACCATGAGAATTTTTGAAATGTACGTTTCCATCACGATCAACTCTGATATATTGTAGAGAGTCCAAAATCCAAGTCTTCATGATGTTATGCAAAGTTGCAGATTAGCAATATAAAAATGTCGTTTTATCATATTTTGCTTAGCAATGCGGCTACAAAGAGATTAACTAGTAATCGAGCCGCACTCTTTTCTACTCCCATTGATCATGCACAACAGCTAAATGGGAATTGGGAAGTGGGTGTCACTCAACTTGTTTATAGCAACTGTGTCTATACTTTTGATCATGAGGTGATGACTATTAATATGAGGCGTACAGCTGCTTATCAATGTGAAAAGGGGTGCCGAGTATACATTCCACAGTGGTCAAAGAAAGATCTCTTATCATGTAAAAAGTTTATATATGATTTCTTGAATAAAGCGTGTAAACATATTGTCCAATTTACTCCGCACAATGATGATTATAATTATGTACATCATGTAGTTGAGAAAGATTGGATTGTTGGTTTAAGTCCAAGTTTAAGAAATGATTTAGGCTACCTCGCTAGCGCCTTAACAAGCTATGATAATTTTAACGTTAATTACCACATAAGTGGTCATAAACAGTTAATATATCGAGAGGAAGCTTATTATGTAGATCTTATTCCAAGAAATGAGAAGACGTTGGTGAAGAAGATTGTGATTAAGCCAAGAAAGACAAACATGTCTCCTGAAACATTATTGAAGAAATTTAATTATCTCCTTCGAGTTGATGACAAACAAGTGGCAACATTGACTTATATTAAATCATCTAATCATATTGCAATAAGCAAATTAAATGATGATGATCTAGTATTAGTTTGTTCAAAAGATTTTCATCAGTTCTTACGACATCGTTCTTCAGCTGTTCATGGAAAATCTGATATGCAACATTTACCATGTGAAAGGTCAAATCAATTTGATACAGAATGGGCCGTATCTTTATACAGAAAGTGTGTAGAGCCTTTTGGTGGTTTCTTACATGAAACAAGAGTGTTGATGCCTCGCATTATTACTTCGGTTAAATTGGTTGTAGATTATTTAAATGAAGTGATTAATGAGCAACATATTTCATTTTCTGAAAAAGAAGGTACTTTGTCTCTCACTATAAATGGAAAAGGTATTGAACTAATTATGGATAAAACTCTAATGGACATTTTGGGTTTTGATCAAAATATCTTTAAAAGTGGTACTGTAACCAAGCTAGCGCAGACATGTCGCTATCGCGTCGTATTAACTATTTTCAGATATATTCCAATATTGGTGAAGATGTACGTGTGGGAGATGTTGAAGCTCCATTGCTAGCAATGATACCATACCAGCCAAAAAGCTGCAGTATTTTATCTGAGCATACTTTCAAGAAAGTGCATTATACAAAGCTGAAATCAAACTACATCCCACAAATTGATATTGCCATTTATGATGATGCTGGTGCGTTGATTCCTTTTCATAAAGATGCTGTGACAAGTATTACACTCCATTTCCGAATGAAGAGTTAATGCAAAAGTATGCTAATATATTTTTCCAATGTGAATAATATGGAAAGTGAAAATAAGGACTCGTTTCTAATCTACTTGCCCATTCACCTTCTAAATGCAGTGGCCGATTTAATTCTACTCGATAGTCTGATGGTTTATTTTTGGGAAATTTATTCATAGAAGCATTACTGGGCAAGTAGATTAGAAACGAGTCCTTATTTTCACTTTCCATATTATTCACATTGGAAAAATATATTAGCATACTTTTGCATTAACTCTTCATTCGGAAATGGAGTGTAATACTTGTCACAGCATCTTTATGAAAAGGAATCAACGCACCAGCATCATCATAAATGGCAATATCAATTTGTGGGATGTAGTTTGATTTCAGCTTTGTATAATGCACTTTCTTGAAAGTATGCTCAGATAAAATACTGCAGCTTTTTGGCTGGTATGGTATCATTGCTAGCAATGGAGCTTCAACATCTCCCACACGTACATCTTCACCAATATTGGAATATATCTGAAAATAGTTAATACGACGCGATAGCGACATGTCTGCGCTAGCTTTGGTTACAGTACCACTTTTAAAGATATTTTGATCAAAACCCAAAATGTCCATTAGAGTTTTATCCATAATTAGTTCAATACCTTTTCCATTTATAGTGAGAGACAAAGTACCTTCTTTTTCAGAAAATGAAATATGTTGCTCATTAATCACTTCATTTAAATAATCTACAACCAATTTAACCGAAGTAATAATGCGAGGCATCAACACTCTTGTTTCATGTAAGAAACCACCAAAAGGCTCTACACACTTTCTGTATAAAGATACGGCCCATTCTGTATCAAATTGATTTGACCTTTCACATGGTAAATGTTGCATATCAGATTTTCCATGAACAGCTGAAGAACGATGTCGTAAGAACTGATGAAAATCTTTTGAACAAACTAATACTAGATCATCATCATTTAATTTGCTTATTGCAATATGATTAGATGATTTAATATAAGTCAATGTTGCCACTTGTTTGTCATCAACTCGAAGGAGATAATTAAATTTCTTCAATAATGTTTCAGGAGACATGTTTGTCTTTCTTGGCTTAATCACAATCTTCTTCACCAACGTCTTCTCATTTCTTGGAATAAGATCTACATAATAAGCTTCCTCTCGATATATTAACTGTTTATGACCACTTATGTGGTAATTAACGTTAAAATTATCATAGCTTGTTAAGGCGCTAGCGAGGTAGCCTAAATCATTTCTTAAACTTGGACTTAAACCAACAATCCAATCTTTCTCAACTACATGATGTACATAATTATAATCATCATTGTGCGGAGTAAATTGGACAATATGTTTACACGCTTTATTCAAGAAATCATATATAAACTTTTTACATGATAAGAGATCTTTCTTTGACCACTGTGGAATGTATACTCGGCACCCCTTTTCACATTGATAAGCAGCTGTACGCCTCATATTAATAGTCATCACCTCATGATCAAAAGTATAGACACAGTTGCTATAAACAAGTTGAGTGACACCCACTTCCCAATTCCCATTTAGCTGTTGTGCATGATCAATGGGAGTAGAAAAGAGTGCGGCTCGATTACTAGTAAATCTCTTTGTAGCCGCATTGCTAAGCAAAATATGATAAAACGACATTTTTATATTGCTAATCTGCAACTTTGCATAACATCATGAAGACTTGGATTTTGGACTCTCTACAATATATCAGAGTTGATCGTGATGGAAACGTACATTTCAAAAATTCTCATGGTCATACATCAAGAGGAATTACATTAACATGGCGACAATTTGTCAACCTCAATGATATCATGAGGGATTTGGAATATTTTGAAACATTAAGATTCATCTCCTTGGGTGATCAAGTTTGGCTTCAACATTACAGAAATGAAATTCAAATCTACCATTCTCATTCCGCAAACTGTTTCTCATTTCGCAAATACAATTGGGAGAAGTATAGAAGATACATACATCGCTCCATCATGACATTTATTCGTCGTGAGTTCATCGCCCTACTATGCAAATCTTAATCAGATATGATTACCACGCACCATGAGTTGGAAATTAGATTCCCTACAACGTATTGAAACGGATCATGATCGAAACGTCTATTTCAAAGATTCAACTGGAAATGTGAGAAGAGAGTTTGCTTTATCTTATCGTCATTTTCAATCTCTACATCATATCATGAAGGACTTGAAATACTTCTATATGAAAAGACATTCACGTATTGGAAATCGCATCTGGCTGCGCGTCAACAATCGGCGAATTCAACTCTATCATTCCAACTTCATACTAACTTCACATTTCATCAAGGTAGTTGGGAAAAGTATAAAAGGAAGGTACATCGCTCAATTTACTCATTCTTTCATCATGAAGCGCCATCGCTACACCATCGTCAACATTCTCCGTCGCTTCAGACTCTACACCAAAATCGATCTCACAACATTACACCAACACCTTCCAAACAGCAAGTATTACCCGGGCCGTCCTCAAATGTTAGTGGTGAAGATGAACAATTCACGGAATCTTCAACTCTTCCCAAATGGGACTGTACAGATTCTCGGCGCCCTTTCTCATTCATCGGCGCAGTCAATGCGCTTAGAGCTACAAAGACTACTACGTCGGATATGGAAGAGGGAGAGGTGTGTGATGTCGAATCTGACTGTGGACAATATGGTGATCTCTACTCAATTGAGTGACAGTCTATCATTTTTGAAGATTCGTACCAGCAGTTACAGTTTGTGTTATGAACCCGAACTTTTTCCTGCAGCTCTCATTAGTTGTTGGTTGCCTGTGCATGTGGCAATCTTTCATAATAGTAAAGTGATCATTACTGGACTAAAATCTCATGAACAAGCAAATATGATCCTAGACTATCTCATTGAGTATGTACGTACCCAGCGGATTGTAAAATAAAAAACAATTTTTCCAACATGATGTTTTTATTTCAAATCATGATAGAACTTACAAATCATTTTTTCATTAGAGGATGGATTACATGAAAAGTTTTGAATAACAGATGCAAATCGAGATACATGTAAACGTTTTAAGATGAAGTACAGTACAAAAGCACCACACGTTGATGAAAGTGGATGTTGTAGTATGCGTTCATTTCGCTGATATTGACGCGTATGTTTTCTCAACCACTGCTGTGTTGGTATATTTGGAGGTTGAGCAAGAGAGTCAAATAGTTCACCACGTCGGTCTTCTCCAATAAAGATCGCTTTCCAATGCTCACCGCCTAAATTCTGTGAATGAGTGTTTAGCACAATAAAGATGGAATAGTGATTTACTGCAGGTGGTAAGGTATCGAGTGAATAGACATTATCGAAAGCTTTCAACGTCGCTTCGTCTGCATTACGCTGCACTTTAGTCTTAATATCGTCAGCAGTCAACCAACTCATTAACGATTATACTGAAGAATCACGTCACGATACTTTGTAATTTCAATATTTGAATCGAAGACTGCATAAATTAATACATTGATCGTCTCAGGTAGTGTTCTTTTGAACGTCAAATCCAAACGAATATTATGAGGCACGTTCGCTTGACGATAGGGTGCACTAATATCGCTGTCAGCAGTCAAATCAAATGCATAAATAGTATATCCACTCTTAAACTCTTTCATAGTCAGTCCGTTGGTATCATCCGTATTGTAGAAGCCAAAAACATCCATAAAATCAACATAACTGCGCATAAATTGATCCGAAGCAAAATCTGGTTTGTAGGGTGGACCAGGATGACTCACACCATTAACACGTAAAGCAATTTCACTTAACTGATTGTGTTTAAAATTGAAAGGATTCTTCTTTATATTACCATTAAATGCATCATTTTCAACCATTGCCACCATGAGGAGCTTCGGCGCTTCCGATGGAAAGAGGCCATCTTTCATGAAACTCTTTTGATCTTTCGGAATTGTAAAGGTGAGAAGCTTTGTATGCTGAACGGGGTAAATGGCATTTTGGCGGTTAAGACCTTCAGCATGCCCTCTAATGACACTTGGATTCGGTACTACTCGACGAATGTAAAGTGCAATATCTTCCACATGAATTCTAAAATTGTCAACTTTAGCAAATGCATTCAGCGCAAATTCAGGCTTATTCAATGTCAGCTTGAGTCGCATGCTGGTATTACACAGTAAAAACTTTGACTGTCTAAAGAAGTCTAAATTCAGCGGACCATATAGCTGACATACTCTACTATCTTTAATCATAGCAGATCGCTTTACAAAGCCACTGTTTGTTTCAACATCAAATTTTCCTGCTTCATCTCTGTACCATCCCATGGCTTCCATATGACTTTTTTGTGCTGCTGGATGAAACTGTGATACATGATTGAAATATGATTTATAGGGATAATCGCTTTGACCACCTTCCACCTGCTGCTCTCCAATCGTTAGAGAAACATCACGAAGTAATGTAGTCAATGGTAAATTGTTCAGTCCAACTTTATGTGCATCGTCAATAGCAGTTCCATCTGCTTGCTGAATTCTAAACCTCAAATCAAGCATCGCATAACTCAAATCTATGTAGTCATCACTACCACCAGGAATAACAAATTCAATGGGGCCAGCATTCTCAGCTGTTCGAGGATGATAATCTACAATACTTGAACTAAGAATATCTGTCTGTATGGCTTGTTGATCGAACAAACAAAAACCGGAAGTTTTACACTCCATGATTAGAAGTTATAGCAGCGTCGTCGTTTAGCGCCTGATGAATGATTAGAGCCTCTGCGACGTTTGCGTGAATGCCTTTTGACTGAAGATCGCACCTTACCAGCTCCGCGATGTTTCCTCCTTCCTTTATTCATTCGTTTAGGTGATTTCTTTCCTTGAGTAACACAGCAATGGTCTGCTTCAATGTTTTTAAACCGCGTTCCTTCCCACGATTCAACAAACTGCTCTTAAAACTTCTACCTCTGGAAAGATCACTAGCAACATCACCAGCAAAGCCAACGGCATTACTTAAAACATTTCGTTTTAAAGATCTACCGACATTGGATATGAGAGGTGCTACAACAGATTTCAGTGCACCAAGTATGCTACCTCCACGTTGGCGGCGAGCACCGATGTAAATTTGTCCTCCGCCACTTACATAGGAGGGTCGTGAATAAAATGAGGCAGTTGGATTCATAGCTCAAACCCTAAACATTGTTAGTTACAACTTTGCATGAATCACTGTCGATCACTTAGATGAAAGATGTCGGCACGACGCATCCAAGAGTTCATACTTGAAGGATAACCAGTCCATTTAACAAGACACCATTCTTCACCTTGCCGTTTTTTACATCGAATGATTTTCTCTACCAAATATGTTTCACTTTCAGTGACTACCTCAATCTCATCGCGGTAAAAGCTACCCTCAATTTCTTCATTATCGTAATCTTTCAACTTGTAGGTGGTCGGAGAGTCTTTTTGATTAATCCTTGATACTGTAAATACCTCCTCTGTCCAATTCGGAAGGTGCCCTTTAGCAAAAACACTTTTCACTTTTGAGATACGAACTTTATCGCCAATTTTCACATCACTTTTCACATGAGTGCGTTTACGTTGAAATGATTCGCGCACTTTATCTACATTGTCAGCATTTACATCTACTGGTCTGAGTCCAATAGAACGATGGATAGAGTGATTGTAGGCATGGAGTGTATCTTGTAGAACCTTTGTCCAATTTTGTGTCAAGTTGGCAGTAAAATGTCGCCACAAGCGATTTTTTAATGTGCGATTAAAACGTTCAACCAGTGCAGCTTTATAAGCGCTCTTTACACTAAACAACTCAATGTCATGCCTCTCAAATAATCTTGTCACATGCTGATTTTCAAACTCTTTTCCTTGATCACTCTGAATTCTTTTTGGAATGCGACCTTCTCGAAAAATTGTTTGGAATGCTTTTGCTACTCCTTTCCCTTCTTTAGTTTTTAAAGGTTGAGCCCACGCATAACGCGAGAAAATATCAATGACGGTTAAAATAAAATTATTGCCCGAGTTATGTTTTGAAATGGAGGCAACATCGCACAAATCTGCTTGCCACTGTTCATCGATGTCATGAACAATATAATGGCGGGTGCGGTACTTCTTTTTCGCTTGTTTGTGGAGTGTATAGGTAGCCTGACCCTTTAACCATCGTTTCACTTGTGATTGTGGAAGACCACTCGCTTTTGATAATTTCTTGATAGATGCAAATCCTGCCGGATGTTTTACATCATAATAGATTGACTTCAAACGTTCAGTCGATGACGGCTGACTCTTTTTCCTCCTTCTCATCTTTTTGTTTTCTTGCCTTTCTACATTTACAACAACTGCAGCATTTAGCTTTAGCGGTTTTGCGATCGTGTTCACATTGCTTAGGGGTTTCATTATGAGAGCTGGCGCAGCAAGTGCAAGTGACAACGACATTCACCTCTGGCGGCTCATTACATGGCAAGCAACACATCTGCTTCATATTAATAGTCTGAGAACATGTATTTCCTAGGAGGAGCTGTTTTACGTTTTCCTTTTACCAGTTTTAGTGATGATGTAGATCTACGTCGAGTTCTTCCTCTTGTTTGCTTAGTGAGTGTGGGAGGGGATGTAGCAGGTGACGTCTTAAACCAATTTGTTGGCATTTTCATCGCCTGAAGCATTGGAGTAGTAGCCACTGTTGAATCAAGTTCTTTCAATGTCTCATTATTTAAAGCAAATTTTGGCACATTATGCTTTTTCAATAGTTTAAGAAAGTATGACCAACCAGGTGGAACATAGCCCTGACGGCGCTTTCTACGTGTTGCATACTGAATCAAGTCTTCATAACGTGAAGCATCAATCACTTTATTTTCATCTGTAATGATTTCTCCTCTATCATTTACATTGAGATGGGGTTCAATACTGTTGAAAAGAGATATGGCATGTGCGCGAGATGCTAAAGGTGTAGCAGTCGATACAGAGTCACGCATCTTATTCTTCAAGTTTTTCAATTGCTCAACAGTTTCCGATTGTAATAATACAGCACGATGTGGATCTTTGATGTGAACATTTTGCTGATAATCTATTTCTTTCCTATACATTTGATTTGCAAGAGGTTGCTTTACTTGCTGCATGGCAGTCAATTGTACATATTCATCCTGAGGAATAACAATCATGCGAGAATAAGAACTCATAGTTTGTAGATAATCATGGGAGTTTTCAAAATATCACTTCGAAATCTAAATTCTTCCGGACACTCTTGCGTAAAGTCAATGAATAAGTAACCGTATGGTTTTTCAGTAGCTGCTTGAAAAATTTCAATTAAGGCTTTTGATCCTCTGGGTGCAACTTGTCGCGCTAAAATTTCAAATTGACTTTTATCTCGCGGATTCTTGAAAATAGCATAATAGTGTGTATTCAGGTTTCGTGTACGAGCTTCTTTTCCATCAGGAAACAAATTTTGTGTAATATAGATGATAAAACACCTTTTATGGTGTGCTGCGCGAGTGAACATATCTGTAACATCTTTTGAATTCTTACTTTCTTTTAATAAATCATCCAATACAACAACATCATTAGACTGAAGTTTATCCACTGGAATAATTCCTTCATGTCGAATAAAGTTGCGACTTTGCAATTCCTGAAACAGCGACGGTTGATAAATACCATAACACCAAATCACTCGATTGATAGGTTCCTTAAACAACTCCCTTCTTTTATCCAATAAATTCAGCGTGAAAACAGTTTTACCTGCATGAGATGGACCTGATACAGTCAGAACTTTATCACATTGAAGTCTGAAATCCATTTTATTACTTTGAGACTCAACATTTGCATAATTAACGCTTAGAGCCAAAGATATTTCCCAATAGGTTGCCCACGGCAGGAGCTATCATTGGAAGTATTGCTGAAAGGAAACCGCCCTTTTGTGTTAGAGTTTTCCTCTTTCTTTGAAGGGCGACTTTAGGATTGGAGATGAAACGCAATTTCGTAGCATATCGCTTAAGTAACTTTCGTTGTTTTGGTGCTAATTTCTTCGTCCTCAACTTCCTCACATGAGAAATAATTTCACAAATGAATTTATCGTTAGCATGTCGTATAGCATTGTATCGCTGATTTGCTTTCATTCGTCGGAGAGCTTGAATGGCTGAAGAAAACTTTTGACTTTTACGTTTCGTCATTTTACGTTTCGCCATTTTCCGTGTTAGTCTTTGCTAAAACCTATCTTTACCACATTTGCATAGGTACTAACTATTGCGACATAAGTGACACTCGAAATGAGCAATGTCACAGTGGTTACATTGGCAAAGTTGAATGCAATTACGTATGAAACAGCGTTGACAAAAAGCATGCTTACATCTCTTGAAGATGCGCTTTTCATTTCCATCCTTTCGCTTACATACATCGCAACACATAGTTTCACCGTTACTGATGTCTATAGCAAGTCTTTTTGAAGATATGAATTTGCTAGCCTTTTCTAAATAATAGACGCATGTACAGAAGGAATATACTTCGAGAGTGAGCAGACATAGCTCGAAAACCAGTTGTGCTACAATCAAGTACCACTGCATTTTCAATTTTTCTTTATGGAAAGTTGAATGTGAATATCTGAAATCGCTTCAATCACTAGACTGCTACCATGATGGTTAAATGCGTTAAGACGTTCAGCAATTTTTATCATATGTCTTTTAAAAAATTCTTCGGGGTGATCTACCACTTCCATTGAATAAGAAGCAAAATGGAAAGAGCGACTTTCCACCTCTTCCTTTCCAAAATGACTAAACTTAATTTTCGCAACTAATCGCGCCATGACAATGCTATCAGAGAATGTATTCATTAACTCTAGAAATAGAGTGCTAGCATCATCGACCACTGCTTCGATGTCGGTCTCATCTTTATGAAAATTTATCACATAATCTTGAACAGCTCCTTTTAAACTTTTCCTATGAAAACGTAATGTTCCGCAGTCGTTTGAGAAAGACATGATCGCCCTTTAACTAACCCATCCATTGCATGAAAACAACAACTCTTCTCATAGTAACATTTATTGAATAACGGTAACAAGCATGCATTATAAATCAATGGTTTGAAAGAGATAAAATAGATACAGCTGATAACTATCATATAGCGAGCAATGATAACCATACAGGACTTTGGCAGTGTTGAGGTAAGGAGGAAAGAAGCATTGGTTATGAACGTAGCTACTACAACGAACAGACAAAATAGGAACACACAAATCCTTAAAACGTTTCGTAACTTCATGATAATGTTGATTCACTCTACTATCCCAAGGCGGGAGCAAAATATCATCAATGATTAGATTGGGAAATACTTTCCTCTCCTTACCAGGATTATTACAAAAGATGCGTATAACATTGAAAGCAGCTAACCATCGTTTAAAGTCAATAAGAAGAGCACTTTCACAAGAAAAGCCATAGTCTTGCAAATATTTCAGATTAAGTCCATGAATGTGTTTTCTCGCCCATTGATCAACATTGGGATCGCAGTTGGCATGATGATGATAGACACTAACAATCTGATATGTCCAATTGTTCATAGCAATAGCACTGAGCTCCTGTACAGGTTCACCCTCACAATCCATAAAAATGATGATAGAAGCCTAAAACGGAAATTTACACATCTAAGGAAACGTTCTATAACATATTACAAAATGAAGAATTACATCGATGCTTTTCACGACAAAATACACAAATGATATGATGGCAACGAAGAAGTAAAATGTATCTAATAAGACCACGTCTACGACACTCAAAGCACATAAGCGAATTGTCATAGGGTAGAGTTAGGAAAGGACTAGCAATTCTCCTTCTTTGATTTGCGTTTTGATGTAGCATTCTTCTCCGACTTGCGCTTCGTACCACTGCTGTTAAGGATTTGATCAATTATGTCGTCCACGTTGGGTGGTTTCGGAATATATAGGATGGATTCCATATGCATGGAGAGAGAGGCTATTTTATTATCTTTGTGTCGACCATAATATAGCCCATTCACTTTGAAAAGGATATCCCAAGTACCTTCTCCGAGCTCATCGCATCTGATGGGTATTGACTGATCTCCATCCTTCTTATAGTAAGTACACCAATGTGATACCGGTAGGCAAATGTGATTACCATCCCAAATCTTTCTATAGGGAGTATCCTTGTCATCTCTTGCCTTCCACTCTTGAGCAAGAGGAGTAGGAATGTCCATATTTAATGTCACGTACTCCTCAATAATATCAAGTTGGTGGCGAATGTACGGACTCACGGGGATCAGTATGTAGTCCCCATACTGATTGTGCATTATCTTGACATCCGTGGAAGGGAGCATTCCCGTTTGGAGTACTACGCTATGATCATCATAACGCAAGGCTTGTTTAAATTTACGCTGAAGCGGTGTAGGATTATGTACCTTGGATGTTTCTTCCACTGGCCTCAGTTGTAGATGATCTGACCGTAGCGAACCTTGTATCGTTTGACCGCCATTTTGTCCTACTAGTGCAGCAGATGGAGTAGATGCCTGAAAATGAAAAAAGATTGTATTAAGTTTACGTTCAAGGGAGGAGAGGGAGGGAAGTAGCGACTTACCATTTTAGTTGGATAATAGAACAGGGAACTAGAGAGAGAGAAAATGTGCGTCCGTCACTCGTATGATTCAACGATGGAATGATTCTCACTGTGGAAGGCTCGCTATTTATACAGAAATGCTTGATTCTCATTGGATGATGATCCTCATTGGACAATAACATCAAGCTGATTCCAAATCTGGCCTCCGTTTACCCATCCGAGCCTTCGTTTTGAAGCTACAGCCCAAAACGTCCCAAATTCTAACTCTGTCGTTTTTCGCCAATGTCCCAAAATCTTAAATGGCGTCTCACATCTAAACGAAGACAGATAGGAACAAGCCGATTCTTTCACTGAATTTGTCTCACTCTTAGCTTTCAAACGAGCTATCGCACGACAAAATCCATCCACTGGAAGCCAAAATCGAAGCAAGCTGTCCAGAGGGGGGGGGAGGTCAGTGAAATTTCAGAATTTGATAAAAAATGTTTTGGTGACGGTCCCAGGTCGAAATTCCACACTTTGGAAAATTTTCAAAATTTTACCCATACAAAGTCACTCTGACACTTAGGATTTTTTCAGGTAAGCGAGCTCCGACCTAAAATCTTGTAACCGCTCTAACTTTTGAACGAAGACAGATAGGAACAAGCCGATTCTTTCACTGAATTTGTCTCACTCTTAGCTTTCAAACGAGATATCGCACGACAAAATCCGTCCACTAGAAGCCAAAATCGAAGCAAGCTGTCCAGAGGGGGGGGGACGTCAGTGAAAATTTTTTCTCTCCGATTTCGCTGGAAACATCCTTCCTAACCCAAAATTTCACGTAGATTCCGAATCTGGCCTCCGTTTTCTCATCCGATGCTTCGTTTGGGCGCTACACACCAAAACGTCCCAAATTCTAACTCTGTCGTTTTTTCGAAAAATGTTGAAAATTTTTTCTCTCCGATTGACTTGAAACTCACCATACAGATAAAGAATTTCACGCTGATTCCAAATCTGAAATCCGTTTTCCAATCCCAGCCTTCGTTTTGAAGCTACAGCCCAAAACGTCCCAAATTCTAACTCTGTCGTTTTTCGCCAATGTCCCAAAATCTTAAATGGCGTCTCACATCTAAACGAAGACAGATAGGAACAAGCCGATTCTTTCACTGAATTTGTCTCACTCTTAGCTTTCAAACGAGCTATCGCACGACAAAATCCGTCCACTAGAAGCCAAAATCGAAGCAAGCTGTCCAGAGGGGGGGGGACGTCAGTGAAAATTTTTTCTCTCCGATTTCGCTGGAAACATCCTTCCTAACCCAAAATTTCACGTAGATTCCGAATCTGGCCTCCGTTTTCTCATCCGATGCTTCGTTTGGACGCTACACACCAAAACGTCCCAAATTCTAACTCTGTCGTTTTTCGAAAAATGTTGAAAATTTTTACTCACCGATTGCCTTGAAACTCACCCTACCGATGCAGAATTTCACGCTGAACACGAATCCGACCTCCGTTTTCTCATCCGACCACTCCTTCCACTCGAAACAACCCATTTTACAACCCAACATTCAGCACGAAAAACATCACACACTATAGCCTCAACACTAATCCTGGCGGTCGCCCAAGTCCACCACGACACTCAGACCCAAAGCACCACGGCGGCCGACCACGACACTCTGCCGTTCCAGAGGGGGGGGAGGGGAGGGGGAGGGGGAGGGGGAGGGGAGGGGGAGGGGAGGGGGAGGGGAGGGGGAGGGGGGGAGTCAGCGATGGCGGCCATCTTGCGCTATCTGGTGTTTGTCACTTCCTTACTACTCACAGTACATGAATGCAATCATACTGTAAGTACCCCACCCCCCTCCTTAAATCGTATAGAGTGGTTTGTAGTCGTCTATACCTTAATAATCAATTAATTTCTATGCCAAATCGAATCTAGCATTTTAACCATAGAAATGGATCTTCATCTCATGTTTTTGTCTTCCAGATGCCTACGGATAACTATGTAATTTTTCCTTCCTTTATAGCTTTGACATAGCTATTCAGCCCCTTCCATTCAATATTTCAATACCATTTTGTTGTCAATTGCGATATCAAATAAAACTGCTTATAAGAGCTGGCGAAAAAGTAATATCATAGCTGTCGCCACAAATCAACCATTGATTCCATACTTCCCTTATATACTTACTTTGATCTTGAGTAAAGCGAGTATATCGTCGACCCGTTCATCTCGTCGACAAATGACATGTACTAGGTCAGCATTGATATTTTGATAGATTCATTTTAGCATCATAACATACTTATCAGCTATCTTCTTCTAAATCTGTTAGGGTAAATTCCATGGCGTGAAAAATGTCGAGTCAAGATATATTTTCATGAAAACATGCAACTCAGAAATCCATTTCCTCTTGGTCTTCAGGATTCATACGCAGACATCCATGATTCACAGAATGGCTATGAGCACACCTGATCAAGGAACTCTGTTACATACTTGGAAATAGAAGTGTCCACGAAATGGGCGTGTCGATTAACTGGATATGTCGACGAGATGGGCTGTCGACGAAAATAATACCTATCTTCCCAGATGGCAAAATCCAGAAATTTTAGTGTTTTTTGGGTGATTCTTGTCTTTTGCATTTTATGGCCACGATATACAGTAGGTCTATTGTCAATGTTCAACACACCATTCAATTGGCATTCGTCTGTTCTAACTGAACATGTCTTTCATTTTAAGTTTCATGCAGGATTTTTGGCATAAAAATTAATTTGAAATTCAAAGACACCTCGTTTTTGCATGTCCACACAAAAAATACAATTTTTGGATTGCTGTACAACAAAGAAATACAGCTTATATTTAAGCGGACTTTTTCTCAAAAAATTCCTGATACCCTTGAATCAAAGAAATATCAGGAGTTGAGAAACCAAACTCATTGAAATCAGAGCTAAGTCGACATGCATAGCTGTCCGTAACTTTTTCCGTCATCACATCGACGCTGTTTTCATCACATCGACGCCTCCTTATTTGGATTGACTGTATCAGTTCAAGTGAAACTTTACATGTACACTGTAAATCGCTGGATACGAAAATTACATACAAACACATACCAAGTTTACATACAATTTGAAACCAACATTTGATACGAGATTCTGGTATATATAAAGAAATCTGGTATGTTTTTCATACGAATGGCCAGTTACTTTCGTATGTGATTGGTATGTAGCGATACGAACTATGCTAACTGTGATTGGCTGTTTTACGTTGAAATACGAATTCTTGGTATGTTTTATATACCAGACCCGATGCAAATTGGTATGTGTTTCGTATGTCTTTCGTATGAATAGCTTTATGTCATTTGGCAAAAAATATGTTATACTACATACTACTTACAACTAACTTTTTTCCAGTAATACCAGCCGTGAATATTTCTTTGTGAAAGTGTGGTATTTAACTAGATTAGATTTGTTGTGGAATTAAAGTCGCATGTCATCTTTGCAACTTGTCTTATAGCATTCACAAGACTTATAATTAGCTCATTTCCTTGAACTAAATTGATAAACATCATTTCAATATAACGATAACTTTTCAGCAACCATGTTGACTTATATATCTCAAATATAACTATTTTTGCGTTCATGAATTATAATGTGTCTTTATTTTGGATTGATAATATGCTTAGTTCCAAAATTACATAATGCATAATTGTTGATGGTCAAATACTTATTGATTATTTATGAAATGCCTCGGACTTACATGTATTAAAATCGAATTCAGTATTGTTAGTTTGACTATAAAATGTCATTATCTCACTACTTACAAAGCAGTAGTAGCATTAGTGTGATCTTTATTGACAAAAAGCCTTAAATCAACATACTTTGGACATGATTGATGCTTTCTTTTAACATTGTGCTGGTATGGCTTTAGTATGTAAAGCATACCACACTTGAAATAACATGCGAAAAGCATACAAATATATACCAAGATCATACAGAAATATACCAAAAAAATACTTTGGTATGCATCCTTCGTATGTGATTGGTATTGAGCGATTTACAGTGTAGAATGCTTAACTGGTTTTAATTGATAATCAAAAGTCGCTTAACTAATGCTCATTGATATTGTATCATTTTTCTTGAAAAATTCCATTTTTTCTCGAAAAAAGTGACCACAATTCGTCATCACATCGACGGCTACTTGGTATGATCTGCTAGCCAGAAGAAATGCTCAATGGATCGATGATAAATAGCCTGCTCTAAGACTTGTATAGTGACATACTTGGATTTGTCATTCGACTTTTTGACTTTGCTCTATGCTTCAAAAATAGCACAAACTGTCATCATATCGACGCCGTCGATATTATGATTTTAAACGTCGATGTGATGATGGAGATTTAAGTCGCCATTTAATCTACATACACTGCTTGATAAGATATCCTTGGAAGATGCTTGATGTACCAACGCCGCAAATGCATGGGCAAGTGTACTGACTGGAAAAAAGCGCCGGTTGCCCTGTTTCTGCATTTACACTTTGCAAACACTTCCTGTGCATCAATCGAGTAGTGGTTAAGTTTCCCGATTTTTATCTTTCAATCAACGAGTCGCTCATTTCAAAGGAGAAAGTGACAAAAGAAGGAAGGAATCGGACTATTGATCAGAAACTCCGGTACCGATTCTGAAGATTTTATACAGATAATCTAAATGAGGCATCAGAGTCTGAGAATGGCACATAACAAGATGAGGACAACCGAAAGCACAGGAGAGATCAGCAACTGTCATGACAGCTGGTATTGAAAACTATGCGAGTGTCTTATATCGTATCACTCGCGTTTTTAAGTAATCTACCCAATTTATTTTAATACAATATATGTAACTGATAGTTATATAAAGGTCGATATTCTTTAAAGTCTCACATAGCCTACATCAAGTCCAGGAATCTCTTCAATTATAAAAGTAGGCCTAGACCTAAATAGAGCCAATTTTATCAGATTTCCATTGAAATTTAACAAGGAACACAGCATAAGTTATATTAGTTCCAATTCCCTGCGAATATCTTTTCATGCTGTACTCAAATGCTATAGACCTGATGTTATGTTTTGTCAATCACTTCAGCTGCATTTTGATGCTGGATTAATGCAATATTGCTGGGGTGCTTTTCAGATCAGGATCATGATGATGTGATCGCAAAATAGTAGAGTAGTTGAATTGCAAAGTGAAGCATGACAATGAGCTTGATTGCGCATTGCACATTATGGCATATTGTGCTGATGAATAGTATTTATGATTATTCATTTATTTTGTGTGTCTGTTAGGCCTACATGTACATACATATGTCCTCGTGTCTGTTTTTGGAGAGGCCTAGTAGACCTTTCATGGAAGCAGATGTCTCATCAGGCACACTTAAACTCAAGTCTTTATTGATTCTTCATCATCAAATTATTTCTAAAAAATGCTAACAATTTTGTCGGCAGAGCTTTGATGAGGTTTATACGTTGAATTTTGTGTAGGCCTATATCAGGCCTATCACGACTCCGTCTCATAAAGCAATCACACTAAAAATCCATGAGACATAGGCTACTAAGACAAACCCTGAACAAAACCTAAAGTCCAACCATCAAGCAACCGAAAATTTCTCATAAACCAACCTTAAATAAATTCTATAAACTAATAGCTCTAAATTCATTTTCATTAAATAAAAATTTCGGTACACCCTACATCCACCCACATCCTTGCCATGGCACTTATTCATGGATATCCATACTCATCCTAAACTAAAGCATGCATAAACCCATAAATTTAAACTCGAAAAATATGCAACTGTTAAAAGAATCTTATGTAGTCTACCGGTACGACAGCTTCCGTAGATCCTATAAATAAAATTAATTGGTCATGCACTATAAATTCAACAGGCATAAATACATGCATGTATGCCAGCATAAATCTACGTAAAGGATGAGACCAGTGGACACAGTTGTGTCCCCCCTATTTAACATTCATTTTATTATAGTTAATTATTTCAAGTAGGCCTGGAATAGTATTGCCATATTATACGAGCATGTGATTATGCAATTTCTTGTTTTTCATCTATCAAAAACATGGTAAGCAACATCATCTTGCGTAGAAAATATTAATATCTGCGATTTGCAATAGTAATCACGTTTCCTTCCGTTTGACTCAGTAATATGTTAACACTGAGTGTAATGCTATGCAAAATGTTGCAAGATATTAAACATAAGAGATGGCAAGAAAAAAGCAAGTCATTTGATGTGCTTAGCTATCTGCTTAGCCAGTCCTGTTCACATTAACATAATACGTGCTATTGCATTGTAGAATCCATGACTTCGTATTATTCCTGATAATATCACTACGTATTATGAGCATACGAAATACATTACATAAAAATACTCTTGCGGGTACACTATGTGTACACTGTAAACTGTACACCGTTAGAAAGAGCTAAAATAACCGTTAATCTTCACAGAAAAGCTTCACAGAAAATTTCCGTAAATATCTGTTAAAATGATGACGTCACAATGTGATGAGTGATGACGTAGCAGTTAAAATCCGTTCATATCAGATTAAACAAATGTCTGTTTTTACGGATATTTACAGTTCAGACTGCAAAAAAACCATGAAAGTATTTTTAGCTGCTATTGTTGACGGATATTTACGGCTTGCAGTTTACAGTGTAGATATTAAAATGCTCAGAAGAGTTAGGAATTGTAAAAATGATAGTGCACCAAATGATGTAAAATATTATTGATACATTTTCGCATAAAATTTTTATGCCGGGCCCATCATAGTCCCGTTGATGCACAGATCACCCATCGGGGATTCACACCACTGTGACAATGGTATCTCATTTGACAGAGCTCGATGCAAATGTGCTCTGATTTGAATTCTCAGAAAAATAAATGACCGAAAGTTTTGTCGTGATATTGTAGTCACTGTTGAGGAAGAGAGACACCCTTTGAGGCCGCCCTAAGAAGACGTGGCAAGAAACGGTGCTTGCTGATTACAAGGAGCTTGGCCTGAAGAAGAGTAATGCTGCCAACCGTGAATTGTGGAGAAAATCCATTGGGAAAAAACTGTCCTCTCTACGAAGAATGAATAATTGACGTAAAGCGAAAAAGTAAAAGTTAAAAATTAAGTAATTATTTAGATCCCTTTTGATCCATTTTTAACCACTAAAAAATGAATTTATTTGATTAGTACTTTTTATCACGTTGAATAATAGAAACATAATAATAGTACCTGGAAATCACATTATTCAACACAAGATTCGGTCCAGTTCCAGTTAGAGTACTAATTCCACCACAGCTTGCAGCATATGCTATGCATATGGTCATGGCTTTAGCCAAATTCAGATGCTTTACATCATCTTGAGACGATGTACCTTTCAGTGCAACCGTAGGCTCAATTTGACTGAAAGGAAATAAAAGATTAGTCAATGATGGGAATTGGTCTTCTAAAATAATGAGTTAAAATTTACCTTAATAGATTATTATCTATTAACAGAGATTAACAGATAATAGATTTTTAAGAGCGCTATCTTTTCAAAAAATGCATGTTTATAGTTTATGAAAAATTAGCCAGATTCTGTAACTGCAGATCCATAACGAAGTGAGACCATTGCTGCGGATGCGGCTTCCCCGCCGACACTCTGCGACAATCAAACGTGTTATACTTGTTCACACACTTAACAGCCTCCGCCCATGCACACTTAAACATTAGATTTTCCCCATGGCGTAAGGAGTCAGCAGGTTGGCAGTAAGTTCATTCTATCACTCTATACACATTCCGACAATATTTGAAATACAAATGTACATTAACAGATCTAGTTTTCAGTGACTTAAATTTTCAGATTTCCATGCTATGAACCTTGCTGTTCAAGTGACAAGCTCCAACAGTATTCGATGTGATGGTTGGTAACAAATATTTGTTGAAGTGAAATCAAAGAATCCCTGCAATCTCAATAAGCGCAACTGTTGCAAATGCAGAAATAAGTCATGCTCGCAACTGCATCTTATCTACAATATAATTGATAATTTCATTTATTTTCCTTTTCTCATCTAATTGTAGTGTAGGAGACTTAATGAGCAGTACCTAGAGTTTGCGTCATGCATGGCATTACAACAAAATAACCCTTACATTGATATGTACTAGCGAAATCTCTAATCAAATGCTGTGTCACGGAAATTATGAAGTGCATATTATGGAGTTTTTTAAGAGTGTCGGCCATACCCGGTATGATCAGTATGTATTAAAGTTTGCTAATTCTTGTTATTAAGATAATAAAAATTAATTGAAATTATAATTAGAATTAGAATTAAGATTAATAATTCTTGTTATGAAAGTTGCTACTTTATCGCATTGCGTGTATTAAATTGCATTCTTGGTAAAACAGCGACCTGTCACTGAAGCTGTAGCACACGCTCTGCATGAAGAAGTGAAGAAGGACAGTCCTGCATTTCGCGACGACACTTGCTGTTCTTAATTATATATATTTTTTATCCGGAGAGGCGTTTAGCAAACTTTAATACATATGCATATTATGGTCTTGATAGATTTAACATTAAATATTCTAACCACAGAATTAGATTGTTTAACTCCGTGATTCTAAAACCTTTCAGCATGCCGACAAGTATCCGGATAGATAACCGGAGTATCTCAAAGATATTTTAATGCTACCTTCTTATTTTTACATGCGCTATTCGTTCATGTTTGAAGGCAATTACACGTGGCTTTCGCTAGTGCAGACAAACAAAGTCATTGTCACATTTACAGAGTAGGATTTAAAGCAATAGCATTCCACAAAATGCGTCAAAGTCTATGTTCCAAAGTGTTACTATGTTCAATGTAAATGGGATGCATTCATTAAAGCAATGAAATTCAGATGCAGCAACCCCAATAAATTTTGAACAACAATTGCTAATCAAAACAATGTGATGAGTTAATGATATCCTGCAGCTACGAGTATTTATTAGTCACCCGTCAAGATCGTCCACACTCCAGGTAGGCTATGTAACCTGTACATGTGAGTTAAAAGTTAACATTAAAGTGACATTGTCTATTCTGTATCGAACTGCATTTTCATGACTTTTCTCAGTACACTTTTCGATCGACCGTAGATCCTAGCAAAATACAAGCATTGTGATCGATGGTTTGAAATATGAGATTCTCCAATTTTCGAATTCAAATTTGAATATTTCCAATTTATGCGGAGATACATGCCATGTGCATTGCCGTTCAGATACCACAAACAGCAATTACAATGTTTCTACCCAGTTTTCTCACTATCGCATTTACCTAGTTTTAATTACCGTTGCACAAATTGCATATCTAGCTGCATATTGCGGCTAAAAAGAGCGACCTTGGCTTGACTGATCAAGAAAACAGTCTTCATGAGAATAACACAATATCTTAGGTCTTCATAGATGGAACATGATAACTGTTGATTTCAGTACGACTGAATGATCACACAAGCGAGATAAGTCATGAAAACATATAAACAAATCAGAAAAAAATGATATAAACATGGCTATTACTCTTTGCAAAAAGTTGTTTATGCGCCATTGTTTTTCAACGGAATTGTTCAGAACTCCAGCATTATATTTCAAGCTCTGTTGATCAAATTTGCAAATGAGTAGACATAGGATGAAATTTACTAGAATGGTCGTGTGATTTTACTGCCTTGGTGTTCACTGACTTAATGCAAATATTTATAGATTCGCAATTATCATGCCAAATACTTTGAACACCAAATACTCATTAAATGTCGATTGTTCCGTTCTGTGGCTGAATTACTGTTTTCAATTGATGACATTACTCGAATAGCCTCATTCGCGTAGTTGACAACTGAAAGTGATGGATGATGCACTAGAAGCAACTATGCATATATGAAGAAGAATGTATAATTTGTTTGATCGCTGATAGCACGCTAGATTCTATCAATCAAAGCGGCGATGAGTTATAAAGTTTCACATGTACGAGTACACGTACATTTGTAGTATCTGTCAGCAAAATGTGACAAAATGATAATACTGAGCCACGCTTCAATTTTCCCAGATTGTAATTGACCAATCACTCTGTCAATTTACGATTGCACTTAGCAATTGCACTTGCGAATGAACATGCACTTTCATGAACTGGCATTGTGCGGATGAAATGCACTCTTCAGATGGTGAGTCTATCATTGCACTCTTCAGATGGTGAGTATATCATTTTCCCACTGTCTTTTGAGATTGAAATCGATTACACTTGATAATGATGCATCAAGTTGATGACTTTCAAAAGTATAAATGATGTTGAACGCAAAGGATCATCAACAAAATCTAATCAAATCGAAAATATGACATGCTGCCCAGATATTTCACATCATGAGCCACATCATGCTGCACTCAGTGCTTTTCTCAGATTGACCTTATTTTCTAGACCATTGGTCGACCAAAACTCATCACAGAATTACTCGGATATTGCTTTAAAAAAGACTGCCCCTGGCAACACTTCAATTCATAACGAGCTGTTCGCGTCTGATGAAACCTGCACATCTAAGAACCTGATACATCACACTTTGTTCACGCTCGTAGATCTAATGCAAACTGTCTTTGCATTTCCTCGGGAATGTGTCGATTAGATATCATTTTCTAGTCATTATGCTTGAAATGTTGCATCTGATTTCAAGTGAATTCTGAAAAATGAGTACTATCTCGGGAAAGTGTCATATAATGGTGTCTTGTTTGGACTCGTTCGAATGCATGTAACAAAAGGAATTTGAATATGTTAATTATTTAACAATAAGAAATGTCCATAATGATATGGTATTTGTAGCTGCCCCCCTCTCCATTCCCCTCTCCCGCCCCTCGCCACGCGGCTCGGTGAGAACAGGCATTTTTGTTGGACGCACGTACTTTTCAAGGGTGGACATTTTTGTGATTCAGCTTCTTCTTTGTCCTTTAAAATTTCTGATTCTGATCCCACAAATCCATGACATTTTAATTGACAATTGACTACCATTGAACTGGAACAATACCTATCGGAAGCCACGAACGTTGGAATTTTGAGTTGTACTACAAAAAATACTACGGAAATTTTAAGCTGTAAGACATATCCTACTGGAAAATACAATTTTCAGAACACGATATGACAAAATATTGACCCAAACCACATTTAGGGTCATTGACTGTAGTTTACAAATATCATAGATTTCCCTTATCATGTCACGGATTCACATTTGTGGACGTCATTGGCCTAGATTCATGACGTGATGACGGGGATATTACCCGACAGATTTCGCTCGTTAGAATTTTCCGTTCGAAGGATGCTAACACTAGGAGCACTGATAACCCACAGTCCCTCGAAGCGCCGTTTGAGTCAATTTTGACTCATGGCTTTTATCCCTTATCATTTTCAATAAACTGAGGTATAGCAATTTGTTTTTTGAAATTCAAGAAAGTGAGACGACATATATCCGTAAATGGTGTCGAAGGAAAGAGAAAATTGTTTGATATATCAGCTAACCTATATTATCATCCATGTATTGACTGCAAAAAGTACTACATGTAATAGCTGAAATTTGAAAATTTTGATGTTTTCATAAAGCGTATGCAGCATGTCCTTTCAACCTGTCATTACAGCATTGGGAAAGAAGATTAAAGATTATTTGGGATAATTTTCCCATATTGCAATCATTCGAGTAAGATTTATTCAAATAAAGGAGAACTTTTTTGGTCAATAAATACTAGAAGATGATCTAGAAAATATAATAATATTTCAATACATCATCACATTGTGGTTGAAAAAAAGCTGATCATTTAGCTGACCAGCATACCTTTTCATGTGTTTCACTTGTCCGTGTCTTTCACTCGTTTGATGATATGAAGACCTTTCGCTAAACATCGCTTTGGAAAAATTCTACCCAATTTGAGGGTATAACCGCACATATATGAATTGAATAGCTTACAGTTTTCCATTTTTGAGGTGTTCAAGTTGTACAGTGAACTAGGCATTGAATGTCAGTGAAATACATTTGAAAAATCAGTAAGATGTATCTCTCATTGCGGCACATTCTGGCAGATTATGCCTATTGAACTGTCAGTGTAATATGTACAGTATACTTAATTTATTAGTCCAAAACTCATGATATTATTGGTCAATTAGTGACATTTCACGTATTAGATCAGAAGTATGCAGTAGAACATTTATTGCGTCACAATTACCGCATCAAACAGTGTCAGAGGGGCATCGTGAACATCTTGAAGTTCGTTGCCTTATTATTATGTGCGCAAATGCATGTGTTTACGTTGGAAAATCGAAAAGTAGCGCATATAGGCCAACAGCTTAGATGCTTAGGATTTCAAGAAATTGTGATTAGCATTGAGTAAAATGTGTCTTTTGAGATGACGTTGAGAGCATATTGATGCTGCAACATACTCATAGATATGCGGCATGTTATCATCGTGAAAATACACAATTCAGATGCAATGAGTCAAATTTGAATCATTCGGCCGTTTTTGAGGTAGAGTTCTGTATGAATGGAACCAAATTCGATGTCAAACGTTTTACAGAAAAATATCGATAAACAACTTATTTTAGTAGGTCACGTAATATTGAAGTTATTGGATTCACAATCACTGAAATAATTAACTTTGATATCATAAATGAGTCAAAATTGACTCATCGGCGCTTCTAGTGTTGAAAGACTCTTTCGTGCTTCGTCGAGTCCTTAGTTTTCCATGACTTAGTCGTTGACTCGAAAATTTGTGGTTTGACATTGACTGAAAGACATCAGCTGACAATCGGTTGCAAAATCTAGCAATTTTTGTAGAAAGGATATTTAAATGACTTGAATAAACAAAGCACTTCGCAAATGAAGATATTCTGCTTTACGATTTTCCAGATTTTCCTCAAATTCGAATCGCTAGTAATATTTTTTTCGATTTTAGGAACCAAACTGAGCAATCTTTTTAATCTCAATCCTCATATCTACTTCACAAGCTTTGCGATGAATAAATGTTCGTGATGAATGAAACATATAGAACTGCGATTCGTGATCAACTCTTATGTGAACGCGTAGCACTGCACACTGAACAATTACTGTATTTTCGACTATTCACATAAACTGAAAATGCAGCATATTTGGTTTCGCCGATTCGGGACATAAAGATCGAATCTAAACAACCTGCAAGGGCTAGCCTGCTTATTTCTTATACCCAATGTATCGATTCCGCTCGATTAACCGTTCGACGGAATTAATCCCACGGTTCCTGAGTGACCAGAAATCGAACGATATTTTAGCTAAGTAATAATGATAATAATAATCTTTATTGTCTCATAAAGGTCCATGAGCACATCACAAAGTTAGAGGTAAAACATGCATACTCGCACACGTGAAAAATAAAAGTAAGATAAAATTCTGGACAAGTCTTTCAAGGGCAAAAATTAAAAATAAAAGAATCACTGAAACGCTTTGTGTGTGCGAACGGTCTCTTCACTGGTACACGAGCATTTGAACGTTTTGGTCTTGTTTTGAACATTTCTCGTAGTGGATGATCTTCATAATTACATACTTTACAAAAAAGTTTCTCACAGGTCTTGTTTGCTGTATCAAACAAGCCAAAATCATAAGGAAGTCCACTTATTCTACATGTATATGCACGCTTATCTACCTTGATAAGTTCATCAAACAAGTATTTCGAAAGATTACAAAATGATGGGAATCCAAGCATCATAACACTTCGTATACAAGAAATGTAGATCTTTAGTATAACATTTTGTGGACATCCCGACTTTGCTGTAATTGCTGTAATTGACATCCCGTAATTGCCAACTTTGCTGTTCAATGAAATTTGCTTGATGAGCAAAAAATTAGGCTAATTTTCTATTCACTTGTTCAACATTTGAGATAATCGCACTGAATGGAAGTGTGATACACATATGCAACACCTATGCGTAGGTGCTTCTCGCACCTGACATCATGTATGACTAAACAGGATATACAGAGTTGCCGTTCTGTCAAGTATAAGGAGGTCCCTTTGATATCATATGTTTGCATTGAATGCATGCAAAGTTATGGAAAAGAATATGAATATCTGATTTACACTTGATATGCACGCTATGCATGCTATGAGCTTAACCCGGCAACAGCTGTACTCCCGCATAACCTAAGATTTGCTAATGTTTTGCGGGCTTTTAAAGTATAAAGGTTTGAATTGATTGATGAATAATAAGGGGTATGCGTTTCAAGATTGATGGAGGAAGTTTGTGGTAAATGCCTACTGATATGTTTGATAAAATATTGATGATAAAGACAAAAGGAATCAAAATTGGGAAATACAAATACTAGGTAGCGAAAAGTGTCGATCAAATGCTAGTCGACGCGTCGCACGCTCTGTTCTCGTATTAAAAAACCACGAACTCAAGTACTAAATAGGCGGATTGAAGTCACTAGATATGTTGCGCCGATTATGCTTCTTCCGTGGTGTGCTATAAACTTATGTATAGGTACAATCGGAGATTAGTACTTCATGCAGTAGTGAATTTGAAGCAGATTCTTAATTATAGATTCTCAAGACTCCTTATGCTTCTTTTATGACTTTTTCAGTGTTCTATTTGCAATAATGCACTCTCAAACAGCAACAAACATTTGCTATGTCAGCGCAATTAGTGAAGAGAGACTTTAGAAATCACAAATAAATAAAATGTATTAGAGAATAATTAAATATATTTTATTCAGTAATGATTTTCATGTCTAAATTGTGTGATAGTCTCAATTTCAATGGAAGCTATCGAATTTATAATGAAAGTAATGGTCTGGAGATTAAAGACAATATGTCAGCCGGACAATCTGTAAACTTCTGAATTTGGGGAAATCTCAAAATATTCAGAATAGCGCGATTTTCGATTAATCGTGCACTGACTCACACGGTTCGGAATCGCGCCCGCCACCGCCACTGTTTAACACAAATGTGCAAAATGCTGCTTAACTGTAGGTGCATCATGAAATATTTCACTATTGGCTAAAAGGGTCACAGACAATAAAACCACATTATTCAAGAATGTAACCCTGCTGCATCAGTGTGGTATTAAGTGTATCAAAAAACTAAATGAATGCGCATGGCGCAGGCGCAAGTACTGTAAGTATATGCGGGGAGTGTTATATGGATGCTTGTAGACTCACTCCGGTATGACTTATGTTTTGAACTTCGAACAAATATATCGTGCGTATAAAAATAAATCATGGCGACTTCTATTCAGCTATATTTGAGTTTCATAATATTCAGTGATTGTGAGAAAAATGGTTTTGTTACCTGCAACTAACAACTGCTACATGATATGCGTTCATCTTGTAGAATGGTTGAGCAAATCCTGTGATCGAACCACCTACATAGCCATTACTACACTTGACATTGATTCATGTCCAACACGCTTGAAGTTCTGAATATCTCTTATAATCGCTGCGAACAGCAGAAAAATCACCGATGTTATGTGTGACTAGAGCCAAAAAGTTGCAAACATGGATTCTAACAAATTCAGCAGATTCAAACAGCTAATATATATGCACATGTTCAGTGTGTTGCTTGAATAACCTTACTGACGCTTTGTTTGACGCGGTATCATTTTCTCACAGCGATGGCGTTAAAGAGAAATGAAAAAAGCCGTGAATCTTTACCGAGTGATGCAACATTTCTTGAAGCACGAATGAGCGCTTGAGGTATGAACTTGTCAGCAAATTTTATCAATCAGTTCCATTGTTGCACTATTCTATTGGCGGTATTAACTATCACATATCTATTTTTGCTGCATTTTACGTTTACAGAATATACAAATGAAATTAACCTAAACTTGGTCTTAAAATGAAAATGTATCATTATAAAGCAGAAGGCTGCATGCATATAAATATCAATAAATTGATAAATAAATGAAATGATTTATATATGTTGAGTTATCAATCCTTGTTCAGGTTATTTTATTTCAAGTTCATGTATTTGACAACTACATTTTATTTTTCATTATCATCATGTTACTATAATTTCATCCCAAGTAGAGTCCTTTCATAGATATTCATGTACATTCATTGTTCATCTAGTTATTGTTGTTTCCAAGATATCAAACACTGTCGTGTACTGATTTTTCTGGTCACGGTCTAATACGTTGTTGAGATGTACTCTCCCATATAAATGCTTGCTGCATGCATGACATGTGCTATCCTGGTGAAATACAGTACAACTGCGCACGCACGAGACGCCTTCTCTATGAAAACCTCAAGAGGTTATGGGCCCAGCGGCAACGACGCGAATTGGAGGCAAATTATTTTCAATGGTTTGGCAGAGGCGTACACTATATGGGAAACAAGATTCCTGAACTACTTATACACAATCGAGCCGGCGTTACAGAAAGCAATCTTACCTTGCGAGCCTGGAGTGGCAGACGACAAAGACTTTGACGTGAAGAACAAGCGCGCATTCGCTGAATTGGTTCAGCGCCTTGACGAGCGGTCTCTTCATTTGGTTGTGGTGGATGCTAACAACGACGGTCGTGGTGCGCTTGCAATTCTTCGAAACTATTACCAAAGTACGGAGAAGCCTAGAATACTCACCTTGTACGAGGAGCTTACAACACTACGCATGTCACCAGAAGAAGATGTCACAGATTACATGATCAGAGCGGAAAGGGCGGCAACTGGTCTCAATGCAGCAGGAGAAACAATCACGGACAATCTTGTTATTGCAATGATCCTGAAAGGCCTACCTCAAGAATACAAGCCTTTTGTCGTGATTCAAGCCCATTTGGACAAGAAGAAGACGATCGCAGAATTCAAAAGCATCTTTAAGAAATTTTGCTAGCAGTGAAGCAATGCGACCAGTCTCCAATACAGTTATGCAAGTACAAGCAAAAGGTAATCAATACTCAAAGAAGACGAAATGCTTTTCATGTGGTGGTCAAGGCCATTCAGCAAGGAACTGCAAGAAGAAAGATTCTCTGACATGTGGGTATTGTCACAAGAAAGGTCATGTCGAGAAAGTATGTTTTGGGAAGCAGAAGGGAGAACCGAAAGCAAGATCAAATCACACTGTATCAACAACATTCAGCTTCATGGTGTCACAAGAAGCCTGTTTCAATTCCCTGCTAATTGACTGTGGCGCTACTACTCATATCGTTAACTCAGCTGACTGCTTTATTCGATACGATTCGAATTTCGATGCTGCAAGTCACTTCATCGAAATGGCCGATGGTAGACGAAGCAATGAACTCGCAGTTGCGCGTGGAGATGCAGAATTCAAAACCAATGATTCGAATGGTGAAGAATGCAGAATCGTTCTGCGAAACGCGTTATTCGCTCCGAAGTTCAAGACAAGTCTATTTTCTGTCCGAGTAGCCGTTGATGCAGGAGCCATGGTGCTGTTCAACAAGGAATCTTCTGAGCTGAGAGCGGGAGAATCCATCATGAAATTCGTGGAGAAAGGACCACTGTATTATCTCCCTGTCGACTCCTACTCAAGTGTGCAGTTACAAGATCTCTATCTCAATGGCATCAAGCTCTTGGTCACATGAATTACGAAGACCTGTTGAAACTGCAAGAAGTGACAAATGGCATGAAGATATCCGACAAAGAAAGACCTCCTCACTGCAAGACGTGTACACTGGGCAAGCAAACAAGAACTCCAAAATGCAACGATACAAGAATTCCTCATGCAACAGAACCATTACAAAGAGTGCATTCAGACTTATGCGGTCCAATCGATCCATTGCTCGCGGTGGCTACAAGTACGTAATGAACTTTGTTGACGAATATTCGAGTATGGTGTTCCTCTACTTCTTGCGGTCCAAGGATGAGACAACACAAGCGCTCAAGAATTTCCTATCCGATGTTGCTCCAATCGGTCGACCCAAAGAAATCCACAGCGATAATGGTCAAGAATATGTCAATCAAGAATTTCAAAATGTCCTACAAGACAATAGAATCAAGCAGACGACTACGGCCCCCTACTCGTCCTACCAAAATGGAAAATCTGAACGCATGTGGCGAACACTGATGGAGACTGCACGGTGCCTCATTGCTGAAGCCAGCATTCCAAAGTTCCTCTGGTGCTATGCAGCAAGACACGCTCAATATCTTCGAAATAGAAGCTACCAAAGAAGGACGAAGAAGACGGCCTATGAACTCTTCACTGGTATAAAACCCGACATACAAGGAGTTCATGCGTTTGGTTCTTCTTGCCAGATCTACAAAGAAGGCCAGAAAGGCAAGCTCGATGCTAGAGGAGAAGATGGAATTTATCTTGGCATCGATCCCAGGAGTCAAGCCTTTCACATCCTGAAGCGATCGACTAACCAGATTGTGTCCTCAAGAAATGTGCACGTATTTGATCAAGTTCCTGAGCCGATGGTTTTCCGAAGAAATATCCAGGATTCAAGATCAAACAATTACAAACGAGTTGGATGAAACGGGCGAAATTCAAGAAGCTGATTCCACCGAGAGAAGGTATCCGGCAAGAGAACGAAGACCTCCTGAGTACCTAAACTATGATTGCTTCACGACAATAAATTACGCTTATTCGGCAGTTGCAAGCCTTCCTACTACATACGAAGATGCAATTAACAATGAGAACTCAGATAAATGGAAAGCGGCAATGGATTCAGAAATGCAGAATCACGAAAGAAATGAAACCTGGGAGCTCGTGAAGATGACAGCGGACAAGAATTTGATACAAGGAAAATGGGTATATACAATCAATCAAGGAAATGACAAAGATAAGGCTGTGTACAAGGCTCCGATACGTGGCGAAAGGGTACAGTCAAACTTACGGTACAGAGTTTGACGAAACCTACAGTCCTACAACCCGATTTACAACTATCCGCGTTCTTCTTCAAAAAGCTGCAAACGAGAAGTTACTTCTGCACCAGATGGATGTCAAACAGCCTATCTCAATGCACCTATTGACAAAGAACTCTACATGGCCCAACCTAGCGATATGGTCAAACGGGTGCGAATGGTGAGAAACTCATCTGTCGTCTCAAGAAGTCGATATATGGACTCAAGCAAAGTGGTCGGAATTGGTTTTGCACTCTCACGGAATTCCTCGAATCGTGGGCTTCGTCCAGAACAACGGGATCCATGTGTATATTCCAAGGAAGACGAAAATGGCAAATGCACAATACTCTTCTGGTTGGACGACATCATTATTGCATGTCGGACCTGTCTCAAATCATCGAAGTAAAAGCCTTACTCAATACGCGGTTCAAAAATGGACATCGAGGAGAGCTACGATGGTTCCTCGGTATAGACTTCAAGCGACTGAGGATGGCAGCTATCAAATGGATCAAGATCGTTACGTGAACGTTATCCTTCAACGGTTCGGGATGAGAATTCGAAACCTGTGAAGACGCCTGCTGATCCTGCTATCAAATACAAAAAGCAACCACAGAAGATATGCAAGAATTCGGCAAACATCAATTCAATTACAGACAAGCAGTTGGCAGTCTGATACTATCTCACGACTGGTACGCGACCGGACATATGCTGGATAGTATCATCTCGATTATCCCAATTCCTGGACCAACTGGCTACTCACACATGGTTGCCTGCAAGCGCGTACTACGCTATCTCAAAGGCACGATGGGTCAAAGTCAGCTGATATTCTCAACCTCGAACGGATGTTTGAGTGGCTACTCAGACTCGGACTGGGGAAACGATCCTGACGACCGGAAGTCAACAACAGGATTGATCTTCTTCCTGGGATCTTCACCAGTGAGCTGGAAGACGAAGAAGCAGCAGTCTGTTGCGCTTTCATCCTGCGAGGCGAGTACGTGGCTATGGCGGAGGCTGCGAAAGAGGCAGTGTATCTACGACAACTCATTCAATCCCTTGGATTTGTGTGCGATCAACCTACTAACATTTTCTGTGATAACCAAGGAGCATTGAAATTACAAGCTAACAATGGTAAGCAGCATAGCGATCCAAGCACATTGACATTAAATATCATTTTGTGCGTGCTTTAACTGGCATTACTTTTTCATATGTAGAGTCTGAAAACAACATTTCTGATTTCTTAACCAAACCCCTTGGTATTTCTAAATTTTCTGATGTAATACGTAAACTTCGGATTGAAGGGGGTGTTGAGTTATCAATCCTTGTTCAGGTTATTTTATTTCAAGTTCATGTATTTGACAACTACATTTTATTTTTCATTATCATCATGTTACTATAATTTCATCCCAAGTAGAGTCCTTTCATAGATATTCATGTACATTCATTGTTCATCTAGTTATTGTTGTTTCCAAGATATCAAACACTGTCGTGTACTGATTTTTCTGGTCACGGTCTAATACGTTGTTGAGATGTACTCTCCCATATAAATGCTTGCTGCATGCATGACATGTGCTATCCTGGTGAAATACAGTACAACTGCGCACGCACGAGACGCCTTCTCTATGAAAACCTCAAGAATATATAAACAAATGATTGATAAATTCATTTTTCACAAATAATTCATTCTTTTATAATTTATACTTCATCAACAATTCAAAATGAACATTTCATATACTTCAAAAATCATGCTTCTTCAGAGTTCTGCATGAATTTCTAAATCAATGATATCAAACTTACAATATGAGACCTTCTTTATGCTTGAAGTCAAAGCATTGAGTTTGTTTAATATGTTTAATACGTGCAATTACCGTCGGTAGTTGCCATTACCTACAAAAGCTGGCTTTCCAAATTCGTTATTATGATTTATTGACTTTTGAAAAAACAGTTCATTTCTTCACAGCCTCTGATCACATTCAAACTACTGATACATGCATTGCTCACAGAGCTTGTAGAACTCTTCTCCACCCCTAGGATCAGTATTGAGCAAATGAATGATGAAATACAAAATTCGAAGAAACTAAAGGAATTTAAAAAATTGCTTTAATGATAAGCAGTTCCAAGACATGCAGAACAACAATCACAAATATTCAAAATAATAAAGCTATATGCTTGACAATCCAAATGCAACTTCCAAGCAAGATAATCACAAGAAGAAGCAAGTAAATAATGCGTATACCAAGATATGCCTTGTTGCACTATATCTTGCTAAACATGCTTCGTGATGTGATGCCTACAGCACAGAAGTGGTTATGACATGTTGCGTAGTGTAGGAAGGTATAGAATCGACAGAATATAGAAATCTATAAAAGCAGGTTCTCATTCAATTTTAATGGAGACACGAATTTGCAATTAATTGCTATAACATTATTTAAGTTTGATATGGACTAAAGTGGTGGCACCCTGTGTATAACTATGAAGCCTTATGAATTGAATGACGTCAGCCGTTGTCAGGCATAGGCTAATTCTGACGCGTGTCAGCTGATGTTTTAAAGCTTTTCGCTTTATAATATTTAAAAAGAGTCAACTTTGTAAGGTTATTGTAATGTGCCAAATAGTATATAGATAGCAAATTTGATAATAAATAGAAATTATTCTTAAATTTCTTATTCTCAGATAATATCAACTTTCTTATTCTGAGAAGCACATTATACGAGCGCCTTTCCTTTTTTACTTATCCAAATCCTTTCTTTTGTACTGATTATTCAACAAGAAAGCAGAGAGAAGCCTGCTTATTTCAAATTTCTTAAGTTTTAATTGATAAACATTCTCTTGGACAAATGGAAAACATTATACCAAAAGGTCACTGCCATACATTTCGATGAATAGTGCATTTGTAAAGCTGCAGACTTTGTTCTTTGGCTTACGTATACATACACGCATTAATAACTAATTCCATACTTAATTGTACGCCCATGTCATTTGACATGTATAGAATATGTGACATACATTCTTTACTTATTTGCTTTCAAAGCTTATCAAAATTTCAAATTAATAGAGAACAATCTTTATGCAATAGCATAAATCATGTAAAAATTCGTGTCGCCGTTAAACGTAGAACTGAATTTGCTGAGAGACAGGATCTCTAAAAGATGAATGCAATATACAATACAATCATAAAAGCAATACTTCTCAGATTTCTTAGGCCTGAAAATAAGATGAATTCGCATTCATTGATTGAGAACAAAGCATTGTAAATAATTTCATGTCTAGTGATACCCAACAAAAGGGAAAAAGCTAACCACTAAAATGGGAACTAGCCATAGCTTTGCTGAACTAGCCCCAAAACAAGGAACTAGCCATATGCTTTAGCATTAAAGGCGGCCTTAACTTCTCATTATAAAAGTATTTACTTAAATAAAAAGTCCAATGAAAAAATTGAAAAAGAATCATTCATCATCATCATCATCATCATCAGGGTACTATCTCTCCCGAAGGATGAACCCCTCTCTGAAAAAGAATCAAAGACTTAAATTTTTACATATTTGGAGCATGTCTTAGGATGGTGATATGGTGAACACGTTCACCACAATGACCACGTTTTCATAAATTGACATATTTTTTTTTATTATTATTATTAATTATTATTAATTTATTATTATTATTCTGTTGTTTGCAGAAGATTTCCTATCCTTTGATGAATGCAACACTTGGTGTGTTGGTGTGCTTGACACATGCCAAACCTGTCATTTTGATGTGATAAGATGATTACCTAAAATGAATTTCCTTGCTATTCTTGTCGATAGATTCACATGAAATAAGATTTTCTGTTTCTCTTCATAGAGATATTGACTTTGATTCAGATTTCGGGTATCTCATCATTTGAACTTGGCTCTAGATGGTTGCGAGTCAAATTTCATAGGCATGTTTGAAATTTAGATGTGCTCTGCTTTTCCTTACGTCAGCATGTATTCGACAAGATATTTTGTACTTTTCTGGTCAAGTCTGATGTAGAGATTCATATTTTGGGCTGTTTGCAGAGAATGGGGCTGGTTCCCAGTGGTTTCCATTGGTTCGAAAGTGCAAAATTTTTGATTATAAATTCTTTCTGTTTCCTGCTATAGAAGAGATGAAATGCATCACATTTGTGTTGCCATAGCAATTCTATATCTAAGCTTTCTTTATTTGGGTGATTTGTAGTTTTCGGGACTGGTTCGTGACAGCCATGGTAGGTCAATGAAGTTGAAGAAATTTATATGCAAATTTTCATTGTATTTTCAAATTTCTTCATGTCGACATACAGGTAAATGATTATTCAGTACCTAAGTGAGGTACCGGTACTTTTACGGTTCTCAAAAATTGTTCTCTTAGTAAGAATTTTGAGTTTGAAAACAGGAAGCTTCCATTGAAATTTCAAACAACAGTTTCGTTGGATACAAGATGACTGCGTCATCAAATACGACTCTGTAGATAGAATGTATCGCAATCGCAAAAAATTAGGAATAGCAAAGACGCAATTCAGTGATAAATTGCGTTTGAAAGAAACAGTGGAAAGTTTTCGTTTGCTTGTTTTTTCTTCAAGTACATGTACATTAAAACTTCTAATTTGCATTGATCTGAATGAAGCATTGACTAACACTTTTAATAATTTGGGTGGCCCTCAGTTATTGGAACTACTTCACGATGGCAGCGTCAATTCTAAATTGAAAAAATTTAAGTCGTTGATTCTTTTGCATTTTTTCCATTGGACTTTTTATTTAAGTAAATACTTTTATAATGAAAAGATAAGGATGCCTCTAATACTAAAGCATAGGGCTAGTTCACTGCTTTGTGACTAGTTCAGCAAAGTTATCACTGGTTCTAAATTAAGTGGTGGAAGTTTAAAACAAATGGCAAGTTTGCATGCAAAAATATAATGAAGGTTCGCTAGTCAAATAACTGAAAACACACCGTCACCAAACACGAACTAGAAGCTCAGGTGCCATTAAATCATGCAAGAACAACATTGAGCATAAGTCACTTATTATTTTCTACGAAAATACTGTAGAACTCCATACAATTAAAAAAATTACTTAAAAATTTAGGTATGATCATTGAGTAATGGTGCTGTCTTCAAATTCCACTTTGAATCCAATGAACGTGAATAATATTTCTGTCCTTTGCAAACGAGGAGATACGGGAAACTGCATAAGTGAACAAAAGTCTTCATTTTTGACTAAAATACGTAGCTGTTTGACTAATTTATTAATTTCAGTGTAGCCTCTTGCAATTGCTTTGTCAAGATTAAGTGTGCCTAGACAGTCGGTGACAACGCACTTTCTTTACAATTGCTTTATCTTTTCCGAGATATAGCAATATAAGCAGGCTTGCCGTTAGTAGTGAAAACTGTGCCCTACTTGCCACGGATAGGTACATGGATAGGTACATGTAAAGTTTAGTGTTATCAATAGGTACATGGATAGGTACATGTAAAGTTTAGTGTTATCAATAGGTACATGGATAGGTACATGGATAGGTACATGTATACTTTAGTTATCGATAGGCACATGGATAGGTACATGTATAATTCAGTGTTATGAATAAGAACTTGTATGAGATCTGTTTTACTGGATAGGTACATGTGTTTGGTACACTCAGTTGAGTACACTGTGTTTGGGAACGTCTATGATCGAACTTGTGTGGTTTGGTTCTGAGCACTTGGGTACGTACCGATAGACGTCCGTTGTTTGATTTTGAATGGGTTTGCTCAATTGCGACTATTGTGACTATTGCAACCATTGTAATCAAGATGACACATTGATTTTCCTTTTACGTAGACAAACTATGCTATAAATATGAGATAGTTTTTTGATGACATACATAATGATGACTAGTATCCCAACGTCGTGGGTTGTCGCAAGAGACCTTGGATATTCGTTCAAAGGCATAGAAACTGTAACAAATCTCAGTGAAAATATCAACGCTGGTGATTTAGTTGATCGACTAATGGATCTAGATGAGCATGCCATGAATCACAATTTGGATCGTAGGTGGATAGAGGATTTCTCCATGCTACACTGCAATGATAGTGAAATTAGGAGGATCAAATTGGAACGATAGGAAAGAAGGAGACATCTGACAGTGTTTTAATAAAAAGTTTCTCCCAATAAAAGTGACTTCAGAAGGAAATTAGAACAAGAGACATTTAAATTATTATGTGAACGGAACTGCGTTAAATGTTTTAAACAGGAACGATCCCTTCTCTTTTTGCCATGTTTCTCATAGCGTTATGTGTTCTACATGTTATGTACCCTTTGAAACTTCATCTTGTCCCCTTTGCGATGAAGAAATATCTTCAACATCACTGTATATCGTGCATGATGAGTCATCATGCAGGTCTGTGATTCGTCACTATTGTGTCTTTGTGTGACTTTTCTATATAAGGAGGACATTGTACCGTTCTATTTCAAGCATAATTTGAGGCTAATACAATTCAATCAGCATGTCGTTCACTACCAACATTCCCATTTCAATAATTTACCGAAGTCAACTCTTCACGGGCAATATATTTTATTCTGCCGTGAATATAACTGGCTATAAAGCGGATTTTGGTGGATCTTGATGGAGGAAATAGTGAAGTATTTCCGCTGCGGAGAGGACGTTGTGGTGCAGAGAATGTTGATGAGAGTCGTGAACAACGCTCTTACACGAGTTTGCAAGATTCTGGCTCAATGAAGTATTTCGCCCACTATCTCAAACGGAGCTTGTACCGGAATACTCTCGCTGTTGGTGCAGCAGTATCCAACGGAAACTCAACACATGTCCTCCATGACATTATCACCTCCAGCTACTATGACGAGAAGGGTGAGAAGTGCAAACTGGACTTGTTCAGTGGACCGCCATCAGTAAGCATCAATGTGGCTGCTCAAGACATTCTGAGGTGATCAGTTTGCGGGCATACTATGCCAATATTTTAAAGACTTTCCATTTAAAGCCTTGCTGTATGTGCTGTCCTATTTCAAAACATCTAATGAAAGACATTGAGCAGCTCATAACTGCTACAAATGAGACTCTAGCCGATGTGAGTGTATATCAGTTTCCCTCTACAACTTGTTAAGTGTTTTATGTAATTTATATACGTACCAGCAACAAACTCTGTGTGAATGCTTGTAAACTTTTGTGTATAATGTTGTAAGTACTAAGCAAAAATTGTAATTGTATTATCTATTTCCATATTAGAATAAAAATGTCTGTAAAACGGAAGGCATCTTCTCGTCAATCGAAACGGTCCTTCAAACCTTCAAGTCAGTTTAAAAAGGCGTTGCGAAAGTTAAACAGGATACATGATAATAAGAAGAAGTGTAAATTGATTCAAAATTCAAGTGATGATTTCATTCGTGATTTAGCTTTTGCAATACACAAATGTCTACCTATTTACAAGCCTCTATTGAATGCTGGCTCTTTGAATAACATTAAAAAGTTTTCAAATCCAAGGAGTAGTGATAAGAAAAGGCGAAACTTAATTCAGCGCGGTGGTGGTGGGTTTCTAAGTATGTTAAATGATATTGGAAACAGTATTAATGGTGTAATCAATAGTCCGCTTGGAAGGATTGCAGCAACTGCTGCAATGTTAATATGAGGTTAGCGAATCATAAAGTGACACGTCATCACTTTGATTGATGAGTCATATATAGGTGTATATAAGGAAGACGCTTTAATGATATTTTACCACTTTCAAGTGACAATTCATTTGCGCTGGTTGAAAGCTCCGAATTAGTACTTGTTGAAACATGACTCAGAAAATGTATACAATCAGAGAGGAAGGTGACGCTTTTGAGCAAGATCTCTTGAAGCTTCGTCCGACACGAAAGGTGCAAGGGATTGGAAAAACAAACTACTTTCAAACCGTGAAATATGGTGATGATGGCTTTTATCTTCAAGTTCCATTCTTCCACAGTAATGGTATGTCTACATCAGGGTATAGCAATATGAGACAAATGCGAGTGACTTTTCCAAAATGGCAACAGGTGATTCTTAAAACTATTGACTCTTTCGCGAAAGAATGTGTTGAGCTGCCTGAAAGTGCTCCCACTCATTGGAGAAAGGCATTAGAGGAAGGAGTTGGTTATAAGGAATTGCCGAATTCGATACACTGTTTTTAAAACTATCGATCATTTTCAAGCATTCGATCTCTTTACAAACGCGATGGAATGTGAGGATCTCAAACGGGCCGCTATATGGGCTTAGTGCACGTTTACCGGACTTTATATTGGCTCACATGGTTCGACTGTAAAGTCGCATCTTTACAAATGAAGGTTCTTCACTAGTCTATGAACCACTACCAATTGATAAATGTTTAATTAACATTGATAAGACTGCTCAAGTGAAATGGGAAGGAAGAGAGCAAAAAGCGAGGTCGGAAATCTAAAGATGGGAATCCTAAATTGAAGTTGAAGCGCCAAGATGCCTGACATTGAAAACTTTCTATAATCCTAATTGTGATGAGAAACACAAATGTTTTTTAACTTTGTAAATGTTTTAAATTGTAAATGTAACTTGAAAGTTTCTATTCTGAATGCTAAATAAACTTGATCTGGAACATGTGTCTGTTTTGTTGTTCTAAGCAAAAATTAGCGGGATGATGAGTTTAATGTTAATGGAATTATAAGATGACAGATTTTCGTCTATTCACTGATCGCACAATGTGTGTCGCTGGACCAAGTCAGTCCGGTAAAACTACTATTTGTAACTGAATTGCTACAATATAGAAACATGAAAAGTACTTTAACAAGGAATTAAGAGAGTCAAATGTATTATGGAATATTTCCAACCACACACTACATTCTGCACTTTGCGCCAGAAAGGTTATGAGGTGAAGCAAGGGTTGCCATCAACTGAGGATATCAAAGCAGGTGACTTACTAGTATTAGATGATCTATTACGAGAAAGCAAATCTTCAAAGGATTGTAACTGAAATGTTCCATTCAAACTGCACATCATAGGGAAGCTTTTATTATCTACATCACCCAAAACATCTTCGATGGAGGAAAGAGCAAAGAACTAGAAGTTTGAATACACATTATTTGACAATATTTTAAAAATCCAAGAGAAGCAGTCAATACATCATCTCAGTAGACAGATATTACCTCAACAACCTAAAGTACTTTCAAAAATATATGAAGATGTTAACAAAGAAACCACATTGGTTATCTATTTATTGATCTGAACCCAGGAATGTCCCGGAACGACTTCGATTTCGAACACAATATCATACCTAATTCCGCTGAACCAATGACAGTTTTCTCGGTTCACAGTTAGTTTATAAGCAATGTACTTTGTTGCCTTATTATTTTTCAAACATGTCGTATTCAAAGATGGTAGTCATTCCTCAAGAGGAGTATGTACAGAATTGACTACATTACAAAGTGCACAGGAAGTCAAAAATATAGATCAACCTATATACGAATCAACTTAAGGAACTAACACAAAAGGATATGGAAATTCAAAGATTAAGGATCCCTATCGACGAATGCAGTTAGCAGCTGAAAACATTGATGAGAGGCGACAGATTCGTGACAAGTTGCGACGATTTATAACCTTGTCAACACCTCGACCATATCGTGTGCGCGCTGAGCGATTATTTGACTTCATTGATCTACATGTGAAGTTCAATGAGAGAGGGGAGATAATAGATGAAACAACTGGTAATGTTATTAGAAATAGTCGAATAGATGACCTTCTACAATATGCTGTCAGAGATGTAAGGCGAAAACTAGGTGCACCACAAGGGTGGTCATATTTTCAGAAAATTTTATCTGATCAAAATGTACCTCATGGGGGGGGGGGGGGGGGGGGGGGGGGGGGGGGGGGTATAAAATATTATTGTGTTGGGTGGGTGGGGGGGGGGGTGTGGGGGGGGGTGGTTGGGCTGTGGTGGGAGGACGACTGTGAATGAATTGGATAAGGGTCACTTACAAGATGGATCAAAGAGTAAAACACCCACGATGGCGGTCAAGCGAGAGCTTGCAGATCCGATGATCTGCAACCAAAAAGAGCTACTAGGCGCTCAATGCGTGTTACGAAAGAGTATAGTAAATATTAAGCAAATTTGAATTAAGCCTTCTACAACCCTCATTCTCTCATATCATGTCGTTACAAAAATTTTGCTGTTGTTTGAAATCTGCGCTCGAAGGTAAAGGAGAAGAGGGGCATAGAGGTTGATATCAATTGTGTTAGCAGTTGCTGTGCGAGTAATACGCGTGCAAATCAGAACAAAGACGATGAGTACAGCAGTGAAACTGAGAAAGATTTATTACGACTTGACCATAAATCATCCCGCAAGTTTCAGTCGTCCGGAGGTTCTAGCTCGTGCAGCAGGTGTGGGAATAGAGAAAGTCAAGAAGTGGTTGAGGAGTCAACCGACTTACACTCTTCACAAAAATGCGAGAAAGCGGTTTTCCAACAAGAAAATATGTTGTTAACAATATAGATAGTCAATGGCAAGCGGACTTGGCTGACATGCAACAGATATCACAGTACAATGATGGCTATAAATACATCTTAACCGTAATAGATATTTTATCTCGCTATGCTTGGGCACGTGCGCTGAAATCTAAACGAGGACCAGAAGTTGAAGCGGCTTTTCAGAGCATTTTCGATGAGGGCGTGTTCCGCAAAGAATACAGACCGATCAAGGGAAGGAATTCGAAAACTCTCATGTTCGAAGTCTCCTTAAAAGTCATAATGTGGAATTGTTTAGTGTCAAAAGTGCTTATAAAGCTGCCATGGTTGAGAGGTTCAATCGCACACTGAAGACAAAAATATGGCGCTATTTCACTGCAAAAAATACACATGTTTGGGTAGGTGAGCTGCAGAAATTTGTTAAGAATTACAATGAAAGCTACCATCGAATCATTAAGATGAAACCAGTTGATGTTACCCCAGATAATGCGATGGATGTATGGCTTCGATTGTATGATAAGAAAGCGAAAAACATTTCCAATGAAAAGAAAATTAATGTTGGTGATAGAGTTCGGATTTCAAAGGTTAAGTCTACATTTGAGAAGGGGTATCTAAATAATTGGACTGAAGAAGAGTTTTTTGTGGATGAAGTAAATACAAAATTTAGACCCACCATGTATAAATTAATAGATTACCATGGCAATCCAATTGAAGGAAAATTTTACTCTTATGAATTGAAGTAGTAGACAGAAGTGAAGAGGTGTATATGATTGATAAAATAATAGGAGGAAAGGTCATGGCAATCAAAGGAAATATCTAGTTAAATGGAAAAGGATATCCTGATTCATTCAATAGCTTGATAACGCACCAGGATCTACAAAATGTGGAGATGGAATACACTCGTAACTTTTAAGCTAATATAGCATGTGACTTCTTCCATATATACTTTAACAAGTCTACTAACTTCAATATCATTCTTCCAAGCAATAGCAACCCCAAGATATTCCCAAGTAACAAACCATCTCTATACTCTGTTGAATTCGCTAATCCAATTACTCTGCATGGACCCCATGAAGTTGCTCTAACTGAAATTACTTATTACAACGATATCAGTTTGCTAAAGAACAACTATTTTGAATTACATGAAGAAGTGCGAGAGAAGGATGATTGCTTTCGCATATTTCAAAATAGTCTACATGGTACATGGGCTGTTCATCATCTAACTTTACATCCTTTTTCAACATCTTTACCATCTGTCCAAAACATGATTAAAATTCAAAAGGCATTTGCAACGTCAACTTTTAATTCTAAGGTTCCCACAATGAGCTTGCAAGATACAGAAAAGGAAATCGGTAGAATGTTTGAACGAATAAATGATCTCTTCAAGCTGACTTTGAATAAATTATACAAACCAGTCATAAAGGGGTCAACAAAATTGATGAAGGAAGGGAAGCATGTTCTTCTTGTATTAGGTAAGGATTTGAGTCATACTTTTGGGTATTCCAGAACAACTTTCTCATCAAGGTATTGGTACAATGGACGTGGGTGGAATTCGGAGAGGAAAGTCACACTGATTTTAAATGTAGAATTGGATGCTGCATTGTTATGCATTAACAGCAAAGGAGCATCCGAGTAAAAAAAATAAATTTGAGGTCATTAGAAGTCGTATATCTGCGAAGACTTCTTGCAAGAAAGAGCATTTCGGAAGGATCAGTGCCAGCAAACGTTAATGATCTTGTGAATATAAGAAAGATCACGAAAGTAACTTATTTACTGTTGAAACGGAGGCAGATACTATAGATTTATTGTTATTTTACTAAAAAGACACCATTGAGAAAAGTCTGAGTCCGCTGTTTATTGAAGTTTGGCGCAATCTGAAATGATTGGGATGATTTATAGAGGGCTCCTTCGGAAAGCGCACCTGTGGTTGACAGAAATTACAATAGATACATTTAAGAGGAGTTCAATTGTCCTCTTCTAAACTCAAAGCATCAACAAATGATTCATGGGATATCCACGTATACAGCGACTACCACACATATCGGGTGATGAATTGTCTACTTCCAGTGAACTTGTAAAAAGAGTTAATTTCTGAACATTGAAAGCTTGAAAACGCCATCTGAATTGGTGGTACAAAGCCAACATCGTAAAGAGCTGAGTTTGCGACTGGTAGATTACCTTGGAATGCAGTCATGCACAGATATACAGACCACTTGATTGCTTCATGACCCCACATAAGAAACGCATGATTATACTAAATGCGCGTGAGGAAGAAGACTCTCATTATCAAGCTGGATAGCGTGTTAAAAAGACCACATTGGGATTCTCAAAAATCCCAACTATGTTATGAAGGTACAATCAATAGGTCGATACAGCCCATCCACTAGAGCGATGATATAAGTTAACTTATACGTCTATAGTAGACATTATTGAATATACAAGGGTTGGCGACATTGAGGCTACCACTTCATGCGCACCATTTCAGCCTCTCAGAAACCGCTAAGGAAGGCAGACTAATCAATCGAGAATTTTTTCTAACACAATGTAATCTACCAATCAGCCGAAATTTCATCAATAGAATTGACATATAAATTGCAATGATGAAGCAGGAGAAGTAGTACCGTTCTGGTGGTGGTGTTACTGTTTTGACCCTACATATTAGGTCACGAGTAATAAGGCTTTACGCTATTGTGACTCTTCCATAGTTTATTCAATAGTCATAAATGACACGGCATTTACAGTAGACAATCATATCAGATAGCGGGTTATCCCGTGTTTGTTGGAGGTAGACGACAAGTTCGGAGGAGGCATATTAGGTGCTACTAAGACGTATGGTTCTTCCAACACAAACGAAAAGTATGGCGTACCAATCAATGCGAAAGCGTGTTGAAGCCAGGGCTTTAGATTTTGGTGCAAATGTTGCAGCTGATTGCGCTTCAAGTGGAGGATATCGGTGAATCAGATGAAAAATTTGCGGGCGCGACAGCAATCTGCCATAGACTCATTAGAAAGAGTTTAACAAAGACGAGGAACGTAACAGTTCGAAAGAAGCGTAGGAAGTCAAGACAAAGTTGGATCAGGCCGAGTTACTAAGGCCAAAGACGCAGGAAAAGTAAAAAGCCGACTAGACGCAAGCACGTTCTACATTCTAGACGTCCTAGTGGCAAACAAGAAAGCTGCAAAACGAAATTCCACAGATACTAGAAACAAGTCTAAACGAAGGAAGACAACATATTTTGCTAGAGCTAATACGAATGCAGATCATCAATTCGGCTTTGTGGTTTCTTCGATTCTCCCCCACATACAACAGACAGGACATATCATACCTCCTCAACAATTGTAGACATAGTCCCCATCAACAAATATCGAAAAATTTTGGCGGGTTTAACCAGCAGCCTATTACAGTTTGATATACCTGCCAATCCATCAAGATTATATTGACTGTCAATCCATTGATTTAGAGTTGTGTATACAAATTAAACGTAAGACTGCATGAGTACAAATATCGATTCATACCCAAGGATAAAAGTGTGGATTGAGTCAAATCTCATCCTATTGCCTAGTCTGTTCTCAGATGTCTATCTAATATGAATGGACAGACAGATTGAAGGAGGGGATCGAGCGCATATCCATATGGTAGCCATAATATACATACAATGACTCAATTTCAAAAGCATGCTAAACAAGTCACACTTGCAAGTTTTCTCTGGTGTATGATGATATCAGCAAGGGAAATTTGATGATGTCTCAAATACAGGGTTGAAAAGACGAATGGATTTAACAGCGGATTCAAAGGAATTAAACTTGAAAGGACCCGTCCTATCTTGATTTCCTTCGTCAATCTAGATATCTGCTATCACAGGTTAAAATGCAAATAAAATTTATTCGTGCAAATCCTGAGTTCGCGTAATGGCTTTTGGAGCTAACAAACTATCAAGTCAACATAAGTAATGCCGTGCACAGATGTAAGGCGAGTAACAATGAACCCGTCAGTCATCAACCGAGCAATGCGACAGGATTGAGGAAAAACAATGCAATATATCCAGTTAATCACAGTGTGTTGACAAACTTCACAATTGGTGCGGGATCATCCTCACATTGCCTACCCAAATCTTTTTCCCACTGCAATGCCAAAGGCGGTGTATATCACATTTGTGGAAAATGAGGCATTCATTGGTGCTTTTGAAAAGAAAAAAAAAACCATTCAAATTTCCAACACTTTAATGTTAGCAAACTAGCACTCTAATCAGGATGGGAAATTTGTATCTTGCAAAGCATATGAAAGCCTAATTTCAAAGATGGCAAATTCGCACGTGAATATGGTTCTATTTTCGACCGCCCTCAACATGTTTTAATACAGACGATTCAAATGGAATTACAATGGATATGTACAAGAATGGCTACTTCTTCATTATGTACAACCTCACAGCAGATGCAGATCTAGGTGGTGAAAGCGTAGGAGTTACAAAGCCTGGAAATCTACGACTGGAGGTATCATTTGAGTCACCTTTGAAGAAAACAATTACTTGTCCTCATTTATGCGATCTATGATAGCAAAGTTGAGATAACAAGAATGAGAGACGTGACTGTCAGCTATCAGAGATGAGTAACTTAAGCACCATAGAAATCTTGAGGAAAATGAGGACAGCTCATCCCTACTCCAAGACAAAATTTCTCAATGTCTTTTCTAGAGATAATTTACCTGATTCAATTCCTTTCTATCCTTGTTCGCTTATCATCAATACGGATACCACCACAATCTTCCCCGGAACAACATTGGATTGCTGTATACATCAATCGTTATAAAGATGCCGAATATATTTGACTCTCTTAAATCAACCTCGTTTACCATGATATCCTCATTAATGGATGAACACGGTTTTTCCTGGGACTGTTAGGAAAGTGACATCGTTCCCACTTCCAAAGTAATACATCTCTAATGTGCGTGGCTAATGTACTCAATATTTTGTCAACGAGAAGACCGATTGAAAAATAACTGTAAAAGTGCCTTTAGAACTAATTTTCAAAAACTGTGATAAAAAATGATGTAATTTCCTTACTAAATATAGTTCTCAAACAGGTTTTGAAATAAAGTTTTATGTTGTATCATTAACTCTGCTCTCTTTTTTTCTCAACACAAGGGTTATAAGGCAAAACCAAAAACATATTCAATATATTCATTATCTTACTTTCACATAATATAACAACAATCTACAATTTGGTTTTTCATGAAACATTTATCCTCAAACTCACATACTGATGGGAGGCACATCACTTATGTCTTTAATATGCCGGTTATCACAATCTTTCCATTATGGAACACTATGAACATGATATTGGGATGCCAGTTAGTCAAATTGCGAGCTGCTGCTGTAAATAACTCCACTTCCATAAGTTAGATTTATGAGATGGAATGTAACTTTACGGAAAAATCATAATTGTGATCAGTGTAATTCACATAACACGGTCATATGTCTCTCACTTTCCAATCAGATAATGAATCACCAAGTAAATGTTCCAAAGTTAAGTGCTGAAATACTGAGGAGATCACCCTCCCATGACCTTCCAATAACCAATTTGGATTGGGATCCATTTGGAAAAGAAATAGGATAGTGAGCAGCATCTATCCTTCCTCTGAATCCTCCATGTTAACATTGAGGGTCTTTCTCCAAGATGGTAAGCTCTCTCGCTTGTCAGGCGTTCAATTGGCGTTTTATTCAGTAACCATTGTTTTCGATTGGGTATATTTCCTCCTCGATCTCTTGCGTATAGATTGGAGTTTTTGACTTTGCTTCTTTTTGTAGTTAACATCGATTTACAACTTCCGAACCGTTTGAAATGTCCCTCCATCTTGTAATGAATGACGTTATCTGTTGGTAGTTATCATCACCTTGTTAAAGGTTTTCCCATGTTGACGTCACTGCAAACGAAAAAATCGAAGTATTCAACATCTTCACGATTTTGGTGAACAGAACGTATAGATCTTTGACTGATGAATCACCACTATTATTCCATTACCTTGTCATCCGACTATGGAATCTTGATCCGAGACTTATGGTTGTCAATGAGCATCCCGCAAAAGCTCCCCCCCATCTTCAGTTGAAGGCAATGGAGTCAATACTAATTCCTGCAAACGCCACGATGTATTTCCGATCACTAAACTTTGCTATTGAAATTGACGAAATGACTATTCTTTTTAGAATTTGTATATGGTGAAACGTTTTTGACACGGTCCTCTAAGTTTCCATGTTCTAATGTAAAGAGGCATGTTCAGAAAGCTATGTTTCAAAATTATGTTTAATGTTTGCCTACAAGTTTGTTAATTTTAGTAGCTCAACACATATCGAAAGATGTTGAGATAGCAAATTCTCTCAACATATAAATCCATATCACAATAGGAACTAACTCTATTTATTAGTAATCCATTTCTACATATCGGAAAGATGTAAGACAAATTTCAATTTTAGTAAGACTACTTATGTATTAGTAAGATGTTTGCTACATGTCGGAAGATGCAGCATCGCAAGATCTATTACAAGTGGAATATTATATTGTTTATTTATTTAGACTTATTCTACATAAACCTGTGACAGGAAGGCATACATTCCTTCCTCTTTCGACGGTGGGGAAAGACCCTTAGCGCGCGTAGAGTCCATATGGTAAGTAGATAAATTATTTATCCAGCCAACAGCGCTTATCCTCGCCCAAAGTGAAAGACCTCGCTTCCTAAATGAGGCTTTTTGTGATAACTATGTGATTTTTTGAATTTATAATTGTCATATCTTTCAGTTGTTATCATTCTCACTATCAAAGACACTCCTATAGTCAATCATAGTTTCTATTTTTTTAACTGGCTAGCTCTTCTGAAATCCTTTTTGCACGTTGATGCTATGATTCAATAGAGTCTAGATATTTCATGTGAAATACATTTTTCGGTATTTAGTAGGATCATTTCCTCAAGCAACTTTCCAGTACACACTCATCCTTAAAACAACCTAATCTAGCTTTGTTTTGTAGTATGAGTATAGTCTAGTGATGAACTGCCATAGTTTGA
>CAJQUW010005577.1:0-105398 GCA_907163375.1 Prostheceraeus crozeri | reverse complement strand
GGGGCGCGTGAATTCAGCAGGAATGGATTGAGGAAGGAATTCTAGTTGGCATATGCACGAAAAGATCCCAAGAGGAAAAAAGTTGGCTGTCAAGTTATATCAATTGTTGTAGAAATGTAAGCCACGAATTTCAGTTGGATAGAGTTTCGACCTACACCTTTTCCATCCCTGAAATTCAACAACTGCAATCTCAGATCAAAAATAGAAATATGCACTATTCAATTCAAATAATGCAAAATCTCAGAATATCTTTCTTTTTTTCAGTTCAACATCTCAAATCAATTGACGCAGTTTTGAATGAAACAAATTCAAGTTTCTTTGGAATGATGGGTTACGTCCAGCTGATTCACTATGATATCTTAATGAACATTCGTTCATTTAATAAGGCCGCAAGGTTTATGGCTCAATTAATTATATTCTTTCTGGCTCCGCCTGAGTTGTGAAAGAATGCTTATAATTATTGCATTTTTAAGTATAATAATCATTATTTGACATAATTTCAAAATAAAACTGTTAATACATTAGTTAAACATATTATTTTTATGCATTTGATATACGAGACATGTAAATGTATTTAAACTTAGCTTGTTGGGGGTGTGCACACAACGTGTTTATTTTTTAAAGAATTCGTATTGTTCAACACCTAAATGAGTTCAAGTCACCTGCAAGCGCTCACATTTCGATATATTGCTCATTTGGAACAAGCGGTGGACTGTACCACGTGTTATGTCTGATGAATGCTAATTCCTCAAAGTATATCTTCTAGGTATATCTTCATATCTAATTATTTCTTCAAAATATATCTTCTCCGAATGACACCATCATACACTAGGTGACATGCCACGCGTAATTACGGAACACCCCAAACATCCGTGGTTAAGGGCATTCTATTCTTCTACCCGCGTACATACGCGCTGCACTAAGAGTCAGAAATCACTTGATCTGATGCTGTTAAAACATGGGAAATGTTTATGAATACGCGCGGGCGAGCGTTTATAGTTTGCGCGTCGTCCACGGTTGTCTGCGCTGCCGCTTGAACCACGGATGAACCGCTAAGCATGTTCTGTCTTCCCTGAGCATGAAATTGAGGTCCTAGCCTCTGATACATGCAGACACATGAGACGCAAAGTCTATGTAACAGGACTGCCAACTATACTAACTTATATTGTAGCAATATCCCGCATAGCCACGGATGTTTGGGGTCATAATTACGCGTGGTTCACACGTGAATTACGCGTGATTGAGTGTGGCATGTCACCTATTGTACTAAGCTCCAACGGTTTATTCAATGTGTTTAGGCTGGACTGAGATTTTTAGATGTTGATCAATAAATTCCAAGACACCTGGCGTAAAATTGACTTGACTATGTTCGCATGGCGTCTGAGTTATCATCAACTTGCGGGTAATAAATTGGAACACAACGGAATGTTCAGCAATTCACGGAATGTCCAACTGCATTTCAATTTTCCTCTCGGGATCTTTTCGTGCATATGCCAACTAGAATTCCTTCCTCAATCCATTCCTGCTGAATTCACGCGCCCCCTCTTACATGCTGCAATTGGCACATGTAGCTACAGTGGGTATAGGCCTGCATAACAATTGCATGTACATGTAATTTGCATAACTTTGTTCCGTGACTGTCACAGTTTTTAAGGACATATTTAGACCTCTTCAGTGTCTTCCCTCCATGAAGTCCTAGCGCTTATCCATCACTTACAATACAACTCATTACTAAAATTTATGTTCAACTGCAATTACGGCCTATAGCCATAACCATGCCTACTTCGTAGCATATTTCTACTGTCCTAATCTGTTGTCAAACATTCCTAGCAATGCCTGTGGGTAATATGAGCATACTCTATCACCTATGCAAACTTACCTGACACATGCCAACTACATACCACCACTATGACATGCAGGCCTATGCGCATGAAATATACAATAGTCATCTTTGCGAAACTTCAACTCTTTCTTAAGACACGACCCAAAACCGAAACCTAGGCAAACTTATACTCGTATTGATCCTCTATTCACCTACAATCCAGATTGGAAGCCCTCATCCCTGGAAACTAGCCCGTTCGCCAAACCTTACCCTAACACTAGCCGATTGCATATTCAAACACAAATTTAACTGTTATTGGATTTGCGCTTCCCTTGCCTTGCCCATTCGCCTACTACCTTCCATACACTTAGTACATTATAAGAGCAAGTCATTAACTTCACATTTTATTCATATAGGTATTCACAACACTGACAAGTTTCAAAAACAGACTGATTTTCACATGAAAGATACAATTTGTCCAACTTTACCAAAACATAGTATGTCAACAAAGTCGTGACACTGTCCCAGTCTACATACCACTATCATACACAGGAATATCACAATTCACCAAAAATGCCATATCATGCTGAAACTCGTTCTGCACAACGAGTTACACTAATTTCCACTATATTGAAGACTTCAGGACACTGAAGTGAAACAGAAGAGAAGTGCACTTCATTTTCCAGCTGATTAATCCACAATCTTCTGCTCATTGAACAGCTTTGAAATTTGATTCATTGCACTGACCAACACTAAGACACATCGTTGACGGTTTCTGAAAATCCTTTGGGTTAGCGTAGACGACCTGTTGAAGAAAAAAGGAATAATATTTACAAGATGTTAACTGTTTACTTGTAACAGTAGAACTAATGACTGACTGTCACAGTCAGATCCACAAATCACGATCGACATTGATATTCACGAGCAGAAGCAAGTAAACACGTCTAGCTAGATCACGTATTTTCTGCGAAATGAAATTGGGTCATTGTTGACTGTGTCTTACATAGAAAATGAAAATGATCACGTTCCTGATCCATTGACGCATTCATGGGTTGTAAATAGTTTTGTCTCAGATTCCTGCTCCTTACCAGGCCACTGTGGCGCGGTTATTCCGACGCAAAAAATTCGCAAGATTGCTGATATTTTATTTTATTTTTTTTACAAGAATTTATACATTCTCATACGATGATGAAAATCATCCCAGCAGCCATTTATAATGCACATACAGATACTTAAACAAATCAATCAAACTACCCTGGATGAATTAAAGAGCAAGGTTTCGATGTCTCCTTAGTCAATGAATACATGCAATCATGGAAACACGAAATAAATATTATAATCAATTTATCATTCAATCCAATTAATCTTTTACATTTCAGAGATGAAGCAAAAAATGTTGCGCACGAATCTCCAACAGCGTCAATCGTCATCATGCAGTGATCGAACTAGATAATAAAAGGAATAGCCTTCTAGACGTTTTATCTTTCGTTTTCAGCACGATGTAAATATATGGCCCATTGTACATGCGTTGGCATTCTGAGTTCATTGTGGAGTTGCACTTTAACCATACACTTTAACGAGGAAGTTATGAACCACGAAGGATATATTGCAGACCAAAATACATTTGACTTGGAGTGGAACAGGATGAAGACAGCTTGGTGCTGAAAAAGAGTGTGGTCGCAGCAAAGGCTGGGCAGGCATAAGAGAGACCTGATGGTGGAATTCGGAAGTGGAAAGCGCTGACAAAGAAAATAAGTTGCGCTTCAAGCAATGGCAGCAAAGCAAGTGTGAGGCAACTAAAGTTCTCTATAAAAATGTAAAGAGATAAAGTATCACTATCAAATGAGACCGATGAACTGCAATAAAAATTATTATTGATGAAGTTGAAGATAGTTGATGCCAAAAACGTCAAATTGACATAGGGCATATGCATCAAGCATTCAAATATTACATATGCATATCAAACATGCTCACTTATGTCCAATCTTTAATAGCGCATGTAAGTTTATAGCAACGATCACAATTGGCATAAAGCATCTGCACTTACATGTAATTATGCCATGCTTCTCTGGAATTTATTTTGTAATATACAAATATTAAGGTCATTATCATTGTATATCATGTCATTTGCCTGAAATTGAAGGCGTTTTACAATTAACTACTCAGCTACTAATGCTGTCATTCATTATTTTTGTGGCTGTAACAATTTGCAATGCCTATCACGACCAACGCAGTTCGTTCAGGGGAAATGAAATTAATTTGAACATGTCCTGTACAAGCTATATTACAGATCAGGCCACATCGAGCCAAAATCCTCTGACAGTGCCCCATCGAAAAAATGGGACTACATACATTTAAATTATATAAGCGAAAAATGGACCTAAACATACAAAAGAATTACAATTTTAAACATGCATATAGTCAGTCTTTTCATATAAAAAATTGCCATACTTTTGCGAGAGGATTTTTTCAAATGATTGTCGTCAATTGCTAGCAGGCTAGACGACCAATGATGTGACTTTGTATCGAAGTTGGCCTTTAGGATCATACTTTTAAAAGAATTTCCTGAAAAACATGCAAACATATTAATGACTCAGTCAGATTTTTATATGTATAGCATCTGAATGAAATCAGATTGCTCTACTCGTACTGAAGTAATTAAACTATAAGTGATAAGTTGCACATAAAATTCAACTTTCCAAAATTTGCGGAAGTGCTTTCGAATTGTTCCTCACCTTCATTATTCGCCTCTATACCGTACCGCGCAACCGCGAAAAAATTTTAAATACTGATAGCACGAATCGTCAAACTCGATCACATGCACATAGAATTCCTGTGATACAGCAAATAAGAGCTTCATCTGTAATATTTTAATTTTAAACTACTAAATATTGGAAAATCATTCCCTTATGGTTACTCATGGTTACTTATTTCCTGTAAAATTATCAGTGAATCTACATCATAGCCTCATGGCGCCTCTTTCAGAGGTGTGTCGGCTAGTGATAATCCAAGCGACAGCAACAAGCGACTTGCACTGAATCCTTACTTGTCTTCCGCCATTGAACAATGACTAATTGCATTTCCAGTCGCCCAGTGATAGACTTAGTATAGGCTAACGGATTATTCACTTCGACCACAATTGAGCTACAAGCTTGCTCTATGACTACAAAAGCATAAGAACCCAAAAAGAGCCCGAGTCATTGAGTGGGTCACCGAATGGTGCCTTTGAACCAGTTTCATCACTGATATACACACCATCATGCTATAACTTATTACTTTTTCACCGATATTCCTAGACATTCCAAATGTAAAGAATGATTTTAGAAGTGTTTAATATAATCGCAGCTCCATCGCTGAAATTCATCCCCGGAGATATTATTTCAAAAGAGAGCCGAAGCCTCTTGTATTGACGAACTAGGCTTCGAGGATTGCTGCAATCATCATGCCTGATTGTTCGAATCTCTGTCTTAGTAGCCATGTATCTCAGGGTTGTTTCGAGGCACAAATCGAATTTCTCTGGTCGACCCGGCTTGCGAAGATGATTGTTGTCGTGGAGATGTTCTTAGAATCTAATGATCTAGTTGTCATGGTGGTAGAAATCGATCACAGTATCTGATGCATGCAAAAAGAGTCTGACATGTGGATTGGATTTCCTAAAATTTGATGGAATCATGACAATTTGAACACTCTGGTATTCATGAATTAGATAAGTGCAAGCGATAGTTGCATTGGCATCCACTGCCAGCTCATCTATATGTAGTTCTGGGTAAATCCAATTTATTCCACAACATTTCTGTCTTTTCAACTTTGGGTCTCAGATTTCCGTGAAAATTTGCATATATACTCATTTTTTTACGCTGAACACGAAAATCTTAGCGGCGACCACACCAAATAAAAACTTTCCATAGAAATCTAGCACTTTTAAAAAGTCATTTTTTCTATATCTCGGTCAGAGGACAAATTGATATCGGTCAGATAGATGTCGAATAGGAAACACTTCGGCTTCTGCATTTGGGTTGCTGATGAAACTGGGAACTTAGGATGAATGCTTGCATGCGGAAAGCGAAGTGACCAAAATGTAACGTACTACATATAATGCCCGTTGACCGTGACCTACCTTGTCCTCTGACCGAGATTTTTAAGGTCTCGGTCGGAGGACAAATTGATGTCGAACAGGAAACTTTTCGGTTTCAGCATTTGGGTTCATGAGACTGCGGGAACTTAGGACGAATACTTGAACGCGTAAAACGAAGTGATCTAAATGTAATTGCATGCATTATCATGTCTTTAGACCGAGACCCTTGTACTCTGACCGAGATCTTAAATTTCAACGTTGTCCTCTGACCGAGATTTTTTAGGGTCTCGGTCAGAGGACATTCTCGTGGTTTTTGGAGATTTTGAGAGGGTTAATTGATATAAATAAAAAATTTCTTTTGCATAGATGTTAAGAGCATGGATCCCTCCTATGTTGTGAAATTTCATCGATTCCTGACAAAATTTCTGGTTTCAGCATCCATATGAAATTTTTGGGAATATTCAAATTCTCTGGTCGAAAAAACGGATAAAAATATTTTTAAATCAATATTGCACACTTGTAACGGCATCAAACTGAATTTTCTTTACGGATTTATAAACTAGCACACTAGAGGATTCGTTCGGTGCAAAACGTTTAATGGAAGAATCAATATTCTTCGAGAAAAGGTACCTCGGTCGGAGGACAGAAAACGTCTCGGTCAGAGGACATTTTTTTCATTGGACAATGGAAACCCAGTGAAAATTCAATGATTAATATTGAATATAACATTTAAAATTTGACTGTCTTAAAGAGCTGATCTTCTTCTTTCATATGATATAAATATTAGTGGGTGTATTTTAATGTATCTAATCGAAAATCCGTGTTGAAGTGAGAGTACTGCAACTTTGGACATGCCTTTTTGGTCTTTTTTCGGCAAAAAAAGGCAACTTGTGAAGAAGGTCTTGGCTTTGTAACTTTTTAAAAACTATGCCATAATAGATGAGATCTTTACGGTTCGATTAAAAAAAAACTATTGAAATCGGTTCAGAAATATGGATTTTACAAATCAAAGACACATTTTCGTCAAATGTTGTGGAATAAATTGGATTTACCCTTCTATATCATTCATGTGCAATCAAAAGTCCGAGATCAATGTGTCTGGCTGAAGATTAGGCGGGCTGAGCTTTCAGTGGTCACCTGTTCACGCGTGCCTGTAGGATGCAAAGCAGGACCAAGAAAGGTGAAGCAAGACAAACAAACAAATCAAGACACACACTTATTTCATTGAGGGATTTGGAGTCAGAAATTTCTGAGCAACTAGACACGACAACAAAAATGGAAGATTGCTGCACCAGATAGCCGGTGTAATAGATGCGAGACCAAATATTTGCCGACTCAACCTATGCAGTAGCCAATAGCCATTCCACCAACATCTGCTTATTCATTACTCATTATTCATCTGCTGCATATGCACAGTGCCCTGTACATAGCACTCCCTTCTATTCTTTAGTTATCTACATAGGGTTGTTCCTAACTAAGCCAAGCAATCATAAGCTCCGTTCATCAGTCTGCAAGCCGATTCCACTGATCTAACCTCCTGCAATAAGACTAAACATTCATTACAATGAAATAAAAGCTACTTACTTTCCCTGCTGCCTTGAAACATGCCATGTGCGTAGATATAGGCTGATAGCTTCGTTAATAGCGGCAGACCACAAAATTCCACGTCCAGCTGGTGCGTTTAGAAATGCGTGCAGCGTTTAAACAAAATCTAACATAAATTTAGAAGGAATTTGTGACAAAAACATTCTTGCACAAAATACATCAATCTGTAGTTTCCGACATTGTGTCAGCATTTTCTGTAAAAGGGTTGATATTTCTAGATAGAGTGAACAATTTTCTATCCAATGATATCAAGTTTGTTGTATGTTTTTGCAGGATAAAAATAACATAATGATCACGTGAATGAAATATGTCCAATTTTGAATTATTGCTATTTAAATACAACTACTACAATTTCTTGTAAAACCATTGACATTTCTGGTGGTTTCAGAAAATTTGCAGTCTTTTGATACCTCATACACGCTGCAACTCGCCGTGGTTAAAATAACATCATAAACCGGTGTTTTTGACATTCTCGAACAATCCACATACCACTCCCCAGACAATTCTGCGGCATCTTTGATAAAACCAAGCATATTTCTGCAATGTATGGCTCCTATGTATCATAACATTTTCTTGGTTTTGATTGTAATCTTGTAGTTAAAATAACATAAGAACATGGGGCCTAAATGACCATTTCTTGTGGGGCCTAAATGACTAGGATTCATTCGTACAGATCAATAGCAACGCATATAGTAAGAGTTTGTGCATGCCTGGTCAATTTGCAAACACCAATTATTCGAGATGTTTTGTGAATTTCACTGATGTTTGTATTGGTCCTACTTTGTAATTGAATTGTATGTACAAATGCTCATTTTTGTTCATATTCTTGTCATTATACAAAAATTTTACCATCATCAATTGTTTTATTATGCATAGCCTAAATGAAATAAAAAATATTTCGTATTGAATCTATAATCAGTACAATCTTTAATCCGATGCACTTGATTATATGATAATGCGTGACTTGTTGAGTACGGTACTTTCTTACATGGCATATATAACCTACGTATATTATTTGATTGTGTACCTAACTACATTATTTCATTTCATGTCCTGATTTTCCTTGTAGTATGCAAAATATACTCATTGTATTATAATCATAATCATTAGTAGAATAGGGTCTGTAGATAATAAGCTTAAGCATACCAGCTTGTGACTTTTTTGTTATAACAATGTACTTTGTGTTTATTATTATTTTTATGATCAATGATCATGTATCGGAATTAAATAATTAATCAAAATTATTTATCAAATACAAAGTCATCCTTCAAAGAACGTGTAGTCAATGTATTAGATCGAAAAGAAAGGGAATGTAGGCTTACGCCTTACGAAAAAGTATTGTCAACTTGCATCAGCATGAAAGTGATGCCAATAGATATTTATCATAGAATTCTGATAGCAGGGGTATATGTTCTTCTCGAACCAGTCATTATCCTTCACAACACGTGTAATATGAATATCTTTTATGTCCAATATATGAAATCGCACCACTCAACTCCTGTTGCATGAATCTCTCCCTGGACTTGGTGATAGTAGTCGTGTTGTTTATTCAGTTCTAGATCAGCTGTTAAGAAAAATACAGACATCTTTCCACTTTCTTTTTCTGTGGCAATGATGTCAGATATGGACAGATGTTGATATTTAAAGGAGCATTTCACTTCAATACAGCCCTTTGAATCTAAGTCGATTGAGTCAGTAACAAGTCCATCGGATGATGCGCCTAGATATCCACAAGGAAACAACCAGAGTCCTGTTGATGTAACTGAGTTTCGTGTCTTCGAACAATAATCAGCGATAGCAACATCTTCATGACTATGCGCCCGAATATGATGGAATCTTTGTTATCGAGATATCCATATTCGCCGCGTAATGTCTTGAGAAGCGAGGGAGGCATCTTACCACTTTTTACTATGCTAGTGACATTTTGTGCAAGATTGATCCTCCGAAATCAGTCGGAAATCGTGGGTGGTTTGAATTTGGACGTTTATAGATTTCGTAGAACGACAGACTTTGTTTCTTGCATGCTTTTCCATATTTTTACGCTTCTTGGTATGTTTGTAGAAATAATTTTGCATGAAAGTCTCGAAAAATATGATAAAAGATGAGAGCATGACTGTATTGAGAATTGAGTTTTGTTATATGAAATATAATTACATTGCTACGTCCGCTAACGTTTTGCTGTTACGACCGTTACCAATGAGGGCCATAGCTGGGAAAGGAAACAATATTTGAATTAACTTTTGTATGTGAGTTAATTTCTGTGGTATATTACTAAAATTATTCTGTAGAAAAGATCGCGTGCTCCTCTCAATCCTTCGTGAAATTTGACACCACATAACACTACTCGCACATTTCACAATTGTTGCGACCGTTACCACACACTAAGTACTACAAAAGTACAAGTAATCTTGAAATGCACTGCCACAATTCTTTGCAGTCATTCCCACATGAATTTAACTTTTACGCGGGGGGAGGTGGGCTGCGAAATATTTGGTGCTAGAGAATATTATTTTTCCTGAGTCTATTCGCGGCATTTTCTTAATGAATTGACTGTTACGACGATCATTTAAAAAGCTATAGATTCAGCTGATATTAATGGCGCTTTGTGACTTGACTCGTACTGGGGCCTATTATTTTTGGTGTGATTTTACACATTCTGCGACAAAACTGTCATAACCTAGATTTTTACCAAAATTAAATCTCCTTGTGGTTTCATGATTTCCATTACTTGTTACTTATAGATGCTAAGCATATAATGTTTCATGCAGACTGTCCGTTTATTTCTGATTAGGCATAACCTATTGATTAGCTCGTGTTCTGTTTCACTTCTTGCATGTCACCTAGTCTATCATATCGAAAGCTTAAATAATTAAGTATTTATGCTGACCGGCAATGAAGGACCCCTTCGATGACATTCTTACTTAGATTTCTGTGATGGGAAAATGATAGAAACAGCGTCGATTAAAAGCTCTATATTCTGTAGGATTATGTGATAACAAATGGCTTTGCGAGATTGAGATATCGAAATTTGAGCAAACGTTGATTGCTGGGGGATCGAAGTCTGTACAACACAGTAAGCTAAATATGCGTGTTCCTTTTCTGCAAACATCTTAAATACATTCGAACATTTTAAAGAAAACGGTTTTGTCAGCGAATCTTACTTTTTTACAAATGGATCTCAAAAAATATAAAAAACAAGTATACATCAATTCGTCACATTTTGAATCAAGAAAAGTCGAACTTTGGTTTACCGCTAATACCACGACCTCTGCCGAATTGGCTGAATACCGGATGTTTTGATGAATCGTTGTTGGTAACGTCAAAATTGATATCATCAAAACAATTAGACGACTGTCTAGGAATAGCATCACCATGTAAGTTATTAACATTCATATGCCCAATGCTTTGAGATTGCATTGGTTCATGTTTCTTTTTCCGTGATGGAATGATCCCAAATTCTTCATCATCCTCTTCACAATCTGGCATTCGCGCATCGATGAACGTTGGTCGATCGAGCCTCATAGATGGCCCATTAGTTAAACAAGTTTCTATTCCTGCTGCCATGCCGTTAGTAGCCTTCGAAAGCATGGATAGATCTGTGGAAGAGATGAGTATAAATGAATAACAGAGTGACAAATAGTAATTTACGAAGATAGTTAAATGGTTAGTTTAGGTAATGTTTAACTACATTCTGAGTGGCAACATCTATTAGATGAGTGCAGTGGACTTCGCCTATATTTGCTGTGGCCTTCCCCTGAAAATCAGATCTACCCTTTTCACTGTGAGAAAGCAAAGATCTTCTGGAGAAAGCGCTATATTCCTTGCGGTGGCTCTACTTACTCGTATAACCACACTGCAATATTCATATCGTCAAATCATGGTATCATTTAACTGACATGGGAATCTTATAAAAAAATATACGACCGTAACTGTTACTTCTGCAAGTACAGAAATTAATCAACAGTTTCTGCAGTAGAACAAATAATTATGAAATCGTTGTAAGAATCCTTCAAACCCTTTGCACATGCATGATTATGTCATACTATTTTCATACAGACATCATACGAAGATAAAACGGAGTATCTCACGTATGAGAAATAAGTGTGAAATCAAAGGAAGCATTCCTCATGCACTTTGCATGTGTACGTAAATTTCATGCCGGTTATATCGGCAGTTGCATGCGACAGTATGTACCGCATTTATCCACATAAGCTGCCGAGGAAGCTTATTTGGTCTTCACCGATTCTGAGCCGAAACTTTGAATCCAAATAACCTGCCACTGCTAAATAAGCTGCCAGGGCAAAATCAGATCTGTTTTTTGAAAGACTACCGGGATAATTATCTGAAATGGAATACATCGTATGTAACGGTGCATTTATAGTTTTTGTACTTATCCATTATCTAATAATGTGAAGTTAATTTTTTTTATGTTTAAGTCATCGACGTAGACGTTGCTTTTGTAACATATACCGGGGCTATCCTAATTTCACACATTTCTGATTCTTCATATCCACAGATTTTCACTCTGCTGTATTTCCATTATTTTTTTTATTATTCTTTCTATCATTCTACTATCTATTCTATTGTATTTGTATTTGCAAACTATCAACATCTAAGTTATGAACATTGAGTAATTTAAACAATGATAGCGATTCTACTCGTACCCGTACAATTGCAGGAGGTAGCTGAAAACAAACGATAGTGGTTTTCAACTTGGTGAATCGAGGTTGAATCTGCTCGGTTGAGGTGCTCGTAGCTCAAACAATGCGCTAACAGCTGTTCTACTCCTGCGTGCGCATCACACCTCACCCGCTATGTACTGTAGTTCCAAAACTCCGACCGAAATAAGCTGCCGTGCAGCTAATGCGATAAATACGGTACAGTACTAGGAAAATGCTCTGGCGATCCTCGTGGTGACGTGCACCGTTGTCATCACCCGCTAAGATGACCAAGAAAAAGTTGAGCTGACTCCTACATTTAAGATGTGTGAGCACTGTCGTACATCAGCAGCTTCACGAATTCTTTTAGCTGATTTCATCAAATTGGAAATTGAGCTCAGCTCTTAATTGGAACTTTGAAGTGATCTGCGATCTCACACTTAGGGTTGATTTTAGTAGCATTTCAGTCGTGATTAATATTCTTTTAAACATGTGGTCTCTTGCATATTACGCATGACCATAACTGTCTTGCAATAAGTGCTTGGTCATCGTTACTGCTGTATATTCACTATCGACGAACAATTAGCACGTACATTGAAGTACTATATGTAGATCTACTGTACAGTATGTGAACTACGTCTAGTGACTTTTCTTTTCGACTGGGGCTTCTCATGGTGACTCATGCTGACCGCGAAACACTGAGTTAGAAATTTACTGACATTTACTGACACTTTTTAATGACACTTAGGGCCCAGGATATGCTACATTTAGGGATGAGAACGCGGTGTCACAAAATATCCAGAGGATCTCTTCTAGGGGGGCCCATACGTTACTTTTATTTTCTGAGGTTCATCTTCAGTTTTACATGATTAGAAGTAATCCAAGAATCAATTTTGAATAGCTATGAATCTTTATGCGCCTGCACACTATAGGCCCTATTCTGCGACTAAGAATGCAATGGATTATTAATGCACCAAGGCCACAAATAGTAATTAATTAGAGTTAAACCATATTGAGGCAAAGCGTCGCAGACGAAACCTCCAGTCCACAGAATTAGATTGCTTAACTGTTTCAGTTCACTAGAAGTGAAGACTAATTCAAAACGATGGCACATGCTGGAGCTTAGGAAGTGGGCAAAAAGGAATTCCTAATGTGAATTCCTCCAAAATGTTCGATTGTCACGACTCCTTCAGATTCGAAAAATTCTGATCATAGAGCACAGGTTTTCTCGCTAATCTTGAACAGGAAGAACAGCGCATAGTAAGGTTGCACGGGCATCGATATATTTCGCCTGATCTCTACACTGGATGCACTCCGGAATGAAAATTACATTTGACACGAGATGCAGAATATCGTTAACGATCGTCAGACGAAGTGGCGCCTAGCATGACGTCATAATGGCATGAACAGAAGAAAGTAAGTAAACAATAAAAGTCAAAGGACGGAATGAATTACCAAGGTAAAATAAGATTTAATACTGTCTCCTTCTGAACACAGAAGTCTGGCTTCATCCTGTGGATGTATAAGGCCTCGAGCACCCTTAAATGAAGCTTCCCCCTACTTCGTTTGAGGACGGAGAAACATTGACTGGCCCTCGCTATCTCGCCACATTGCAAAAGGCGTTTGGCAATGCTGCAGGACGGTCGCCTACCACTGTTGATGCCCGTCTTAAGCCACTTGAGGGATATGCTCTGCCATTCTTTGGGACAACCTCCTCTCCGTACGACCAAGGTATCTACTACCGCAGACACAAGTAAATTGATAAATAATGTTTGATTCAGTCGTAGGAGTGAGTTTGTCTTTGAGATTAGGGCTCCAAAGTCGGCGTGTTATAGGAAGGACACGAATATCGACGGAACAATACACCGAAGAGATTTCACTACTCATTTTCTTCGTAAGCCAGTCGTGTTCTTGGTCACCCTTGAATGGCACGCGAACAGTAACCACAGGTTTCTGAGGCCCGAACACAATTGGTTTCACAATATTTTCGGCACTATGTCGGTCGATGAATGACTCGGGGTAGCCATTTATTTGCATTATTTTTTTGAGTTGTATCAATTTCTTGTCCTTTAACCCAGCCTTTAGTACCGGTCGGGGCTGCTTTGCACGGGTTAGAAGCCCAGCTACTGGTTCCCCTGTACCCCCTAAAAAGGATGCAGCTGGAGTACGTGTGCCTGCTCTGACCGAGAAACAGCCGGTCCCAAGCCCGGATAAATGGGGAGGGTTGCCTGTCAGGAAGGGCATCCGAGGTGTAAAAAAATCCGCTTCATACTTTTATGATCAATGGAAACCAACAGAATGGCCCTCAGTTCCTGGCAGCTCTTAGATGGGCAGAGGGTGCGAAGAATCACCAGATCTGGTAATAATTATAAATCCACTCAAAGACTGAAAGTGGCTACGGCCAATGTTGGCACTTTACGGGGAAGAAGCAGAGAAGTCGTGGACATGCTCGCAAGAAGGAAGGTTGACATATGTTGTTTGCAGGAGGTGAGGTACAGAAACGAAGGCTGCACTACTTTAGGTAGCGGGGATCAGAAGTACAAGCTTTGGTATGTGGGAAATGGACACAGTTCGAATGGTGTAGGCATAATGGCAAGGCATGAGCTGGCAGACAGAGTCATCGAGGTGAACCGACACAGTGACAGGCTCATGAGTCTGAAACTTGTTCTGGCCGATGCAGTATGGCATGTATTCTCTTTCTACGCGCCACAGATCGGCAGGCCGCTTGACGAGAAGGAAGCTTTCTGGGAGACGGTTGAGGAGAAGATCGGCAGCATACCTTCTGGTGATGGTCTTTTCGTAGGTGGAGATGTCAACGCTCACATTGGTACCGACATCGCCGGCTACGAGGAGGTGCTCGGCCTCTATGGATTCGGAAACCGCAACGCAGAAGGCGAAATGGTGCTGAACGTGTGCAAGAACCACAGCTTGAAAATCCTTAATACTATGTTCAGGAAAGACAGAGAAAAACTGATAACCTACAAGGCCGGTGGTGCAGAAACACAGATTGATTTACTCATGATGAGGAAAATGTCTGGAGCCAGAGTTCTGGATTGCACGTCTATTCCTGGTGAAGAATGTCTAACCCAGCACAGACTGATGAGAGCGGACATAGAACTGAAAGATTGTACAAGAAGGAAAAAGACTTATGCTAAAAGAATCAAAATATGGAAACTGAAGAACGAAGAGAAAAGAAAAGAATTCGAAGAAGCACTCACGAGAAATATGGAAGGCCAAGAAGGCGAAGAAAGCGGTTACTCCAACCTTGTCACGAGCATCACAAAGGCCGGTGAGGAAGTTTGTGGTGTAACGAAAGGCTACAGAGGGAGAGAAAGAGAGACCTGGTGGTGGAATGAGTCAGTGCAACAGAGTATTAAGGACAAAAAGGCTGCTTACAAAAAATGGCAGAAATCAGGTTGTGATGCAGATAGAGCAGACTATCGCCACAAGAAGCGGGAAGCGAAGCGCTGTGTTGCTGTTGCGAAGCGGAAATCCTGGGAGTCGTGGAGCGCGGACCTATCTACACCGGAAGGTAGGAACAAGATGTTTCGAGTAGCAGCTCAAATGAAGAAGGACAAGAAGGACATCGAGGGAACAGATTACATCAGAGATGAAAGCGGATCGCTGCATGTGAAAGTCGACGAGGTGAGAGAAGTGTGGAAGAAACATTTTGAGAGAGTTTCGAACGAAGAGAACGAAACTGAGTTGGAAGACACCACACCAGTGGAAGGGCCAATCGAAGATTTCACGTTAGAAGGCGTTAGAGCAGCTATCCGAAGTCTCAAGAACAGAAAGGCCCCTGGTCCGACAAGAGTCTCAGGCGACATGTATAAGCTGGCAGGTGAACCAGCGGTGAAGGTGCTTCACTCCATCTTCAACGACATCATGAAGACTGGAGTCTGTCCACAAGAATGGAGGAAGAGCCTAACGGTCGCTCTGTACAAAGGAAAGGGCGATCCCCTCCAATGCACCGAGTACAGAGGCCTACGTCTTCTGGAGCATGGGATGAAGATCTTCGAGAAGATGCTGGATAAGCGTCTGAGGAAAATGGTCTGCATCGGGGACACGCAGTTCGCCTATCGTCCAGGAAAATCCTGCAACGACGCACTCTTCATCGTTAGGAGACTGCAAGAAAAGTTTTTGGAAAAGAAGAAGAGACTCCATCACATCTTCGTCGACCTGCAGAAGGCCTTCGACCGGGTACCCAGATGTACAGTCGCATGGGCACTTCGCCGTCAAGGTGTTCCGGAGCGACTCATCGATGTCGTCATGTCACTGTATGTCGGTTCGAAATCACAAGTCAACGTCGCAGGGGGTGTATCTGACGAGTTCGGGATCAACGTTGGACTACATCAAGGATCCGCTCTCAGCCCACTTCTCTTCATCCTAGTGATGGAGGAGGCAACCAGAGACTGCATGATCGGAGGTGTCTGGGAGCTCTTACACGCCGACGATCTGGTTCTGACTGGTGAGAGCAAGACGGAAGTCATGGAGAGGTTTGGGCACTGGAAGGAGAGATTGGAAAAGTGTGGTATGAAAGTCAACATCGGGAAGACCAAATACATGGTGAGCGGAAAGGAACCCAGCGAACCCATTCGCGGAGGCAGGTATCCTTGCGGTGTGTGTGGAAGGGGTGTTGGCGTCAACTCGGTCCTCTGTGGTCAATGCAACAAGTGGTGCCACAAGCGCTGCAGCGGCTTGAGAAGCATTTGTTACGTGGTCGATTTCCGCTGTCCTACATGCTCTCGCTCCCCAACTGTGCTAAGCAGCGCTCATGAAGACTATGATGAGAGTGATGACCAAGAAATGGATGAAGTGTACGATTTCTGTTACCTCGGCGACTTCCTCGCATGCAACGGCGGATCAGAGCGAGCTGTTAAAGCAAGAGTTGCATCAGCGTGGAAGAAGTGGAAAGAGCTTGCCAGTCTTCTACGCAACTGTCATATCCCGCTGAAGTGCAGAGCCACTGTATACAGCACTTGTGTGAGATCTGTGTTGCTCTACGGTGCGGAGTCCTGGAATCTGACAGAAAGACTGCAACATCAATTACGGGCATGCGACAGGAGAATGCTACGCTACATGTGCGGCTTATCACTGACTGATAACATCTCCAGCAGTGAAGTGGCATGTCGGTGTGGCATTAGCCCGTTGGAAGAAGTGATCACGGAGAAAAGACTGAGGTGGTTCGGGCATGTGAAGAGGAGAAACGGAGAAGGAGCCCTTGGTCGTGTACTGGACATCGTGGTGGAATGAGCGCGTCCTCGAGGAAGGCCGAAGAAGACTTGGCTCGCAAACGTCAAAGATGATCTGACGAGGATTGGTGCGACAGAAGAGGACGCCCAGGATCGAAACCATTGGAGACGGTTGATCAAACGTCAAACCCTCTAGTCATAGGGGAAACGAAGACGCTAAAAGGATAAAGTAAGTAAGTAAGTATCAATTCCTTGTCTAAATTTTCGGTTGAACAGATGCGACGAGATCTGCTCCAGAGAGTCTTAATTATTCCGATTTTGTATGACATCGGAACAAAACTTCTGTAGTTAAGATACAACCCAGTCCAAGTACTTTTATGATAAATGCTTAAGGAAAGTAATCCCGCTTCTCCACGAGTGACCATCACATCGAGAAACGGTAAACAGTCATTCTCTTCCTCTTCCACCGTGAACACCAGATTGCAATGTAGAGAGTTCAATTTTCTCAATACCAATCCGATCGACTGAGAAGTTTCCGCCACCATAAAAATGTCATCGACATAGCGAATGTAAATACTTGAATGATTGTTCAAGGTATATTGCAGCTTGCTCTCAAAAAAACCCAGGAATATATTGGCGAGCACAGGTCCTATTGGACTTCCCATCGCTACGCCCTCAATCTGCTTGTAAAACTTTCCATTGAAAAGGAACTGTACATCTTTTATGCACAAGAGGAGCAGACGTTTGAGACTTTGAAAAGGTATTTTCAGATTAATCTGCTGCTGCACAAGAATCTCTTCTATCACTTCAATCACTCCATGAATGGGAATACTTGTGAATAGTGACACAACATCATATGATACCATCACTTTTCCATTGAGATTGACAGATGCAATTTGATCGACGAATTTGAATGAGTCATTTACAGAATATTTGTTCACAGCAGCTTCCACGGGTTTGAGAAGAACGGAAAGCCATTTCGCCAGCGAGTGTTGAGCAGAGTTCTGCATACTCAGTATTGGCCTTAGAGGGATACTATCCTTGTGGAGCTTGGGAAGTCCATAAAGTCGTGGAATTTTTCCCCGATTGGTTTCACCTTTTCGTAAGTGGATTCGGATAGTTCTCCTCGCTGTAAACACTCTTTGAGATATGATTGAATTCCCCGTTCAACTTTGGGAGTATCATCACTTTGCTTAGACTGTAATTCAAACTTCGTCGCGTCGCTTAATACATCGCCCATCTTCTTTACATAGTCAGATCTGTCTATCACAACTATTCCAGAACCCTTGTCAGGCTTGGTAATAACAATATTGTCACTGTGTCGGAGACTCTTGATAGATTCCAAATGACCTCTGGATAGAACGGTCGGTTGAGGCTTCGTAGAAGAAAATTTGCTTGAAATGCTGACAAACCCACCTTTGAGTGCTGGCATCAAACTTGGTTGTGAAAGTTTGTACTGCTACAATTGACGCATTAGTAATTCAAACTCAGCATCAACTTCTTCTTTCGACTGTCTATTTCGACAGAATATTTGTAATTGTGAGACGAATATAGTTGATTTTTATTATTACTAAAATCGATGTGAATTGCAAATGTGACTTTCGGTCAATATGAAGCTCTAGACTTCCAAGTCTGATTGAAGAAGTTGGTAAATAGTAGCTCAGACTGGCACTGATACTGCAGTAGTTGAAAATGTCAATTCTTTGTAGTTTCCGATAGAATGTGCGACGCTGTCTGTAATTAGGGCCTTGATTCAGTAGTGCGAGCGCCTCACTGCACAGATTCAGATACCGCCTAATCGCAGCTGACTCGTCCTCACCGTGTCGCTGTAATAGTCGCCCTTTCAGCGGTCTTCTATGACACGCACGCATACATAGGTTCTATTCTATGCCGGAGACTGTACGGGCAAAATGCATTTATTGATGGAGATTGACAGATTTGGTAGTCAAATTCAGTTCCAAGTTCCGAATGAAGTAACCTCTACTCTAGTTCGCTGCTAAAGGAAAATTTATGAGAAAAGTAAAACAAATTTACATGACATGACTGAATTGACATATAACGTATAACTGAAGTGACATTCTGATGCATATCCAATGTTCAACGGCTTCTGCATGATGATTCTGACAACCATAAAATGGCCGCACATTTGAATTACAAACAATTGTACACTCATTTGAATATTCATTCGCTTCACCAATTTGCAAATGGTTTATCATTCTGATGAAAGACCCGAACAATAGCAGGTTCCCTGCGAAAATTTATGAAATGTATTACCAAGAACTGGAATTCTAAAAGGCACTTAAGGACTTTTCATGTTTAAGATTTTCAGGACTTTTAGATCGGTTTTCCTGCTTTATGACCATTCTTTAGGACTTTGAAGACAACCTGTGCTTTTCTATCGACAGTTCGCGTATGTCGGCGTTTCCCCCATTCCTTTAGGTGCCAAAAATAGGTGAATTCCACTGTGTTATCAAAGTTCATGAAGAGCTGTTGCAAATTCACTGTTTTGTGTACTGCATCAGATTACAAGTATTACGACTTTGCACTCTGCAACGAAGTCAAATGCTAACCTAATAATGATATTGTTTACTTCACGCACTAATGACAAACAATTAGATATCACGGAAAAGCTCGTGGCAGCCACATGTATCATTTAGAATTCTCAATAAATTTTTCGATGGCCTAAACATCAGAGGTTGATTTTCTAAATGTAATGCAATTCTATCGAATCTCTCATTATAGGTTTATAACATGAAGTATTGAAACATCTCACACATAGAAGGAAAATGAAATTCCCAACATCTTGTTTTGTTAATGTGTGCTTTCAGAAATGTAGATTATCACCACAAAATCACATTGTTGTACGTTATTTCATGTACCGCAACATCTATGCAATGGAAATCTAAACGTAAGAGACAGTAATGATACTGTATTTTTGAGTTACAAAGAGTCAGGAATTTTTACGATGTCAATGATTATTTTATGATAAGATGTACAAAATTTTCCGATTACCATCCAGTAATCATATTCAGGTACAAAAGACTATAGTAAGTAGAAGTTTGAAATATATGGAATTTGAAAATGATGTTTAAGATGAGAAGATATGATATGACAGGATAATTTGCAATGATATGATAGGATGTAAATATGATCAGGTTGTACTGTATTACTTTACAGGTTTTGCTGGATTTTTTGCTGCTGATAAAGATATATAATCCAATACAACCTGTTCATGTTTGCTGCAAAACGCTTGGAAAAGCTCGCTGTGTGGTTGAGGCCTAATGGTTTGACTATTGATTAACTTCTAAAGCTCATATTTCACACCAACGAGTAGAAAAAAATGACTTAAATGATAAATTTGTGACTGTTAACTTAACTTTTTCCACCGGGTACTTTATTTGTTCCTTGAGTGTATATGTGTCCTACCACATCATATCATTGTAAATTATCGGATCATTACATATCATTGTAAATTATCTTAACATGTCATATCTTCTCATCACATCTTGACATCGTAAAAATTCCTGACTCTTTCCAACTCAAAAATATTATATCATGACTAGTCAAGGCATCTTCCAAGCAATGATAATGCTTGACTTAAATTCGATTCCATGCTTTTGAAGGAGTTGTGAAGGCCAATGTGAAGGGCGACTATCTTCATTTTCAATTACATGCTTTCATTTCTGCATTCCCTTAACATGGATAAATTCATTCGCTGCAATCGTACATTTTTCATTCGTAGAAATAGGAGTTCATTAAAAGTCAACAGATTCCTGTTCACTTAACGCTAGAAAGGAGATGACGCTATACTTTCCCAAGTCACCATCCAGTGACGAATGTCGTATGCAGGGTTCACAGCGCTGTTACCAAAGAATAATAACGGAAAAAACGGAAAAATAAAGGAATATGTTTTTTATGTCTGCCACACAGCGTTATTTATGTATTTTCCACCAGTTGACGCTTTACGCTCATTATTTAAATATATGAAGCCATTCTGGGTTGAAAATCTTGTTAATATTTCTTGTATAATCCCACTGATCACATCATCAATCTCATTCAGCAGCCATATAACAACGTTGAGAACATCAAAAATTGAACCAAATGTTACTTTGTGAGACAAATTGATATCAAGAATTTTTCAAATCTTTCATCGAGACGTGGACCGTCAAAGTAGAGCTAGCACGTCTCACCAAGAACGGAAACTCAAATGATGCGAAGGATATGTGCTGTCAAGCTCTGCGAAAGACCCTGGATATGCAATCTACGATAGATCCTTGACTCGAATTTTTGGACTCCGAGTTAAGGTAAAATCGTTCTTCCCGTGAGAACGTTCTTTGACCTCCAAAAATTGCACAACTGCAAGTGACTGAGAAGAATGATCAATGTCGTGATACCAGGTCTCAACACATTTTTTATCCTTGATATATATTTTCTTATTCAAATGTTGAGATACGAACAACCATAGTGCTGTCTTACATGAGCATGCATTGAAACCCATGATATGATAATGTATAATGATATGTAGCCTATAACAATGAAATTTTCTGTAAACAATGACAAGCTTCAGATTCGCGCCTAGACCTCAGAATTCGCGCATTCGCACATAGAATGCTCATTTCCAATAATCGGGACACTGCACTAAATTTGATTCATCCATCAATATCAACAATCAGCTACGAGTTTCACATGGTTTAATTGTCAATAATCCACATTCGCAATCTGTGAGAGCCATGAATGTTCAAGCAGTCTCTTTTTACGTAAGAGTGACAATCATACAATTCCAGGATGATAAGTCAACTATACATACAGGCTACATAGAGTCAGCTATACAAAATTGGATGATTGATAGAAATCAGATTAATTACAAAATCTTCAGATTTTGTCACAGCGTGACTCAGCTATTGTTACTGAACTTATAACTCGCAAAATGATTTTTAAGCATTTGTTTTACTCTCTACTTCATAATAACTTTTGTGACAGTAAAGGGTACTTTTTAAATGACAACCTACGCAGCAATAAGTAATTTGGACATAGCTAAATGTCGACCTAAAGAAGTGCATGAAATGACAAGGTTACTATTTGAAAGTAATCAAACAGTCTACTTTCTTATGAGACTCCTCCTATGGAAATTATTCGATTTTACGTGTGAGCCCACTACACAAATGTGTGTCTTACACAAATGTGCCTGTTTTTGTCGCCGTACTAAAAGTTACCAATGCTGTAACGAACAAAGTCTATCTACACCTTTGTCTATACACTATCTAATATATGCCTCCACAATTTCACAACTTAGACATCAGCGCTAAATAAGGGCGATATCGTTTTCCTCGCCACATCACTTATCTGTATGCATGATAAACCAGACTGAGATATGAATAGGTGCTATCGAGCAAAAATACTAGATATATATCTAATACAAGTGGTACAATTAGTGTGTGGTCAAATTAGTTGTGTCAAACATCCTATTTATAAAATTGATAAAAATTACTCAGCAAAAACAGTTTCACGCAAGCAAGTGCACTCTAAACATGATTCAGACAGAGTAAAGTGGCGATTTCTGAAATCTAGACATTTTCAGAAATAATCGATTTCACCGCTTCGTGATAGTCCAGTAGCCAGATCACTTGGAATCGCAAATGTAAGTTATTATAGTATAACAATTGATCTTCAATCTCTTCGTTGAAGTGTGAGAGAAAAAAATTGAAAGGGACACAGCATAAAATGATAGTTGAAGACTTGCATCGGATCGAAGGCGTTGATAGAGAGAGCATGATATACTGTCTTGCAGACATGTTAATGCAAGCTTTGTTGAAACGAAAATTTTGAGCACTTTTAGACTAGGAGAGGTTGAAAAATACAACGCCGTGGATGTCTATTACAGGTTTTACGGCATACTTGGATAACAAAAATAATTTTGTGCTATCTCTTCCACAACTGGAGGGCTTTGTCCCATCCATTGCTGACAATTCGCACTTTTTGGACGAAGGTGATGATTGGCTTTAGTAAGCCTCTAACTTTTGTTAAGGTATTTATAATCGATACTATAGATGGCAAAGGAACTATTTTATGTAGAAATTTGTCCAATTTTGCGGACGGGACACGATTGGTGCAGGTTTCGCGAAATGGAACCCTTTTTGACATCAAGAGCAACTGCATGAAGTCATCAACTGCAATGAAGGCAGTCGTGTGTCCGTAGCATCATGCATGGCTGCGAGACTTTGGCCATGTCATCACACTCATTATTGTTTGAGGCGACTTGAGGTGAATTAAATGAGGATGATCCATTGGATGTCCGGAGTATATTCTCTCGACCGCATTTCCAATGAAGAGAACAGAAGAAGAATGTGCCTGGAGACTATCGGTGACACTATAAGAAAACCTCAGATGGTGTGGTCAAGTGGAGAGAAAAGCCGAATATCAGTGGGCGAAAAGCGTGCGGGAATTTAATAAAGTGGATGGTCAACGACCTATTAGAAGTCCAAAGAAATCATGGAGTGATGACATCAAAGAAGATCTTCGAGCGCTCGGGGTTCGTTTGGAAGATGCAAGTGACCGAGCGAAGTGGAGAACTGCCAAAGAAGCAGACCTTCGTACCCAACATGGATGGAACAATCGACGTTAAACTATGCTATATAGGTAAGTATATCAGTAAGTAAGTAAGCACGGTACAACAATGATACAATTCACCCAAATTGGCAATCGGAAGTAATTTTGCTATCTTATAATATATATAATTATAATAATATATATTATAATTGCCATCTTATATTATTTATTACTTGACTTATTTTTATTCATCTATATTTTAAACTTATTTTGATATCTTCAACATGTGAATAATAATAAAAAGAAAATGAATGATAGCTACTCATAATCACTTATTGGCCAATCAGCCGAATGTGGTGTTCTCTCTAGAATATGTACTCGTATTTTCATCGATGTATTTGTCCCCGGATCTCGATCACTTCTGCTCGCTGTGCTATGTGGCAGGATGAAACACCTTAAATGTAATTACCTTTGGGATGGTCTAAGTCACTCTTCCTTCGTACGTCACCATTCTGTCGACCACCAGGGATCGCAGCCCGGGCTTCTTTTCTCCTCGTGTCACCAAACCGAGATCTTGAATTTATCCGCTCTCCCTTCTGTCTCTTCTCTCTCCTCATCGTCCAAGTCTCGATGAACTTCTCTCGACTACTTGCGGTGAATGGTAAAGCTCTCCACAGTCGACGAGGATCGTCAAAATTCAGTAGGACTTCACATGGATCCAGTGAAACGCCTTCCTCTCCCAATGCAGCAGACTTCCATCGACATTCACTGTTGATCATTATTGGTTGAAGAAGTCTCAAACATTGCTTGTGATAAAGAGCTAAGAGATATCGGGAGCGACTCACAGCTTCATTGAGTAATACGTTGCAAAGTGGACGCAGTAGCCAGACTTTGCTATCCTCCACTCGATGGTGTTCTCTAATGAAGAGTGGTCTCTTCTGAACGCTGAACTCAAGCTCGATCATTCGATGAAGAGGTGGACAAACCGGAATTGAGGTACCATCGTTACGGCGGCTGTCACGGGACAACAAACTAACTGTACACGAATCCAATACCTGCAAATAGAGGAGATCATATAGATCCTTTTAAGTCAGGGGTAAAGATCCCAATATATAAATGAAAATCATAATCGCCTGGCAGTCTCAGTTATCAACACACGAAAATTAAAAAAAAAACGATTTATAATGCTTTAATTGTATTGCAATTAATAAAGCAATTTTCCTGGAGAAGCTCTAGGAAATAGATTGGTCTTTGATTATCTGTTTAGAATCTATAGATGACTCTATTCAGGCTTTCATAATGACACTCTTGTCAGCCTTTTGGATCTGTGTTTTCCTTACCAAGTTTTGCGTATGCGTGATGACGATCCTTGGATGACTCCTTCTCTGAAAGCACTATATGACGCTATGGATAAAGTATTCTATAAGAAACATCGGTCAAATTACTTGGTTTTGCGAGAAGAATTCAATCACAAAATTAAGGAGGCAAAATCCAGATTTTCACAATCTGCTTTCACAGCCAATAAAAGTAGTCGAACTGTAAGGCGCAAGATAAACTTGATCTCCAAACGTCAAGTCTGCAAGAAGGAACATCGCACATTCCCTAAATGGTAAGTTTGCTGATCATTTCGTCTCGAGAAACATTTTGGTCTCGAAAAAAAACACTAACTCTGATGTAAACATGACGCCTGCTTCTCTGTCTGTGACTTCCATTTCCGTCTGTGAATTAACCGAATTTGATGTTTTTCTTGAACTGCGCCGAATCAAATCTAACTCGAGCCGCCCTGACATGATAAATGGTTGGATTCTGAGGAAGTATGCCTATGAACTTGCTTCAACATTATTCTACATCTTTAATCGTTGCCTGAATGAATCGTACTTCCCACGGGTTTGAAGAATGGCCAACATTGTCCACATCCCAAAAGGTCAATCTGAATACAGACCTATTTCCATTCTACCATGTGCTGGCAAAGTTCTGGTGAAACTTTTATTAAAATGATGCTCCTCCCATCTGTCCGCTCGTTGATGAACACTTTCCAATTTGGTTTTCTTACGTCAGGTTTTGGCGGATGCAGTAGCGCTCTGACCTATCTTCGACTGGCTACTCTCAAACAAATCGCACAAACTGGAGAATATTACCGAACAGCCATGTTTGATTTTTCAAAGGACTTCGATCGCGCAGGTCACAATGTTATCATTCCCACTATGCAAAGCAAATTTGGATGCCATGAAGCCATAATTAACTTTTTAAAGTGCTTTCTGTCAAGCAGACGCCAACGCGTGGTTTCAGCTCGAGGAATTCCGACTGACTGGAGAGAGGCAACTAGTGGTGTGTCTCAAGGACAAGCTCTTGGGCCGTTGTTATTCGCTCTTCTCTTCAACGACTTTCCTATTCTCTCAACCAATTCTAAATTACTCATTATTCATTTTGTTGACAATGATAATCGCGATACCCTGCAATCAGATATCGATCGCTTCGTGACATGGGCTGCTGACACCTAACCATCAATGCCGAAAAAGGCAAGACTATTACCGTCCGCCGATCCAACATCTCGTCTCCTGTCACTATTGACAATGCCCTCATCAGTGAAGTCTCCGATGCCAAGCTCTTTGGGATTGTTTTTCAATGTAATACCAAGTGGATCCTTCAGACTGACATGATGATCACTAAAGCAAACAGGAACATGTTAATGGTTAGATCACAGTGGTCTTCCGGGCTCCAACGCACATTATTTGGAAAGCATACATTTCCTATGTTTTCTCCGTCCTCGTCTACTACTGGTTGACCCTCTGTCGCGTCCCTGCTTCCGCCATGGCCAAGATACTGAGTATAGAGAAGAGATCCTGCAAATGGGCCAACATTTCTTTCTCCCCGGCATCAGTGCATCAACGTCTGGATAATATTTGTGTGAAATTCTTAAAGAAAGTCGCTCATAATCCAGTCTCCCATCCTCTCGTACCTTTTTCATGTTCCGTAAACCCCTTGATTCTCTTCGACATACCCGTCGACTCTCACCACCTCGTCGAATCCGCCAATCTAATTATAACAATACTATTGCTCGCTTCTCCTTGCTGATAATTGTATTCTCTCTGCATGGTTTGAAAATTTCTATTGTAACTTAGTATCGTTTTGTAGTAGGAAATAAAGTTGATCATTATTATTAGTATTATCATTATTGAGAAAAAATATTTCGAAACTTCATATACTAATAGAAAATGTAGTCAATGTGCTTACTAATTTCATGAATCGGAATTAAGAGTCTCACTTGAGTACTTCATGATGGAAAATGAAATGAGACACTGGACTATCTCACCTGAGTGTGGGATACCTGATTGAATATTGACTAAATGCTGATTAATTGTCAACATTCTAATCCAGAGTCGATCAACAATTGTGACGAAATATATCTCCTTTATATTTTCTATAATCGCCAATTGAATCCCCAGCCGATCGGTGGTTCAACATCTTACCCAACATTTTGTTTTTTCAAAGATACCCGAAGCTTCAGTTTTCAATGTGCTTCATTTTTCTGATCATCTGTGCTTATTGTGACGGGAAATTCTGATCGCATGCACGTACCGCCGAATTGAACTATCGGCCCATAAAATAATCAAATGATATAAAGTGAACATCTTCCGAAGTGGTGTCTGTCCAGAAAGCCACATCCAAGATCTTCATATCCACTTTCTTCTGCTGTAACTCGACACGCCGTTGCTTGCCAACAACTTACAAGACAAGGCTTTCTTTAGGATCGTCGAATCTTGTTGCTCCTCATTTGAACTCTGCACAGCAGAGAAATTCGGCCCACTTCTCCACCATTACGTATTCACAAAGAGTACTTATTCGATTGCCTGTTAGTTTGAGGTATAGTTTAAATACAGGTAAAATGTACTCTCCTTTCAGTTTTGCGTAAGTTAAATACAATATTTACGAAAAGCTTCGTCACGGATGTTTCGGGTCCCAACCCGTCATCATCGAGAACTTTTCGTTGCATTCATTGATACTTTCAAAATCTAAGCATAATATTGTTTGCTGATGATCACTGCCCACCCCCCCCCCCATAATCGGTTCCGCAATCGCATTAAAAAACCTAGTCGATCAGGCAATTATTGCACAACATATAAGAATTTTGCTAAAAATCATCATTAGTCTTAATCATTATGTTTAACTTACTTGCAAATCAATCGTTTTTGGAGAAAGATTGACACCCCACAAAGTCAATAATAAGCGAGCCAATACCCGCGCATCATACATCACTATAGCAGGTGAATTACTGTGTTCTCCTGTTAGAAGGTAACGAAGTTCAGATGGAAGATCTCCAGAATTTTCTAGAAAGGCTATGACGTCGAATACACAGACAAGACAGGGAGTTGAAATGCAAAGTAAGGATATCTCTTCATCTGCACTTGGATGCTTCGTTTTGATACCTTCCCATGAAAGACTGATGGTGCTCATCGACATTAAGTGATGGATGCATATCTGAAATAATAAAAACAGGTAGTAAGATTTGCATGGGCACAGCAGAGATTCTAATTTGATATCATGTACTAATTTTATGTTTCACGAAATATAGATCCATCTACAGCGTGCACATTACGAAATGTATTTTTTTCTTGTAAATTTTGAGAAGTGCTAAGTAATCTCGTGACGATGTCGTGAGATTATGCATCTCGTGTTTTGTCATAAAATACTGTGTAATTAGTTTCAGTCACACAACTATTGAGCATCTTCATTCTACAAGTAGAAAAATACTGCTAATGAGATGTAGTGCAGTACATGTGCATTCAAAATTCAATTACTTAACATCCAAACATTTGCGGGATTAGGGGAACTGTGTGAAGGAGTAGATAAAAGAGTAGAAGGTAGGCTAAGATCAAATGGGCCGATCATCTAAAGTAATGTACTATTACAATTCAGATATCTGAACCTCAGTAAAACTGAGGGCGGTCATTAAATCCAATTATGCGTATTACAACAATATTTGTTTTTTACAATGGAAAAATCCAAAAAAAAAAAACTAAGTATGTTATTTACAATTGAGCATTTTACCGCTCATTTTTAGGACTATCATTGTCAGGACAATGACACCTCCGAAGTTCAATTCAAAAGCAATGAATGACGTCACAGAATCATAAAACGAGGATCTCACTGTCATCAAAATCAAAACCATGGTCCTTTAAGGAACGAGACACACTAACTCTGACCAGTGGATGTCTATTTCCCTCATATTTCGTCGATGTTCCCTGATCCTTCTTCCCCACTGACCGGGCTGTCTCACCTACGCAACACTAGTCACACTGATTACATAGGATACGGTACACAGCACCAAAAGTTTTCAAATCCAAACCTCGCTGTGAGTATTTAGCCACTGAACATAAAGATGAGGGTATCTGGGCCCACTTTCTGTTTCGTTGGCTAGTTTTCACCGACTATCACATCTTTTAAGATCTCACCAGAATTGTGATCGCTGCTGTGACGAGTTACTTTTAAACATCATAAAAAATTGATAAATATGATATAGAATTCAAAAGTGTTGTTGTGCAGCATCAGCAAGCTGCGTCAGTTTTGATAAGAATTTAACACTGCATTACGTGCAGATTGCAGTTTGTCTTTTTCATTCTGTGATTAAGCAACGTAGATTCTAAACAACGATATGCGTATACAAGGTGTGCCTTGAAAGGGGCAAAAATTCAAATCGCGTAAACATGTCTACCAATTTGAATCTATACCGATCATGAGAAGTCGAATCCAACATCTATCAAAAAAAAATTATTAGGAAACCATGTAAACAAGATAGTAGTTGTTTCAGTGTTACTGCGGAGAAGGAATGTCCTCCGTGGTGCAAAGACGCTGTAGTCAACACAAGACAGGGAAGAAGGAAGAACAGCTGCATCCAATGTCCTTCCAGCCTCCTCTTAGACCATCGTCAGAAGCTTCTGACGATGGCCTAGAGGAGGCTGAAATTAATAAAGGTATTAACATTAAAACAACTACCATTTTGTTTGCTTGGTTTCCGAACAAAAAAATGAAAACCAAGCCTATTCAACATATCAAAAAAGTTGCAAAAATTCACGATGCTCAAAATGTCCACCATGGACATCGGCACATTCTTGTCGGCACACTGTGGCACACAGGCATAAGTTCCTGTCATCGATCTCTTGACAGGCATCTGTGACGTAGGAGCGGAGTTGAGAAATGTGAGGTTTTCGTCCTTTACAACGCCCCAAAAAAAAAGTCATCGGAGTTAGAGAGCGAGGAGGCCAAAGGATGCTACCACATCTCCCGATCCACTTTCCTGGAAAAGTGTCATTCTGACACTCACTGCAAAATGCGCTGGTGCTGAAAGTACAGCTCATTGAAGTTGTTCAATGACATCTCAGCAATCGCAGGATTGGAGAATTTGAAGGTACACCTCAGCCGTCACAGATCTTTCAAAAAATACTGGCCCAAACACACCGTTGCTTAACATACCGGCCCAGACGGATAAGACAGGCTGCTACAGCACATTTGTTGATACCATGTGCGGATTTTCAGGGACAGTTATGTCTTTACGTGACCTGATAGTTTGACTATCTCAAATCTGGGTGAATTTCCGACAACATGAGCACAGCAAACTGCAAGCGTCGTTCAGCATAAGGTGCTGCAACAGTCTGGGTCGGTAGTTTCAACTCAACTTCCTCATCAGTCTCCAAGTAGAGCTTAGATAAATTTCCAACTACTATGAGGCTCTTCTTGTTGAATTATTCGGACTTTGTACAAATGTTTGGGCCTCTAGCTCCTCGTTTTATGTTATTGAAACTTATCGATGGCGTCCTGACTTCGGTGCATTCTCTACCGAACGGTCTTTTCAAATTTATCTCGAATGCGATAAATAGCAAATCTTGATGGAGGATTGCTGTGAAAGGCATCTCTCCATTCCATTCGCACCTTTTCAGCATTCTTGTTTTTCCAAAAGGATTTCAAAATCCATTTTCTCTGATCATCTTTTAGATGACCTGACATGACAGAAGCAGCAAATTCAAAAAAGCTTCAAGCTTGTTTAATTCACTTCAAGTCAAACTAACAGTGTTTGATTCAAATCAAATTAATTGAACATATCCATGTACGTAATGTCAGATTGGTGCTATATCTTGTCCATGATAGATTTCAAAATTCCTTTGCCAATGGAATGCTACTGCATAGACTTCTAAATGATAGTAGCAATTACTTCGAAGTCTATGGCTCATGTTCGACAGATCATGGATATCCATCGACTGATTCAGGTGTAAATCGCCAATAGAACGGTCAACATAGATTTCCTAGGGCAAAATCAACTGTTAGCCTACTTTTGAAACACCTTGTATATTGGTAATGGACTACGTCATTGACAAGCCTAATTCTTGAGTTTATCATACTGCACCGTATTTTTGTAGCTGTGCCTGCAACATCATCATGGTTGCACAGTACAGTACATGTAGTTAAAGGATTTCAAAAGCTTCGAAATTCCAGGACTACTAAAACATCCTGGGATTTCGTATTGCAAAATTTGATAGGAATCCCCCAGTTAAGTAATATCAAATTAAATCACTTTCAATCAGCTTAATCATGTTTTAATCAATTTATGACAATCTCAAGCACATGTCAAATCATGTAACAAAGGAGACTGACCATGTTAATAATATGCCGTTGTGTTTTAATGAGAAATCATTTCATTGCTTTCAGATGGCTCCTAAATATTTCCAGACCTTGTACAAATATTGATCAAGTGGATATTGACAACTGATTTTGTGATAATAATATTTTCTTATTCCGAAACTCAGCACTCTGCAAATTTTCAATTTTACTCTCACTTACTTTAGTTCAGTCTCGAACCTTACCTGATATTCTGGCGATTCGTTATCATCGATCATCACGAAATGAGACGGGACTGATTCAGGGGTGTACACAAGAGATCCTTTAGACAGAAAAGTGAGCAGATCATCCACATGCAACTGATCGATATCAACAGCAACCTTTTCACCATCTTGTTCACGTTTGACTGCTACAGCAAGTAGTTCCTCTTTGAAGTCGGAAGGCATCCACAATCGCAAATGTGGTGGCATTGTTTTGATAGATGCGACTGGCTTATAACTGAAATAGTAGAGTATGCATCTAGATTGCGACAATAGTACATGCTCATTTGAAGCAAATTTTACTGTGTAGAAAGGAAATAGGCCCATTTGAATCCAGGTGGTGGTCTACCAATGGCTAATAATCAACCATTGAAACAAACTAAAACTTGCTCTCCCACTGATTTCAGGATATAAATACTTTATCTGCGAATATCATAAGCTTTAGGGTCCATATTTGTTACGAGCGGAAGGCGAGGCCCTTAGTGTTACGAAGTTCTATTAATGGATTTTCAATTTAATGATGGATAAATCGCAAATGATCTACCACAGAGTAATGATACATCACCAGGAAGGAAAGAAAGCTTTGCTTTGTTCCAAGACCAACTTCTTCCAAGGTTATTTTTGATAATAAAGAAGACCATGAAGAATATTGAGTACAAGAGCAATAACCAAGGCAAGTTATTCAAAAGCGGAACGGTATATCCAATATGATAAAGCATTGATTGAAAGTACAATGTTGAGAATGTTTGATTTAGACAATCGTGAGGGAAATCTATTACTATACTCGAATCATCTTAGCTTAATCAATATTCAATCCTGTGTTTCTAAGCCGTGGTCCATGCGGCCACCCAGTGAGCAATGAGATACTTGTTGGGTTCCATACGCATGAAAGAGGTAAAGGGGCCAAGGTTACACGGGTTTGCTGGTTTATTCAAACAGCATTAACATGATGCTATTATTCAGAGAGAAAAACTAAGAAATTACTCCTTTTGATTCGCTCAGGCAGCAGATCAAGGCGCGGAAGACCGTCAGGCAAGAAAGAAAACATTTCCGTTTTTCATCTCCGACACGGGGCATTTGAGAATTCCATTTGAGGTCCAGATGAGGAATAACAGGTAGTTTTGTCATCACTCGACTGATAGACATCACTCCATTGATAGACAAGCAGCTGTAGTCTTCTCCAACTGCGTCTACATTATTATGAAGATCGCTGGCTGCCGAAAGAGTCGTAATCGTGCGAATGAGAGCAGCTTGGTTGAAGTTCAGGAGCTTGAGTGGGCTTTTGTGTATAAGGTGTGTGTTCGTAGTGTCCTGACGTATGGAGCAGAGACGCGGCATTGAAAATCGAATCTCTCCAGATATTAAAAGTCAAAGAAAGACGGATGTTAAGATTGATGTGCATTGTGACCCTGAAGGAAAGAATCTACAACCAGGGGATAGCAAGCAGACCGAAAGTGAATGACCTGGATGAACATCTGAGACCTATGAGACTTGCATGTGGTACGGACATGTCATGCGTCGAGACGAGGTGACAACCACAAGGAGTTGGCTACAAAACAGAGATGAATGGAGAAGTAAAGAAGTGAAAAGACTGGCCGAACAATAAAACAGTAGGCATAATAAAGCGGATTGACTGATAGATTGAAAAGGACAGCTGATATGATTTAACAAATAGATGACTGAGTAGCATCCCAGCTCAACTACAAAAGCAAGTAGGCTCCTCCTCTCCCTCACGACATTGTATTTCGTAAAATCCACTTTCAGCGCAATTTCGTACAAGAATAGAAGCAATCCTGATTCGCACAGAGAGTACTTGCGTTTGAAGCTGACGCAATACTTGCAGTCCTCTACAAAGGCTTTGCTCTCAAATCATCAAGGTTGAGACTCACATTGAGCAATGTTGTGTAATAAAAGCCTCGAATGATAAGAGAATTTGTCATTTTTTTCTTAAAATGCTGTCAAATGACGTTTTTTCAATTACTCATGATGTTCAAAAGAAAAATATTGAGGTAATTACAAGAAATTCCAAAATCGGAGGGGGTGGAAATGAGAAAGGTGAGAAACACTGATATAATTTATAGATCCTGTGAAAATGTCGTTTAATGTCTGATGACATAATTTACTTCACGAATATTAAAAGTCAACCTTTCTTTATCAGCACCGACGTCATTGTTGAGAAAGCACTGTTCGATTATTAATGAAGCTACATGTAAATGTTTAGCATGTTGCCTTTATTGTCTTTCATTTTTGAAAATGAAAACCGTCAAATTTCAATTTCGCACAATAAATACAAATGCCCTATCGGCACAGACAGGAAACTAAAATTATGCGTTCAAAGAATTAGCACCAAAGCAAATATAGCCCATCCACAGAAAGTTATGAAGCTTTGACTCACTATTGCCCTACGATAACAGGAAGATAGTCAATCATCATATGTGCAAGTTCTATTCGAGACAATGCAAAAGCAATTCAAGAACTTTTTGAATTAGAATAACTTTGACCTTGAATGACTTTGATAATGAGCAAGAACTTTGACAGTGCGAAACCGTAGATTGTTTCTACACGACACTACAGCTAAACTTTTAATTTTGCAACTTGTTTATAGCCTATTACCATTATAACTCATGAGATGAAGTTGCGTAAATGGTCTGAATGTGACTAAATGAAGAAGAGCATAAGGTAAAACAATTTAGAGATGTGTCAGTGCCCGGAGAGTTCAATAGCAGATAGGCATGCCTGCCATATTTTGCGATAAATTTTAACCAATAATTCAGCTTTCCAACTTTCTTACTGCTGCATCCCCAGAAGGCATGGTAGATTCAACCAAACGTCAATATATTATCATAAGCAGTGACATATCACAAGTAATGCAATGTCTTTTAAATTCAAACATAGTTAGTAGTATAGCAACATCTAAGATATGATATAAGAAGTGCTATGTCAAGAGGAACACTAGGTCATAGACTGTCAATCAGGCAAGATATCAACACACAACTTGTTAGATATCTCTACAACATAACACATCGCCCCTCCCAAAAATAAAAGATTAAACCCATTAATTGAAACCATGACGTTCCGTTTCCCTCCGATTCCTTTTAGGATACCGTGCACTTAGTCTGTCACCGGGACGATACTCGTTGTCTGCAGACCTCGATTCTATACTCGTATTGTCAGTGTCATTAATGGAATGTCCAATCATGCAGCGTTTTAAGTGATAGTAATTTCTCTCGATTATTTTTAAAGTTTTACAATGTCTTAATACAAAACACCATTTACCGCGTTGTCCTATTATTTGCTGTATTTATTCCGCGGACTCGAGGAAGGATTTTTGCCATAACTTTATCTCCAATATGATAGCATCGTACATTATCCGTTTTTTTGCTTCATCCGCATTTGAGAATCTCTGATCTTTTGATGAATGCTATTCAAATGATTCTGCATGGAAATTATGTATTCGCATGAAGTATAATTCCTGCTTTTTGCCTGAATTTTATCACATAAAGGGGTCGTCATTTTTCTTCCAAATACCACTTCATAAGGTGTAAACTTCAGAAGGCTATGTTCAGTGCACCTTAGCGCCATTTCTACAGTTGGAAGTACCTCAGTCCAATTTTTCTTCTTTGAGGTGGACGTAGAAAACAGCATATCTTTTACAGTCCGAAATAGTCGCTCAATCAAAGAGTTTCCGTGGGGATAGTATGGTGATGATTTTGTTCTTTTGATTCCAAAAATTTCGCAAAGTTCAAATATAATTTTATTTTGAAATGAAGTTCCCGTCTGAATGAATCGTATCAGGTACTCCAAAACTGTGATCCAATTCTTATAAAGAGCGTCAGCTACTTCAATAGCCGTACATTCTTTCAGCGGTATCAAAGTCACGTATCTTGAAAAGTTGTATATGATTCCCAAAATATACCTTTCACCACGCCGACCACTTGGTAATGGTCCAGTTAAATCTATGGAAATCTTTTGAAAAGGATAACTTGCTTGTAATGATTCTACACTATGCTTTTTGATTGGGGCACTCTTTCTGACCAGGCAACTTCTACAGTTTCCGATTATGAGTTTAACATCCAATTCCATTTCAAACCAATAATACTTATCTCTAAGTAGCTTCAATGTCTTGTTCACACCAATATGAGCAAAGCTTTCGTGGGTTGATTTTATGAGTTTTTTCTGGTATTTTCTGGAATTATCAATCTGTAGTTATCATTTCCATCCAGAAGATAGAACAAACCACCACGGAATCGTAATTGTGACCGCTTCTTCCACAGAGTAATCGCCTCCACTCCACAACTTTGCAGCTCCATTGGTTCTCTTTCATCAATCGGTTTACCTTTCAAAAGTTTAATTACTTCCTCCAAGTTTTTATGACTACATTGATTACATTCTCTTCTAGTAGAACGATAGTTTTACAGAATGATTCATCGCTGTTTATATGTGCAATGTGTCTCACTTTAGGTTTGTCTTTTGGGTCCGCATGTTTAAGTTCACATTGTTGACATTGTGGTAAACGCGACATAACATCAGCGTTGACATGATCAGCCCCACGTCGATATTGTACCTCCATATCGAAAATTTCCAGCTCTTGTCTCCAACGACAGTATTGACTCGTATTAGGATTTTTCCAATTCAACATCCACGTCAAAGCTCTGTGGTCCGTCCTCACAATAAATGTTCGTCCGAGCAAATAGTTTTTAAAATGATATACGAAATTGCGTACTGCTAATAATTCTTTCCTTGTAATGCAATATTGTCTCTGCGTTTGAGTAAATTTTTTGGATGCATAGGCAATAACTTCTTCCTTTCCATTTTGAATTTGCGATAGAACAGCTCCCATGCACTCATGCGAAGCGTCAGTATCAAGAACAAATTTATCACTTTTCGTTGAATATGCCAAAACGGGTGCTGTTGTCATAGCAGTTTTCAATTGAATGAATGACTCGTTACACTTATCATTCCAATCGATTGAAGTTTTCCTTTTGCTTTTGTTGTTCCAAATTTGTTTACACAAACTTTCCAGAGGTGCCACCAACTGAGCGTAATTTTTAATGAACTGTCTACAGTGCCCGCACAATCCTAGCCAAGATCGCAATTCTTCTGCTGTCGAAGGTTTTTTGAAATTCAAAATTTTCTCAATTTTCTTTTCATCTGTCTTTGTACCATTCTTTCCAATAGTATAACCCAAACATGAAACCTCTGTCTTAAGAAATTCGCATTTTTCTGGAGATAATTTCAAACCTGCTGAACGTACCCTTTGAAAAATTGTTCGTAATCGTTGCACTTGTTCTTCTAAAGTTTTCGAGAATACTAAAATGTCATCCAGATATATTAGACACTGATGCCAATTCTCCTTATCGAATACTTTGTGCATCAATTTTTGAAATGTACTTGGGGAAGTGGAAAGTCCCATCGGCATTCGAACAAATTCCCAATGATTTGTTTTCGTGCTGAAAGCCGTCTTCTGAATATCACTTTCGAGCATTGGCACGTTATAATATCCAGAGGAGAGGTCAAGAGTAGTGAAATATGCTGATCCATGAAGCGTATCTAATAAGTGTCTTGTCTCTGGTATAGGAAATATTGGTCTTTTAGTTATTGCGTTTAATTTCCGGTAATCCACTGTAAGTCTGATATCGCCATTCTTTTTCGGTACTACTACCAACGGTGCATTCCATGGAAATTCGCTTTCCCGTATTAAGCCTTTATTCTGTAAGTCATGTATCATTTCTTCAACTTTATCTTCTAACGGAATAGGAACACGCCTGTAAGCATATGCAATAGGTTTTTCATGTCCGGTATCAATTTCATGTTTCACCATATCAGTTAATCCAATATCATGCTTGCTCACACTGAAAATATCCACAAATTCTTTTAAAAGAGGAATTAGCAGTTCTTTTTCTTTTTCACCAATTTCGTCTATTTGTTTTTTAAATTTCAATTCTAAAATTTTCCAACGTTTATCTGCATTCATCTCACTCATTTGGTTAAGACACTTTCCACCACGTGAGTTGTTTTTCTAACTCGATGTAACTCCAATGAAACTTCCTAACTTTATACCCTTATGCAATTTTACACCATCCTCAAAAGTGCATATTCGCACAGGGACATGTTTCCTGTTGTCAATTTTAACCATTCCTGTAGCTGTTATCCAATTTCTCTCACCCAAATCAGCCACATTTGGTTCATAGAGACCCTCTAGTCCCTCATTTAGATCAACATAACCACGTATCATATATTCTCCAGCTTCATGTAGTGTCACTGTATCGAAACATTTAACATCAAAGCCTAAATTTTGAACATCATCACTTATGTCACGAGTCTTTTGTAAAATCAAATCTTCTGCCTGATCTCGACTCTCAGAGCAGGCCACGCTTAGTTTTCCAACTTCAAACCACTGCGACTCACACTCGGAATTTTCAGTTGTTGTATCAACGGTACCTCGACATTGTTTACCCAAGCACAATTCTCAGGAGGATCTACTGCTATTTTCAGCTTTTTCATGGCTTGAAATCCCAAAATCAGATTTGGATATATTTTGTCAACAATCCAGAACTTACAGTACCTCTCTTGATCACGTATTTGAACGTTCAGCTTAACCCAACCGTCGGTATGCATTCGTGAATCATTCGCACATTTGATAAATTTATTTGCTTTTATTATTCTGCTTCCAGAAATTCCTGTTCTCTTGACGAACTCTCTATCAATAACATTGATGTTTGCTCCAGTGTCCAAAAACAATATTGAATCGCGCCCCTCGCATTTACCCTCGATCAATGGCTTATTTTTCGACTTCTTTGATTTTTTCTTAATTGTCTTGGTTACATGTGGATAAGTGCTCGAACCGTTTTCCACTTTTTATTCCCTTGAATATACTCATACAAATCATTAATGTCATCTGGATAGACCTTTTCGCTTTGATTTCTTCTCGTCTTGACTTCAGCTTCACCTTTTGAGATATTGTCGTCATACATAGTCATTGCATGGATCTCCGCGATCACATCCATTTCCTTAATACTGCATTCACTTTCCGTTTGTGATTCGGAAGTGTCATCTCATACATCAGCTGAGTCCCATTCGGTATTTTCCTGCACTTGTATCTTCCGAAAACGTCGCGGTCTGGTTGAATTTTGTAACCTGCAATTCGATGAATTATGTCCGAATCGTCCACAATGTTTACACTTATTGTTTTCACAGAATCGAGCCACATGTCCTTGATTTCCGCACCTCCAACAAATTATTTCTTGTCGTTGAGGTCTTGTTCTGGACCTATTGAATCGTATGTCCTTGTGTCTACTTTGCATCACTTTGTTGGCATCATCTCTTTGCCAAGCGTCATTATTTTGCCGCGTAATATCGGCATAAGATCGTCTCGGAGTAACACTTGTATTTTGTAAAATTGTCACGATGTAACTAAGCTGCTTCTGTACCATAGTCAATTGGTTTTGCAATTTTTCAATCGCAGCATTTTGCACACTTTCCTCCAATTCAGCTTTTCTCACATACGTCGATGCATTTGTTTTCTTCTCTTTCTTCACGAGATTGTATGCCTGGTCAAGAGTATCAACTTTCAGGGCCAGTTAGGGCCAGTTTCAGTTCTTCATTTCTTAATCCTTTGGTGAACGCATCAATAAGGTGTTTCTCTATTTGCTCTGAGCTCATACTTTTTAAAAGTTTAAACCCTTCGATTCTGATTTCCGACAAGAATTCTCGCAAGGACTGATCACTCTTCTGCTTACATGCAAATAATTTCACCAGCGGAGTTAACTCAGATTCTTTGGGTAGGAATAGTTCCATCAATTTGGTTTCGATCCACTCGAAATTGTTTTCATTGTCCTTGAATTCGAGTTGCCCACATAATTCGAAGCGCATTTCATCCGACAATGTATTGAAGAGAACAATGATTTTAGTCTCGTTCTTCGTAATTCCAGATATCTTGAAATAGTGTTTTAATTTTTCCAAATGTGATTTTATGTCATCATTTTTGTCACATTGGTGAGGAACAGTAATCGAGTCTTTGTGGAGTAACTTTTGCAGCAAGTTTTCCAATAGCTGACACTGCTCGCTAACGCCAATTGTTGCATCCCCAGAAGGCATGGTAGATTCAACCAAACGTCAATATATTATCATAAGCAGTGACATATCACAAGTAATGCAATGTCTTTTAAATTCAAACATAGTTAGCAGTATAGCAACATCTAAGATATAAGAAGTGCTATGTCAAGAGGAACACTAGGTCATAGACTGTCAATCAGGCAAGATATCAACACACAACTTGTTAGATATCTCTACAACATAACACTTACCAATGGCAATGTCATGCCTTTATTAGAAACGCAGCATTTTATGCTACATGTACATACATTTCGATGTTTAAACGTTAATCAATCAGATTTAATAAAGATGCAAAGAGGAATAGATGATTTACTGCTATACGAATATAGCTAAATATAAGTTTAAATTTGATTTAAGAATTCAGAAATTATATATATGAAACTATAGTTCATCCGAAAGCGAGCGATCTGCAAGCGATTGCGCTTTGAGAAATTTATCATCGTTATTGTAAATTCATGTTGTGAAGACGCTTTGGTTCTTAACTTAGCATAACTATAAATTCACATTTTTTTGCTTTTAATTTAATTAAACGATTCGCAAAATTTCAGTGTCTCAACTGACAAAAGATCTGAAATCTTGTCGCAATTGCACTTTTTTATTATTACTGCAGAAAAGCCAAATTATGGTTTGCTTTCATTTTTTTGTCAAAACACGAAGACAGTTTGTATAACGGCAGCTATTCGTGAAAAGCTTTGTAAATCGACTCATTAAATAATGAAGCACTAAATGTGAGCTTGTAATAATATTTTTTGATGCACAATCGCGTGCGATTTGACACCTAATTTATTGGGGGGGGGGGGGCGAGAGGCATTATTCGGACACATCAACACTCAAAGACCTAAGCCTTTCATGCCCTCAGAGACTTCAGGGAGTGGAGCCCCTCAGGTTGCTGAGCAGGGTTGCGACAATGTTGATGAAATCACCTAATTATCATGGTAATTACCACGTGTGCAAGTTACATCAATATGCTGACTGATGTTAGCATGAGAAGGTAAACTGGACATGGGAAGTATGTTTGAGCGATCGAGTGCAGCAGTGGGAAGCAGAGGTTTATAGAACTTCAGCAGCGGGACTGAGACTAGGATTTGAAAGGAGCGGTAATTTTCGGACCTCTCCGGATTACTGATGTATGCGGCAGTCCCAACCCATTCGATTCTCAATGCGAATTATAACTTGCAGCAGATTATCACTTACATGTTTCTCTGTAATGGTCTTTTTAAAACGATGGAAATTTCACTTTTTAGCTGAATTTTCTAAAAAAACTTAAATTGGGAGAAGTGAATAACGTGCATATCTATCCAAATATCATGACTAGAAATTACCGTAACCATCCAAGTAGGTTCCTGGACATCCTTCGTTGGTTGTGTCAGCCACCAAAATGCTAACCATATGGGTTGAACCATTCACAGATATGATGGTACATGTACGTGCGCCAGCACTAGAATTTGAGCATGCTCAGACGATGCTTCAAAGAAACAATCAAGCAAAATTAAGCTAAATATTTTTGACCTCGGAATGAATTAACTCCTGAATTAGCGAGCGTCGTCATGGAAAATTGACTACCATCTAATGACATTAGACATGAAAATTTAGCTTATTATAGCGGTGATCAGCTACAACTGGCCATTGAAGAAATTAGTTGCTGCAGTTAGATCCATCGTGTCAATATCGTTCTTTCTAATCAAATTTCGACGGCATTTACAAGATGTTTGAACTATGTTAAGCTGGATTTACAATGGCGTGTGTTCGACTATCGTGTGTCACATTTGCCTCGCGAGTTTTACACGTTCGTGAGTGTGCTTACACGGGTAGGTTTAGGTAAAAACATTGACGTTAAATGTATTTCTCTTTTCCATCGCGTGTGTTATAAAATTTGCTCAACACACGCGAGATAAATTTAGTTTATCTTTCTCTGAACACACGCACACAATTTTCAAGGCAAAACATGAAGAATGAAATGAGATTGAAACAATTGGCAGAAGACGAACTACTTCTTGCTGAGGCACAACCGCATGACCACTTGCACAAACCATCCTGCAAGCATTACAAAGATTTTATGAAACGTAAGGAGGCTTTGAAAGCAATCGCAATGATACCGGGGAGGTCAGCGGAGGACGTCCAACATCGTTTCGAATATCTGAGGAGAGGGTTGGGACGCATTATAAAAGCTGCCGCGACAAGAAGTGGTCAAGCCGCCCAGAAGAAGTTGGAAGATGAAAATTCTGTCTGGGGAAGCATGTTTTGGCTGAGCCCATTCATTTCAGTCAGAGGCAAGACAGCAAGCATGGACAAAAATGAAGATAACGAATGTGCTGAATTCACTGAATTTTTTGCCGTTCACATATGCTGGCCTGACCCACCAAACGCCGCTGTCGTCGCCGTTTTGGTAGTCCATTCGCTTTTAGAATACACTGAACAGCAATCTTCAGACAATGTAGCTTCGGGTTTTCAGTCGCGTTTTCATTAGACTCCATCACACACGCAAATGTAAACGACAGGATGAATGAACAATGTAAAAATATAGCGTGTTTTATTCCCATGTATTACTAGCGTCTGAAAGTAATACATTCCTAAGGAGTTTCTGAATAGTGTAAAATATGCACACTGTATATCGTGTAACACACACCATTGCAAATTCAGCCTTACCAGGCATAATAACAGCATAACAACTGATTCTATGCATCTATGCTCATATCAACATCATTGATTGAGGTTTACCATAGTCTTATTTAATGATTCCGAAGAACAAGTAGCATCCAAGTCAATAGATAGATTACAGTACACCAATTAAAAATTTGCCAACTTGAAGAAATACTTTCATGTACAAGGTGCGTTTTCGTAAAACATCCGCTGGTAATTGACATGATAATGTAATTTTTTTCATTACCGGTAGCTGCTGGTGTTAACTACCATCGACACAACTCTGTTTCTGAGGGTTGAATGATCGATCATATTGTGTAATTGGATAAGTCATGAATCATTATGGCTAGAAAATATCAGACAAGGTCGACAATCACAAAAAATGAAAGCAAGTGACAACGAAACAAGTGATAATCGATTAGTGTATCAAATCCACTGAAACTATTCGCGCTCAGCTCTTAGAATACATGGCGTTTGATAATTGAAGATTCTGAGATTTATTCTAAGAATTCTTAGTGGAATAAAATAATACTTAATCATAGATCCGTCAAATTTCACAATTTCTCCTGCTAGCATTTCTCACACATCATATTTTTATATGTTGATCATTTACGAGTAATACCCAGGGCATTAAATAGCAAGAATTCCCGGGTATTAGACGATTTTTACTGAAGGATCTATAAAATATAGGCCTATATAGAACATGAATGTACAATGTCATAATGGCACTTACCCATCTCTATGAACAACTTCTGCATTATTGGTGAATTCAAATGATAACTGATTGATATCATGATTTGACACTTGAATCTTGACATCATCTTCATCCGGCCAGTCGGAGTCAATAGAATCTTTTGATATGTCTTGCTTCTTGGTAGGTCTCTCTTTCATTGGAGAACATCTTTGTTCTATCGACTGCTCAGACGGCGATAAAGAAATCTTGATAACTTCATACGCGAAGAAGCGCAGCTCTGCCAAGCGTCTACCGTTATTGACTGTGACTCCAGTGAGATTAATGTAGTCTACGGTGGAATGGGAAACTTTCCCTTTAAAAGTTCCTTCTCTAGTTTTGACGATAACTATCACATTCTCTTTAAAAATCTTCATCTGAAAAATAGGAAAACTTCAATTATGCTGCATGCGAAGCTATTGATAATGAAAATAATTTGAATGATAATTCCAACAAGACCCATAAAATCATCTAAAGAAATTTCTTTCCATCTACGCATCGTACAGCAGAACATCCGAATTCGATCCTAGGAATAACTGAACTCTGAGCGAGCAGCTGAGACTCCGTTATTTCCCGCTTGACACAAAACTGAAGAGTCCCTGGGACTCGGTTGATTCAAAAATTCTCATCATGCTTTTCCTATCAAACTTCCTTACATAATCTGTCAAAATTTGCACTGTGCAAAAAGAATTCCTCCGGTTCCACCCCCAATAGTACAATCAATACAACATGCTTAAGCAAAAATAGCATTCATTCGTTTTACTGGTATTTCGTTTCCGACCAATACCAGCTAAAATAATATAGTTTCTCCGAGCCAAAGGAACTCAGGTCTGTGAGGTGTAAAAGCGAACAAAATACCACGAGTTCATTGCATGGATCATTTTTAATATTAATGTTCCTCAATATTCCAGTTTTTTCTTGCAGGCAAATACAGTTTATTTCAGTCTGATGTCAATCAATCGATACATCTCTTCTCACATGTCTTTTTATTCATGCCTATTATTGAGCTGCTGAATTGACACTCTCGTCGAGTAAAAGGTCAATGTGACAGCGACTCCATAAACTACGCAAACATTCCTAGTCCCATGCAACGAGCTGGCTATTGTAACGCACTTGAGATTTCATATTTACATGTATGTCTTCTTTGGAGGCTAAATAAAGTCAACACATTAATTAAAAATGGGTCACGAGATGCTTTCCATATAGTTTTGCGTAGCGGAAAATGATTTTTTGAAACTCTGCGCTATACGAAGATATATCAGGTGTAGTCAGGTATTGATCCATTCAACGCGTCGGTCATGGCAAAAATAAAAATGCGGTCCTACTTGAAACAAAATACAGCCTTAGGTGTTCATTTTTCATCCATATTTTGGACCGCTTTGATTACTCAGTCAAGCTTCTTCGAAGCAGAAAACCAGTTTCAAAAAAAAAATATGGAAAATTGACTTATTCCTCAGCTATCCTGCCACTTGTTAACGATGTCATGACAACAGAATTATGATAGAAAATGATCTCATCTACATCAAATGAATTTCACATATCTGTATAGAGAATCGGATATAGATAGGAAAGTCAGCATTTTTTATGAAAAATTTCGCCATTGCCTATCATTTATTCCACAGGACTGTCTCAATGACATCAAGAGATAAGCCTTGGATTACACCTTACCTTAAGTCTCTGAAAACACGACGTTGGAACGCTTATCGTGCTGGTGACTATCAATCATCTCTATATTATTATTATTATTATACAGGGTGAGTCAAAAAAAACGTTATTTACCTTTTGTGGGATATCTATTATAAGTTACAATAAAATGCAACAACAGGCGGTTATGAACATTGAAAAAGCTGCTCCTCACAAGCTGTGGTTACAACAGCGACTCAAACTGAGCACCTTCCTGCTGAATGCAAAGAGAGCATCGTCGAACAAATGAGTCATAGGCCTTCATGCAGGCGTTAGATGTGAAAGAAGTAATTTCCTCTCGAATGCAGGCTGTCAGTTCTCTCGTATTTCTTGGCAGTCGCGCATACACTCGGTCTCTTAACGCTCCCCACAGGAAGAAGTCGCAAACAGTAAGGTCTGGAGAACGGGGTGGCCACTCAACTGGTCCTCTTCGACCAATCCACCGACTCGTCAGATTTTCGTCGAGGATTCTTCGACTTGCGTTGCTGTAGTGGGGAAGGGCTCCATCCTGTTGATAGAATCTGCTCTGGTTTTCGTTTCGTCGCAAGAAGGGAATAACATGCTGTTTCAGAACATTGCAGTACCGATCGCTGTTCATCGTTAGTTCACTGATGTCGTAACTCAGCACTCCAGTATGGTCTATCATGGCCCATACAGTGACAGATCTCCGGTCATGAAGCTTTTCGACGAAAGCTTTAGGGTTCTCAGTGCTCCAGTAGTGCAGATTGTGCTTATTTGCAGTTCCATTCACATGAAAGACAGCTTCGTCGGAAAAAACTATTCGGAGATGGAATTGAGGATGCTGAAGTGAGGAATTGAGGATCCATTGACAGAATTCGAGACGTCGGTCGTGATCGTCATCTGAGAGTTCCTGGACGAAGGTTGGCTTATAGGGATGATACTTTTTCTTATGAAGACAGCGAACGACGCTACTTTGCGAGACTCCAAGCGTGTTGCTTATGCGACGCGTAGAAACGTTCGGGTCATCTTCAATTATCGGCTTGATGGAGGTAAAGATATCGTCACCTGTAGCCGTCACTGGACGACCACTTCCATTTTCACGCTTATTCATATCCCCATACGTAAGGAATTTCTTCATCCAACGATGGACTGTCGGTGGAGGTGGGGCTTCCTCATGAAATTCATCCATGTATTTTCTCCTTGCTTCGGACACATTGTTGAATGTAACCGCCCATGCAACAAGCCTTGCCTTCCTTTCCATCATAGTTTGGCATGAATGAAGCACTAAATGAATACTTGTACATACACTTGTATAAACTATGTACAGAAGCCATTCGTTCGATGATATGAATTCGAATTTTTTGAACTTAGAGCATTGATTTGGTGCTTGGATATGGAAAATAAAACCATAGAAATTCAATCAGTCAACTTGAGAAAGAAATCAGAATGACAATTCAGATAGATTTTTCACAAACTTCAAATAACGTTTTTTTTGACTCACCCTGTATATTATTATATTATGATTCAGTCCTTTTTGAAAGATCGTTTTCAGAGGGTCGCTACCAATGGTGTACAAGCTTCGTGGAAAGCTGTTTCCAGTGGAGTCCCTCAAGGGTCTATCTTGGGGCCTCTGTTGTTTGTCACGTACATTAATGATCTTCCTCATCTGACAAATACCAAAATCATAGCTTACGCGGACGACATATCTCTCGTTCACCTGTCAGAATCGTCTTCCTCTTCTGTCTTTCAAGATGACATTGATATTTTTGTCGAGTGGGCTCAGAATAAGAAACTCTGCATCAATGAAGCAAAAACCAAGAGTCTCACTATTTCAGGCAGACCGACCTCTTCCTCTCCCACTCATATTCATGTGAATGGCACTGTCATTGAAGATGTTCCTTCTCTCAAAATTTTGGGAATGTTTTTCTCCTCCGATAACAAATGGGACGATCAATTTGATTTCCTGTACAAAAAATGTTGCCGGTCCCTATCATTAGTTAGACGGATTTGGTATAACTGTGGGCAAGGCGATATTGTTTGGCAGGCCTACGTTGGTCTTGTTTTTACCCATATTTCTTTCTGCTGGCCCGTTATTTGCGACCTAAAGAAGTCACATGTGAAAAAACTTGAACGACTTGATCGCGTTGCTCGTCGTTGGGCCAATATCAATTTTAAATGTGATTTTCATCAAATGCTTGATAACATCTGTACACGACTGATTCGTAAAGTTTCTAGGTTTTCTGCATGCCATCCTTTATCTGAATTTTTCATTGTCAGATCCACTGATTCCCAAATCAGATCTCGGAGAAAATTGTTATGCTTTCAACGGAGATCGTCTGTTTACAACAATTCATTTATAAAGTATTCGAAATTTTCATGATTTGTGAACCATGCCATATACCGCTCGTTGTATTGGTGAATAAAGTCTCTTTATTATTATTATTATACTGAGCTGAAAATCAAATGCAAAGAGCACATTGCTAACAGCAAGAAATGGTGGTACAAAAAGATTAAAACCCGAGATCAACATCCGTGGTCAATAGTAAAGGAAATTTCTGGAAAAGTTGTTCGAAATCCTCTCACATCTCTTGTCGCAGATTTTGACAATATTGCTGACTGTGTTAATGCTATCAATCAAGAATTATCATGAGAATCTCATAATCCTGAAGAGTTTGTTTTTGACAACGTTGATGACGGTCTATGGCTGCCCTTGGCGAGTGTTGAAGATATTTATTGCTCCCTTGAAAACTTGAAGATCTCTAAAGCAACTAGATCTGACGGAATTTTGAAGAAATTTTACAAGCTAGCGAGCCCGATTATTGCCAAACCTATCTGCAACATTGTGAACTCGTCAATAATCGAAAGAAAAGTTCCGAAGTCATTCAAAACATGTGCGATCTCACCCATTCCAAAGACGTCACCAAAAATCAATCAATTGCGTCCAATAAGTATACCCAGTGTACCGTGTATGATCCTCGAAAAACATGCATTAAATTCAGTTAAAGATCTCTGCATCTCATGTATACCGGCTTCTCAATTTGCTTATAAACCGAAATCGAATACAACATCTGCTCTTATCACATTGCACCACAATATCACAAGTATGCTTGACAAAACTGATGTTTCAGCATGTATTCTGGTAAGCTATGACTTTTCAAAGGCATTTGATTTGATTTCACATCGCATCCTATTAGAAAAATTGCTTTATCTCGGTTTCCCATCTGGATTCTTGAAATGGTTGGAGAATTATCTCACAGATCGCTTTCAATTCGTGAGAATAAGGAATTGTCAAAGCAGTACTCTACCGGTTCACAGCGGTGTGCCACAAGGATCACAGATTGGACCTTATTTATTTGTTCTGTATTGTCACGACCTACGTCCGCAACTAGAATAGACTCTCTTAATGCAGTATGCAGATGATATTAGCGAGGTCATTGTAATCGATGATGGTGATAGACCACTTACGGAGAACAGCGCCTTGTTTGAGGCGGAATACACAAACATTTGAAATTGTCATCCAAAAACAAATTGCGCATCAATGAATCTAAAACACATGTAATTATATTCAACAAAAGGTTTTCTCAATTGAATCTCCCTTCACTATTCGACAGCGTGTCACAAATCAAGCTGTTAGGAGTGATTTTGTCAGCTGATTTATCATGGACACCACACTTTCAATATCAAGGATCACGCGCCTCAAAACGGCTTTACCTGCTTCGCCAACTTAAACCTGTTCTGTCACACGACGAACTTTGGCTGGTCTACGATTCGATGATTGAATGTTTACTCCTATACTGCGCTCCACTCTTTGGCAAACTAAATTCGAAAAGTCGGCAGATTATCAACAGAATTTTTCGCAGAGCACGACGCATTATATGTTCGAATACATGTAACTGCTCACATTCCGAAAACAATTTTTACACGAAATAATTCGCATCTCACAGAAAACTATTTCTATCGGCGAACTTGCCTGATCATCCCATTCATTCAATTATCCCACATATTCGTGACCAAAGTGTATCTGTCCCATACTCACGAACAAATAGACGACGAAATTGTTTCACCATCGACCATCATATACAACAATATGCATAATTGGAAATGTTGACTGCATATCGGCTACATTATGTACCCATGAAATTGTGTTTCTATTGTGTCTTCTTTCGTATCCCTCGCATGGTTTCTGATTTTCATTTTTCATTGAAAAATAAAGGCTTTATTATTATTATTAATTGATTAAAACCCTACGTTTAAAAAACCATGTTTTTTACATTGTGTTCATATTTTAGTTTATTTTTTATGCTACAATTTTATGACGTCTTTTAAGATGTCCAACCAATTGAATAAGCTGCCAACGCCATGGATAGTTTTAATAGACATAAAAAGAGAATCCAGAGCTGCAATTTCTGATGCTAAGAAACTAAATTTTCCACATCAACGAGCTACATTTATTTTCATAGGATTCAGCATCTCGGAGTCGGTCTACACGTATAGAATTTAATTTCATTTTGTCTGCTTCCCTTTTGATGCAATGCTGAAGTTTCCTCAAGAAAGCCTTCTAAAGATTTAGGGAATGCCCGGTTGCTATCCTGGCATTCCGCAAACACATCTGTCTCTAAACAAACAAATACCACAGTCATACCGCTTATATTGTGTTGCCTAAAGCTTCTCCCATAGTTGCATCCGGTGTTATTACAGCAATATTATATCAATATTTGACAGTGGTCATTATTGGCACCTCCGAAGTTGCAACAATAACGGACTTAGGATATGCAAATGACAGTATGTGACAATAAACGATGCCTCTCAATATAAAAGGCTTCCATTCATAGAACAATCCATAGAAGTCACTTTTACTGTAGGGTACGACCTTACTCTCCAAAGTCAGTAAATAATTTGTAGCAATTTAAATTACAACAGCTTCACTAAAAATTATTGTTTTTTATAGTAAATACATAAGTTTCACAGCAACATGTAAGTCAAAATACATTACTTTTGACATGCAAAAACTAACATTATTTTGATTTTTTTACCAATGGGAATTATAATGAGCTTGCAACTTTGACAAGATTCATTCAGATTATGTTTGTTGTAAGGCAACAGGGTTTTACTTTCTGCCAGTCTCATACAACTTTTTGTTGATGATTTCCTGCATCACCTGCTGAATTTGAAACTCAGCGAAAGTTGACTTCAGCAACAATAAGGAGATTATATTCTAGATGAACTTTTGCGGTAATTTGCATCTACCAAATTCTACGTAGATCATCTAGAAAGTTTCACGGTAGTTCTGGACGTGGTCCTACAGCGTCAGTCCCAGCGAGAATCGCACGGCACGAGCTGTTCTGTTCGCCCAGCATTGACTTGTTTTCAATTACCAGAAGAAGGACAGTCATTGACACTCGTAAATCACCGATTTTTCGAGAAACTACCGCTAACTTTTGATTCAAAAATTAATTTGCTGCACCATGTTGCACTGATGTAGAATATCCATCACGATCTCTGTATATGTCAACTGCCTCTGTCATCAGAAAACTTAGAACCTGGGATATTATACATGGACCATTCTTCAAGTCGATGGTTTCATCAATAGCATCGGTTTATTGCAGATTGAAATGTGTCTACATCGCTATGATCCGATAATTGATTGACGAGAGGAATGAATGCCGCTTCAGTGTACCTACAGAAATATGATCCGATTCTCTCTTCTACCAACATAGCAAGTTCCATCTTGTTGTTCATTGTTATGGTCGCACGAATTACGCTAGCAAGAGTTTGTGAGTTAGGACTAAAGAATATTAACACCAGAAGGGAAATTTGATTTTATTTTAATGTGTCGAAAGTATAGCACAACTTACAAGCGCATTCACTCCCACGAAATGATCCCAAATACCAATAAAACCGCACAACAGTTGACACCAAGATGGCGAGTGCTATGATATCTAAATCTCAATCATTAGTTTCTACAATCGAAAGTTGGATCACATATCTTAACAAACCAATAAAATGAGAAATTCTAAAAAAACAAAAAATTATAGGCATATTTTTTAAATAAAAAAGCATGCCTATAAAACAGTTTTTTGAAACAAAAAACAACCAGTCGTTTAGTATTAGAGAAGGACTTCATCTTGCAAGGATTCTTAGGCCAAACAGAACCATATAGGTTGAGTCGTCAACTTCATCGCGATGACAACGCAAGATAGAATACATACATGAAATGGCACCTCTTGAACATTCTGAGCAACAGCGCTTTTGATAAAGGCAGTTATCTTTACGTCGTGTATCTAGCAGCATCCTGTGTGGCAGCGGAGCTTAGGCCATATCATCGGAGTAATTGAGGATTTTTCTTTCATTCATTGGATGTACGAAGTCTATCATCCTGACCTCAATTCCAATGAAGGAGAAAGCGCCCCGAGACTCAGTGACACTTCATGGAGGTGATTAATATGGTGTGGAAATGTGGCAAGAATAGACGAAACTCAGTGGGTGAAATGTATCCAAAAGTTGAAATTGCATGGCTGCCGACCTGTTGGACGTTCTAAAAAACCATAATCAATGACATCAGAGAAGACATACGAACGCATGGACTCCGTGTGGGACGCGAGTAAATGAGTGAAAATGAGGACCGCCATTAAGCAAACCGTCGAACCCACCATGGATGGAAGCTAGATGGCATGAGCAATCAATGCGCAAGCACGTATCTTTCAGACTAGGTTAGCACTTATCGGCATCACCTACCACAGAATTTATAAAAAAACGAACTATACCTTCACCAATATACTAGTTCCATTCGTCCGTGCAAACTACTCCTAAAATGATTCGAAAAAAATATAGCTTTAGTGCTCTAACAAACACCGGCAGGTGATCTTTGATTAGGAGAAAAACTAATGTCAGTTTAGAGATTCCGTCAAATTTTATCAACGACTATAGGGCCAACATTTAATGAAGTTGAGAAACCATGTGTTTTCGAAAGAAATGTGCAAAAACTTGAAGCATTAGTAGCAGCTAGCATAAGGAAACTCAATAAAATTCTGATAGAAATTCAGGTGATAACATTTCACGAGATGCCTGAAATCGGCAAGTAGTAATTCTTTAATCGAAGGATCCTCTCTGACCAATAAAGCCCACCTCATGTCGCTCACTCATAGAGTAAGTACATTAGGTGGAGTAGCAACTCAGTATCAATTAAATCCCCATTGCGCATGCAGTTTCTAATTTACTAAATGAACTGGAGCTGAGACCCATAACAAAATGAGAGGAATTGAAAGATCATTCAAAAAGCGGAAGGACCCAGGTGTGAGCGATGTCACTTTTGAAAGACGCTTACAAAAGCTGTCGAACGTTTTCTACTAGCGTCCACCAGCCATGATCACGACAAATTAACAAAGACGGTTTGGAAGAACACTCGGAATCAAATAACTACCGCAATCAACACAGTCGACCAATCAGACACTAGATGAATACTGACACACAGCGATCTCGACAGGCATGAACGCTGGAAGTATAGACAAGCGTGACACATGCAACCAACAATTCACAACAAGATGACTGACATCACTCCATACTAGAGCACATTACCAGAGCAAGATGTAAAACACAAACATATTCTTTACAAAATTTAAGAAAGGAAGCCAAACACAAGAAACCAAACAACGAAAACCGCGCATAGAAAAGGAGATGCATGCCATGATATGTGATACAAATCGAGAGAGACTCAAACGAAAGAAAAGATTAAACAAAATGTAAATAAATTGTTACGACGGTACGAACGAAAAAAAAGCCAAACCCCTGTGAGTGAATAATGTATTTAATAGATGCAAAGCAGGTGGTGGCCCTTAAGAGAGCCGATTTGAAGTTCGCTGAGGATGTGGTGAGTCCATTGTCGTAAACTTAGCACCAGACCTTGACTACACGGCTTGTTCAAGAACTTGACATTGACTGAGACCGTGAGACGAGATACAACAGCAGCGTCAGTGATTCACCGCAAGAGAACGTGCGTGCAGGCGGGAGAGAGAGAGTGTGTCTTCGGTTCGTCGGCCAGAAAGTTTTGATGTATTTCTTCCCCATTGTGTGGAATCGATTATCCATCTGGAGCATTTTATTGGTGCTCAGTCATTTGCCGATTTTCTGACACTGCGTATCGCTTCGCTCTCCTGTGAGTGAAGGGATAGAGAGTATTGCCGATCGATGTCTCACATAGGGTAGGTCAGGATAAGTCGGACCGTCGGGAGAGTCGGACCTATATCATTTTCAAAATTTACAGATTGGAAATGAAAGGAATTAGACGCTATTTATAAGCATGTTTAGTTAAGTCATCTTCATACCTACGAATTGCACCATATACGCTGCCCATGATATTTCTGTGCAATATATGACTGACAAAAACATGGCACATAAAAAAATAGGTAAAATATTGATCTTCATGAAGTCTCGTTTTAATGCAAGATAAATACAATTGAAAGAGGGATTTCAATTGAAAATTTTTTTTTGAAAGAGGTAAATCGGACATATAATACCGAAAGAGTGGGGAAAGTCGGACCTACAATATTTATCAGAAGTGAAATATATAGCCTTGCAATACATAACCGCACGTACTTCTATCACGCATAAAGGTAGTCTAACAATTTTGTCATCGCCTTTTCGAAACCTCATAATCGGTATTTAAAGCCTCTTGATGTCTTTGGTCCGCTGAATCGGAGCCGGGACAATATCCTGAAAACGTGGCAGCGTGAGACCCGAATGTAAGCTGTTGACAAGGCGGTTTCTCCATCCTTACTGGCGAAGCTCTGTTCAACGCTGGACCCAACTCATGCGATTGCAGGATTTCGCGGCACTGGTCTGTACCCTGTGGATAGATCTAAAGTCAACCATCGCCTTACTGGTGGTGAAACTTCGAGTGCCAGCGTGAACCGTCCTTGCCAGGCTCTTCAAGATGCTGTCATGTCCATTGTCAGTCCCAAACCGAGCGCTGAAACACAATCCGTTCTCGACAATAAGAAAGCCCGTCGAAAGCGAGTTCAGGCCGAAGCAGGTGAAGTGCTAACTTCCGAAGACGATCTACGGAGACTGGATGAAGAGCAGCGGACTCGCGAGTTGAAAAAGCGGGCGTGTGAACGCGATGTATCACCGGAGGCTGCTGATATCAACAAATCGTTAGAAGAATCAAATGACAAGACTGCAAACATCACACAGGTCAAAATGTCTGACTTCCTATTAGTGAAACGTAAAGCAGGAGCGAAGACGCACAAGTTCATTGCTCAAGTAACTAAACTTGCGGAGGGCATTGTGGACAGTTTGTGAGAAGACTACCGGTGTTATCAAGCAAGTTTGTTTTTCCGCCTAAACCATTCGTGTTAAGCATCGAATATAAGGACATCGACAAAATCATACCAAGTGAAGATGTTATCCCAGACAGACGAGGATCAATAAATCTTGCGAAGGGAATTTCCCTGTTTTAAAAACTTTTTTTGTTAGGCCTGTTTCAAATATATTTTTGGTTGGAAATCAACCAATCAGAACACTCGTTTTTGATTTTGGTGAACCATGTTTATTAGATCAGCATTCCGGAGATAAAAAGAGCTCAGAAATTCAGTGGAGATAGGAGAAAGAGCTATTAGAAAAATTAGATCCGACTTTCCCGAAATCGGTAGTGTTTTTCTTAAAAAAAATACCATAATATTGTTAAGAAATAACCAAGTGTCGAAAAGATATGGGCGGTTTTCTCTTCTCTGACGATCATTTGTGAACTTGCATCAAGAACATATATTCAAATCCGGACATACGTTGAATGGTTTTAGCATAAAGTATAAACTGGGTGCGACTTACCCCGACCTACCCTAAGCGATTCTGTTGGTCGTCGCTGATTTGATGGTTGTTTGACACTATAAGTATCGCTTCTGCATGAATCGAGTCGAGTCAGAGATGATGAGGGCCGAGAGAGAAGATGATCGTCTGTACTTTCGTCACATCTTCCGGCATAAAAGAGCGTTGATAGTCGGAGCACTGCGATGACTTGAAACGCGAAGAAATGTTCACCAATCACCACGAAAATTTACATCACCATTTTTTAATTCACTCAGGATTTGTTTAGTTTCTGAAACGGATCCTGGGTAGATCTCTCAGAAAACTGGTAACCGGTGCGGGATAAGGCATCAGCCCAATGTTGTCTTTTCCCTATATATGACAGACAATGAGGTTAAACTCCTGAAGAGATAAACACCAAGCGAGTAGTCTACGATTTTTGAACCTCATTTTGTTGAGAGTTGAGAAAAATTAGCGGATCATGATGTGTGAACTTTTACTGACACTACTGAAGGGGCAATATAAATATCAAAATGTTTAACTGCACTGAGCAAGGCGAAGGTCTCTTTCTCTATTGTAGAGTAATTCTTTTGGTGCTTATTTAACTTTTGCGAGAAATATGCCATTGGAAATCTTTCACCTTCAATATTCTTTGCGAACACTGCACCTATGCCTACATCGCTCGCGTCAGTCATGAGTTCGAATGGTTTGTTCCATTCTGGAGCATTTAGAATAGGAATATCACACATCAAAGCCTTTAATGGCTCGAATTATTCCTGACATGGAGTAGTCGAAATAAATTTTGAAGTCCTTTTAGTAAATCAGTCAGAGGAAATGCAGCCATCGGAAGTTCGGCAAAAATCGCCTATAGTAACATAACATACGGAGGAATCTCATTAAACCTTTTTTGTCAGTCGGTGGAGGAAAGTCCCTAATCCCTAATCCAGGAACCAAGAAAAGTCGAGATTTTGTAGGCAGGCTCTAATTCTGGACCTTCACTCAACGAATCCATATTGAAAGTGCACAAATCAAGAATTCGCAACTGTTCCCTTTTACTCTCAGCGTTCCTATTATCAACTTGTGCATAAAGCGGAATAAACTCGAGTCAACTTGTCAATTGTGATTTTGTACATGCGAATAAACCCACTTTGGCAATTCCAACTGTACAGGGTTCGTACGGCTTCCTGGAGGCAAAATTCACAAACTTTCACAAACATCTTATTCGCAAATATAGAGGGGTAGATCCTATTTCGGCAAGAGAAGATCCCAACAATGCAGCTAAGAGACACTTTAGCCCAATTATTATTTAAACATTTGCTTACATTCCACTGATTACAACTCGATTCATTCCATATACTGACCCGTCATGAGAAAAATATTAAGTAAGGAATCCTACGTTCATGTGTGACTTTGTGCATTGAAAGCATATTCAAGCATATGATATTTATTGACAGAAAAACAAACAACAACTGATATTCTCCCATATAATGCTATTTGATCGGACCATCTCAATAACGTGAAGGAAATATAAAAAACAAACAATACAAATGCTTGTTCTTAATAATTATGATAGATATTTACTGTCAGAAAAATATGCATTTAAGGCTTCAAAAAATAAAACAATTTTACTAAAAAAAACAAATATTTGCATTCAAATTATTCGGTCGAACGACCTCGATTACAAAAGGAATTGAAACTTTCAATAGTATCAATAATACAACAGAACTAATAATAATCTATGTTCAAGTGCAACAGAACAATTGAACGAGTTGAAGTTTTCAAGACTAGAATGATTCTAGACACTAGATGACCAGAATACATTATTTCAATTTTTTAGACATATCCTTTCATTCTTCATCTCTTCCTTCAAATCATTGGCTACCGACTCAATGCGTTTGACTGCATTAGAAGTTGCTTACTTTGCTGGGTTTCAGCTTTCATCGCTTAATTGCTGTCCGTCATTGGCCGCAACAGTTCAACATTGCTGGTAATATACGAGCATGTGCAGATAGTTCTAATAGCTCCAAGGCAAAGCAAATACATTATAGGATTCGATGCAGATCACAATTTGGAGACTTGCATATTATGTTAGCAGAAAAATGTCCTTTGCTTTCTAGATCTTGAAGTGCTCGAGTGATGGTCCTTTTATGTTCTATAGCCAACTACATAGATTGTTTACTTTCCACAACTTCGCTCGAGAATACGTATTGGAGCTATACTGTTCCCGGAGTTCCGAATTCCCATCAGGAATTTTCTCCTCCGTCCGTCGCTTAGATGTCCTCCTTGCAATTTCGTCATGAGAAATTTCATTTTCACGCTTTTTTTTCAGTTCTAGCTCTTCCATTTCCTTTCCAGCGATAGCCCTTGCAATTCTTTCTTCTAATGCTGCGTGCACTTTTGAGAAGGTTATTTGACTGAAATAATCAAGGAATTGGTGATTTTGGTGTTCATGAATACGCCTGCCCGACTGCATGAATCATTGATTGTGCTCTCCGTCCACGGAGTCTTAGTGAACATCTACGATGGCTTCATTCAGCGCAAAACTTGATTCAGGGACCACATTGCCGGGACTACGAATCAGTACATATCTTGCTAAATTTGATAAAAACATGTACTTTGGATTTCCAAACTCGTCTGTGATTTTCGATTTATGAGGCATTCCTCGAAATTCATTTTGTGAAAAAGAGCAATGAAACGACGGAATGTTGGTTTTACTGTAAACTGATGGAGTCTCCATTCATTCCTCACTTCATTGCAGATATTTTTTATTCAGCTCCTGATTGTTTAGCAAAACGTGGGAGTGTTCACTAAAAAACTTCAGTTACTCTTGATTTGCTAGAGATAAACAGGATATAATCAAGTGCTTTAAAGATTACTTGCGACCTGTTTGTAGCGGTCAGTTGACAGGATAGTACTTCAGAATTCCCTTTGTGATGGAAATTATACGAGAAAACACTGGTTCAACCTTTCCCACCGATCCGAAAATTGACGTGAAGCTGGCTTAAAGGCTTTGTCACCGCCTGTAAACAAACCGTAGCATAAGCCATCCTGTCACACTCATTGCTTCGGTTGAGAGAATAGTTGTCTTCCAACTATGAGTATTTCAGGGAGCGTACAATTAGCACCACATGTTGATCTTCCATGAATTGCTCGACGTCCAAAGTATCAAGTTTTCCCACACTTCTTAAAAAAGAGCATTTTGTGCAATGAACATGATTCCAGTTTCAAAAATCTGATTCCAAAACTTGGATTTGAATTGCTTCCACAGCCGTGATACAAAGGACGTCCTATCGTTTGGTTCGCGCATTCCCAATTCACCTTATAAACTCTCACATTATTCGTAACAGATTCGTGAAACCACATTTCATGATTTTTGATGACTTTGTGACGCACATTCGAATTTTATTATCGTTATGATAACGGAAGGTCTGACTTCGTGATGTTGAAAATAGTAAAGCAAATCATCTGCAGAAACGTAACTTTGCTACTGCAAAAATTCACAAACTTTTCCGAAAAATCATGAAATACACTAACTTAAAAGGGACTTGAACCTTATTTTCAAAATTCACAAACTTTTACAAACTTTCATAAAGCGTACGAACCCTGTGTCTACCTGTATCTACCTGGAACCACACATCCGGGAATTCTACATTGTAAACATACACACGTGCCTTCTCACCGTGTATATCTTCTCTTCTACTCAATCCAGGAATCACGTGAAAGAGATTTTCCTGTATTGTGTAAGCTACCCCTTCACATATGATTCGATAACATTAAGAGCTCAAGTATTCAATCGTATATGCTGACACAACTGCAATACATAGGCTACAATATAGAATTAGTACTTCAAAGAAACATCGATAAGTATTCGATAATCAATCGATTTCCACTACAGAAGCGGCAAAGCATCCATAAATTACTTCCAAAATGACAACAAAATTAATTAAACAATCCTGGGATTTCGAGATTTGCACAAAACCACCCAGGAATCCCGATATTGAAATCCATACAGGTATTCCATGATATCAGCATCAAAACCATGCTTTCTAATAGGATATCTACGATTCCAATCAATCCCAAGATTAATTCGAGATGTCACGAGCTGTTGTTAGTTTTCTAGAGTCAAAGCGCTCAAAAGCCTTTCCTATGGTATTTTCAATGTATGCCTACAGCATAGTCGCTACGTAGCGTTTTAAATGTGTAACTTAGTACAATTTAACATTTCAGTTTTGAAGTTGGAGGTGTGAGCGATGAACCTGTATTCCTGATATGCAGTGTTCGAAGGCATCAGGTATTTTCAGATAGTGATGTGGGGGCAGCACAAAAATCCTTTCTCTATGGAAAAATCAAAAATCCAAAGAAGCGCAAATGAGAAATGATTGAGCTAATAAATATCAACGTTATCCGAAACTATCAATGTTATCCACAATTATCAGAAAAACCACATGTAAGATCGAAAATAAATTTATACCAGTTGAAAGTATCTTCCTATAACAGAGTCTAATATTTAAAAGTCATGCACTGAATAGATCATAGGAAATGGGCAGAATCTTTCTTTCCTTCATATTCCCGCAATTCATTGCTTGCTAACATAAAACGGTATTTCTTTGAACGCGGAATTCCTCAGTGATGAGAGAAATTTCCTGAACCTAGTCTCCTTTTTTTCTAAATCAGGCACTGGGTATGGTGCACAAACCAGACAACTAAATATGCAAGAAACTTGGCCACATGAATTTTTGAAAGAGCTAACATATGCACAATGTATCAATTCTATACTTCAACCATCAACAAACTTCGAGATGCAAAATAATGTCCATGCTAAAATGTCTGCCTGCCAATAAAAGTGATGATGTTTGATGCTGCACGTCATCATTTGAAGTTTTGATACTTTGTATAAAATTAAAAAAATAAGCTAGTTTGCAAATGCCTAGCACAATTGAAGCACGTGATCCTGAACTTAAATCACCCCCTCACCAACTGTGTGCTACTCTATACTTTCACCGCCACTTTTGTTTTTTTACAATACATTCATTAGTTGGACTTTTTAAGTGATTATGTCTATTACTTTCATTACAGTCAGCCGGAAAATGGAAGCTGTATAACAAGAAGATGGATATGTGGGGCGGTATTATTAAATGCGAAAATAGGAAAGGACACTCAAGAAAAATTATGCTTTAAGTGTAATGTTGAAGAAAATATGGAACACGTGATGAAGAATTGTGAACGTTATAGAGACTTGCGAAAAAAGTATAAAATTGAACAACAGACGAAGATGGAAATTATTTTGGGCATAGAAGATTACAAGATGTACGAAAAATATAGGATAGAACTCTACGAACAAATTAAATGTCGGAAAACAACAATGGAGTGACTTACAGTGATCTATTTACTTCCTTTAACTTTATAACTTCTCGTTAAATTGTTCTTTGAATATATGTAAAATTAGTTGTTAAAAGTAGATGGCGGATGAGATCCGCTACAAAGGTTTAAACTCACAATAAATTCTATTCTATAGCCGTTTTACAGTCGGATTGCGGGTCGGGGGGTATAGTTGTTCAGTTAAATGGTCAAGTAGCAGGTTTTGTACTGCTGTTGGGTTTGTTCATTCACAAAAATTTTGCCGGCAGAATTTCAGTTAATGAACAGCACCAGTGAGCTATCTCTTGTGTGCTATTTGCAAGAAAGTTTAATGAATAAATTCGTAATTTGAGTAATGGTCAATGTTGGCTTGGAAATTTTGAGCAGAAACATAGACGTTTGAACTTAATTGTATTCTTGAGGCGGCATGATGAGGGATCTTGAAGGTATTTTCTATCTAGCTGTTTGAGTTACAAATTTCAAGGACATCTAACCGTGTTGAAAAACATCTAATTAACTATCATGAAGCGAAACAAACCAGGCCAGAGTGACCAATTATGAATCGTGTGCATGAGATATAGAAGATGCAATATTAAGATTTCCTATCTCTTATCTCATGGTCTGTAAGGTGATCGTCAGTATTGGTTTAGAAAGCCCTTAGGCCCTTCCTCTTAATTTCAACCTGTGACAAGGTAGGAAAATAATGGTTTGATCAGTTCACATCCGCCATGCTTCCTGATGAGCTCCTCAACGTCTTAATATTGCTTCGAGCCCATGCCTACTTCACTCCTCAGCCGTTGTTCGTCCATAGGGCTCAGGTTCGTCCTGTGATAGAGTTTTGCTCACACGATTGGTCATCAGGTTCTTAGATGTACGTGATTGTATTCAACGTAGTGCAGTTCGTCTGATAGATGATGAGTCTCACCTCAACTTTGGCATCAGAACGGACACGGTTGAGTTCAGAAGTTAAGAAGTTTTTGTCTTCTTCCATTGCTATTATTGCGGTTGTGTTCAGATGAACTAGCCTCTTTTACCCCACGTAGGTACTCGTACCTTTGAAAGATGCATGAGAGGAAGTGACTGCGCAAATCCATACCTTGTCGCTATTACCGTCGGTCTAAACATTTTAAGATATCCTTCTTTAACAGATCAGCAACTTTGGTGAATAAACTTCTTTTAGAGCATTCAAGAGGACTGTCAATAGACTTCCACTAAGCTCCATTAAATTAATGTCATCAAAATAATTATGTTGATACTATTTCGTGGGTATGTACAGAATTGACATGCAATTGACGCAAGAATTTAAGGAGAGCTTTACTTGCCACCAGACACATTTCACATGTGTAGAATATACGCTTTTGCTATTAAATTATCAATTGAACCACAAATAATTTTGAAAATTTCTGACTTGTTTCAAAATGATTTGAAAGTGCACACTATCGAGTATCAGCATTCAGATCAGTTTTAACAGTAGCTTCTGGGGTTTGTGGAACCTGGATAGCCTACATGCATAAACTGCTATGGCAAATCTTCAATCTTTCGTGCATCATCTTCGAATGTGCCCAAAGATGTTGGGTACCAAGACTTTCAGACAAGCTGTACCTACGCATACCTTTCAATAAATTTTTGAATTTTAGTGAATTTATAGATGTTAGAATGGTGCGGTCAGTATGCAAAAATGCACTGATGAGTGTCATCGCGTGATGTGGATGAATAGTCACGTCTTACCCACGACGGAACAGTTTGCTCACACTGTCATGTGGGGATATACAATCTGCTGTATTTCTGAACATGGTCGATTTAACGATAGTGGCGTTAGGATTTAGGCCGGTATTTGGCACGGTGGATGAGTCAAGTCTGTTGCTGTCATCAAGGCACCTTGGATGCCTCATGTTATCTCTCGGAGAATGTGACTCTTTTTGTTATTCCAACAGCTTAGGGACAACAAGTCATCATCCAAGATGACAATGTGCAACTGCACAGAGCACATCAGCTAGGTAGCAACAGCTCATCAGTTGAACAGGCGGAACTCCCATGACCCTCACACTCTCCTGATCTCTCACCAAGCTTGCTTCGGATGAGCCTGATATAAAGGTGGAAAACTCGTATCCACATACTCGTATGAAGTTAGAACCACTTTCCGAAAGATTGGTTGAAGAGCAATGAGGACGCAGACCGGATAAACTATGAATAGTCGAATTTGAGCTTGCATCAATGCTAGAGGCTGTCAAGCAGATTGCTAGAGGTGTATGAAGTAAATTATCATTTAAAGTTATAGTTTTGATGCTGCTTCATAAATGAATGCAATGGTCCCTGTAATTCTTCGTGTTAAGATTTTTTGTCACGCAGTTTACAAATGAAGACCAATTCAAAACGTTGGCACATGCTGGAGCAACCACTGCTTAGCAAGTGGACAAAAAGGAATTACTAAATAATTCACAGAAATAGGAAAACAGTCGTGCATCGCGTACGGATTGATATGAATTTCTCCAAATCCTTCAGATTCGAAGAATTCAGATCATTGCGCGCAAGTTTTCTCGTTTATGTTGTTCCGTCAGATTCTTTGCTTAGAAGTTGGCGGGCGTGAGAAATTTAGTTCACTCCATCTCTAGGATTAATCAGTGAATGGTAGCCTACTGTGACAGCGAAGTGTGACCGAGCGGAAAACTCGATATGTGTGACACGCACGCCACTGGCTGCTAAGGCTCACTGCTTATTCAGTAACGACTTACTATTTAACCGTAGGTCGTGTGTGGTGTGTGCCATCTCGTATATTACGAGATATGACTCTGCCTTCTAAGGAACGACGATAGGAAGAACGAGCAGTCTAATTCTGCGGATGACACATTTTATTCGGCGTTATGGAAATGTTGACTGAATCCTATGTGAACAGGAAGAAGTTCAATTATAAAATCCTCTATGAATTGGAGACGAGTTGATTTAAATTTCTAGGCAATTTTGTGATCAATATTGCAACTAGACTATCCATGATAGTAACACGTAGCGTGTACGTTTTCGTAGAGTATGTATCCATCCTTGTGGAGTTTTGCATTTTTATGTGAATTTGTGATAGCGGTTTCCAGCGGTGTTACTTTTAAACGTCTGATGAAACTATCAAATGTTTCCTTTTACATTTTCAAACTCATCCTCAAAACCTAGTAGTTTTGATAGATTGGTTTCTCTATGTTTGATCAATGATATTGAACTGAAAAAATTACACAAACCCAATAATTGTTAGCAAAGTAACATCATCGCATTTGATGTCACTGCATAATTACTAAATTGTTTATCGAGTTTTTGTGGGCCTACACATATTAGTTTGCACAAATTTGATCTAAAATCGAATGTATTCTCATAGATCTGAATGCAGTGGTCATTGTGGTGACGCGAATTCGCGTATTTCGCGATTCGCGAAATGATAGCCTTTGAGATAGCAGTCCATGATCAGCAGGTTGCTATCAATGCTGTGCGAGCCTTTTTCATAAGTGGCTCAAAGAAATTGTAAGAATATCTACCTTTCGAAAATCGTTTCCTTAAGTAGTGTAATTTTTTAGAACCTGGCGAACACGGAAACAAAAACCTCGAGAAATGGGTGACGAAATTGGCGCGCGACATGCCCACGGTGTTTTAAGAAGCTGATAAGTCTCAGTTGACAGTTGAAGCCTGATAATTCCAAGTATTGCTGACTGAGCAATCTGTTGACAAGAGTTTTTCGCGTGATATTAGTGCATACTGGGCAGAGGTTGAGAAGAGCGGAAAATTCCCTTTGTTTACTAAAGTTGCGAAAGCTGTTTTCATATTGCGATATGGGAATGCGGAGGTAGAACGGAGCTTCTCAGCACTTTCCGATATTGTTATCAAAAAGCAAAAGAGTCTTAATCCGGAAACCATCAAGGCTTTGGTCGTATCAAAATCTATCTTGAAGCGCATATCTGAACAAATTGTGAAGGCTGCGTTGAAACGCCACGCCGATGCGGCAGCAAACGAAGGCCCAGTTACTGAACGAACTATTTGTATTGTCACTCACTTTGATTGATTAACATACATCTTGACGGACTATTTACATACCTTTTCATGGATTTTTTATCGATGCGAAAAAATTGATCTCGGTATTAAGAAGTTTTTATGCAACTTTTATGGGAATAATAATATGTGGAGTTTGCTAAATATATGTTTAGTATGCTAAATTCACTGACTAAATACTTAATGAAATCTGAATCAAAAGCCTGTGATTTGCACATATTCCATTGGGGAGAAAGTTCCTAGGTTGGCTTCTTTTTCAACTCAGCATCTAACAATAGATTGCGCACATGTCTCGATAGTGCACGTCAAATTAGCGGACCTATAACAGGAATACGTCAGATCAGGCATATATCTCTCCAGATACTCTGGACTTCTATTGAATACTTGGTGTTTACTAAAAAATGTGTGTTAGCTGTAAAGGGAATCAATAAAGATGAATTATAGGATGATAAGTAGGCCTATTCACGCGAAAATTTTCGTGATACTCGAAATGGGAGGCAATGTGCCACTAGGATCACAGTAAATGTGTTTAAGGATAGAGGTTTTCAAGATAGTCTTCAAGGCATGAATATGAAATAATGAATAAAGCTAGGCTCTTCTTTTTTTCTCTAAAATGGCAGTGCTTAAGGAAAATTCCAAGCATAAATACATTAGTATGTAATATGTCACACGCGCACAAAGCTATTGAATTATTTCACCCATGCTATTAAATTTAGCATCGCTGTGTGCTTACAAGGGTGCGATCTCGGTTGATTTTTATGTCCAGATCCGATGTTCAAGTACTAATTTAAAGCAGTTATAAACAACCCCATCTATTCGCAGTCTAATTGGCTTTCAGCGATCAGTGCATGCAGTAGACGGACTTATTTGTCTGTTTTTCGTCAGGAATTCGATATTCCTGCAACACTGGCTTACTATAAGAATTAATTGTGCTACATCTCTTAAAACAACAACTTTTGCCAGAAATAGACCCTGACGTGAGGATGCAAGGCTTGAGCCGCATATCTAGTCGATAAGTAAAATTTATTTTATGCAGCAGTGTGTAATCTGATCTCTTTACAGCGCTCAGACTTTCGTAATGAGGCTCTTCTAAAGTTATGAAATATTTGCGGACTTGGAATACCCTTTCAGATGTAGGCTTATAGGCAATATAATAACAATAAAAATGCTGCACTACTTCGAAAATATTCTGCTCAAGGATAAAGTTCAGAAATAATATGACAATTTTATTCGAAATAAATATATCAATAAATCAAGGGTTACAAAAATGCAACTTCGAATATTTTTTTCCAATAGTGTAGCACCTATAGATTATTAAAGGCCCGCTGTTATCTGTGTAGGTATCTGTTTAAGTCAGTACGGAGTTTGATTTTGTTGTAGAGAAGCAGAGAAAACAGTTTTCCTATAAAATTGAGGTACATTGTAAAGAAACAATCATCATTTATGTTCGTAAAAAAGCAATTTAGAAAAATCAGTCATATTACTCATTATGGCCACCTTCATCTTGTATGCAAATAATGTATCTCGTAAGCTGTCAAAAACCCTCGATTCAGCATTCAAGGTCGATTGCTTGAAAGGAAGAAGTGATGCTGTTCTGCAGTTCTTGGATTGTGTTATAGACGGTGTTGGGACGATAAACTTTGATCTTGACGTGACCTCAAAAGTAGGAAGTCCATTGGGATCAAATCTGGGCTGCAAGCTGCCCAGTGAAGTGGTTCATCACGACCTATCCAGCGATTTGGGAACTTTTTATCAAGAAAAGTTTGAACTTGAAGCCCCCAGTGTGGAGGAGCGCCGTCTTGCTGGAAAATCATGGAAGCTTTTTTGATGGCGGTTCAGTTGTGTCGAGAAATAATGTTCCAACATGAGTTGATATTTTTCAGCTGTTACCATGCCATCAAAAAATATGGACCAAAGAGCTACCCTCTCCGGACAGTGCACCACACGCCACACGTCGTTTAGCAGATTGACGCTAAATTAATCTCAAATAAATCCTCAAAATTACTCTCAAAAGAAAATTTCTGGAAAAATGTGATCAAGCTTAAACAAGGAACTAAACAAAAACAAACAGAGCATCTCTGGAAAAATGCGATTATATCTAAAAAGGGTTATCAGCAAAAATGAACAATCAGATATCATGCATCACAATACTTCTCATTCAAACCACGTAGAATTATGTATTGTTTTCGTCTTCAAAGTCGATGACTCGTTGTACTTCCTCTTCCAGAACCAAGGTACCAATTGGTACTTCGTCGGCAACGTCCAGTTTTTTCACAAGATGCTGAACGCGTTGCTTATATCTTAGATAAACAAGAGCCTGTAATAGTTCTGATGACATGCGTCGACGCGTTGGCGATATGCTAATCCCGGTCTCGCTGAATAGTCTTTCGATCATGGCACTCGTTCCTGGAATAGACAAGATCCTTTTGGCTGCTTCTCTAAGCAGTGGGATCGTAACTGTAGTTTCCTTCCTCCAGAATGATGTTGGGTCTTTCATCGGAATCCTTAGTTTTTCGTATAAAATCATCTCTTTTTGAATTGAAATTTGATGGTCAGATTTGGAGTGTGAAGTAACCTCCGGCAGGTGTTTCACCGTCAAAAATCTGACTGAATATATCATCGTTGTTGTTTCGTGGGATCGTATCTGCCGCCGCAGAAACTCCTGACATTTTGTCACGTGTTGCTGCTTCGCTGCAATCAAAATCTTCCAATGAAAGCTTCCACTTCCCGGTTGAAGTTCTTGAATTCGGTTTCCCACTCAGCTTTGAATGTTTCGCGATCTACAGCACTTGCTGTATTTTGGGACACTAGACCCGACAAGTTGCCTAGCACATCAATCCCTTACATATTGGCTGCTGCTTTTGCCATTGGTGATCCGTACGCGGGCCACAGTAGATCATAGTAGGGCCACAGTAGGGCATTTTGCGGGATTTGCAAGAGGTAGCTCCTTTCCAGCCGAAGTATGCACATTGTAGTATGATTCAATTGAATTCAACATCTTCTCAGTTTCCTGTAGACTTGTATTGTCTGCATCGGACATGGCTTTGGTGACATACGTAGAAAGGAGATGCTCTGCACAGGCGACGCGGCCGCCGAAATGGAAACCATCAGTTTCAAATCTTCCGTCGAAAGCAGCAGACATTTTCCTTTCATTGTCAGTTGTTATGAAAAATGGATTGGAAAACTTCCACGGCTTTCCTTCAGCTGAGATGCATTTCATCATCATATTGTACGTGAACTCAGCATCGTGGGACTCATTTTGCAATTCCTCTGTCTTGATGGTGAATTGAGACCAGATCCAGTCCATGTCAAGTCCGCAAGCAATAATTCCGCCGCATGGTGCAAGGTATCCTTTTCACGCTGACCAGTGGTCGAGGCAACCGGAAACACCAAAATGAGGATTTGAGTAACAGGTGTTGAAGAGTTGTTTCATTTGTGAGGCAGCACATTTGCCTAAATGCAAAATATGCTGCGTCGCGCAAGTACAACCGATGGAAAAGTCAAACAAAGTATTTTCACGATGTGTTAGAGAGGAAGCAAATGTTGCGGCTTCTAATGCAATTGTCACACATGCGTTTATTGAGACTGTTGGATGGTTAGCTGCCAGCGAAGCGACTTTAGTTTTCCACTGTTCTCGTAGTGACAATGTCAATGATTTTCCAGGTTTGGAGGACTCGAAAAAGTTTTTGATATTTCCTTGCTTCGACATTTTTCCTTGCGTTGACTGTTTCGAAAATACACAGTGGTTCTTTAAATGCTTCCTAATTTCGGAGTATCCGCCGGAATTTATCCATTTCTCGCTCTTCATGGAAAAAGAGTACCACATAAATACATTAGAGCATCGATGACAAATAAGATATGGCGCAAATTTGACTGTCTGAAGACGGCTGCACTTTACGTCGGTTGAAATCTCTGGAGGTTTAGTGCGGAAGTACGCCTTTGGAATGTCCTCAAGAACAGCGGTTCCATCTTTCAAATATGTTCGTATGCATGATCTGTCAATGTTCACAAATTCCATGATGCGCTGTCCCGCGAAGCAAGTAGAGATCAATGTGCCAGGTGCGTCGCGCGTTTAAAAACGTATTATGACAAAGCTGATGCTGTTTAGTATTGTAATTGTAACGTGGACATTTACGCTCGTGAATCTGAACTATTGCTGGTCATGGATTCGATGCGTTTACGAGTAGGGACCTTTCTGTTTGAAGCCCTTTTTCATGTGCAGTGTGACACTGTCATAGCGTCAGGCTATTACGCGCTTCAATCGATGCCTTATGCGCACGCACGAAGCACGAGTCGAGGCACAAGAAGGCGTCCGAATTAATCCACTATTTTTAGCAACTAGGAAAGTTAGAGCCATAGAGTAGGTTTAAAGCTCACTATGTCAATTGTGTGAATCACACTAAGAGCTCTCAATTCTCGAATTCGAGAGTGGCAAGGTCAGACTGAAGACACAGCAAATTAACTGCTAAGTACAATCCGAAAACATTTGTAACGTACTGACTAATGTCAACGATTACATGTATATTTTGTCCGGAGAGGGCTTATTGGGATCTAGTGGGATTGGGGTGGATTTTTGGTAGCCCAATCCCAACGGCAAGCTTGGCTATTATTCATCAAGTTTATTTCTGCGTATATTTATCAAATACTGCTTTTTCCACACTACCGGAATTTCGTGTAGGTTAGTATTAGGGATGTGCCGATATGAGAAATTTCGCCGATAACCGATACCGATAATTTATCGGCAAAAAAATCAAATATCGGCCGATGTATCGGCACTACCGATATTGATGTTCATGCAACATAGTCAATTTACAATAGCGTGTACAGTGTCCCTAATTATTTAACCCATTTAGTATCCGCCCGTTTGACGATAGATTCTTCACACAATACATAACCATGGGTGTGAATGTTTTAAGTTCAGATACTCTATTTTTCATGTATTCACTGCAAAACATGGCTCCAATAGTAATACTTAAAACGAAAAAAGTACCCCAATCGATGCTCTGTTGTGAACTTGTAGTTTACCTGAAAATGGCCTTCATCACTGCTTGACGCTTATGTCGAAATTCATGTCTTGAAAACAAAACAGCTTTGGATAAGGATTCAAAACTTAGCTCTGAATATATTCAAATATTCAAATTCAAAACTTAGCTTGAGACACTGCATCATCAAACGAGGAAAAGTGAGCACTTTTACAAAAGTTTCATACTAAATGGCCAAAGTCTATTCTTGGCAAGTTATGATGCAAAAAAAACAGCTGTTCCCCTTTTAGAGGCGCCATCTGTTTCTCACGGCAGTAAATATGTTGCCACTTTCACTGAACAACCGCTCAGAGTAAATGCTCGAGCTTGATGCACTCAAATATCTCAAAGCTACAGCGTAGATGTGAGGGTATGTGTTTCTATGCATGCTCCACCAATCATACGGATTGTCTTTTTTCTCCAAAAGTGGAAGAGATAAAAATAACTTCACTTCTTGCAGAAGATCAGGTGATTCCGCAGGTTTGGGAGATGATTGACATTTTAGATAATCGCTACATGTGATAAAAAATACCCATTTAAAAATGCAATTTTCAGTGACAGAAATATCGGTAAACTATCGGCATTTTTTTAGATATCGGCCGATAACCGATATGTTACAAAAGCTGCCGATGATCGGCATTGCCGATAATCGGCCGATATATCGGCACATCCCTAGTTAGTATACCTGCAATGATTTGCAAATGCTGCTTTTTGAAAATAATGTAAATAGAACAATTCAACATTGAATTGCAGCCTCAATTACAGAATGGGAACAGACATGAAGGCTATCGATAGCACATTTCCATCTTTCAATTGAGGATGCAACTCAGTGTTAAATTATTCTATTTACAGATGCTTATGCCTATAGAATTGATTCAACTTATAGAACAGAATTCAATGCAATGTTTGCCATCATTGAACGTGTGTGACAACTTCATCACAGTCAATACATTTCTCATACATGCAAAATAATGACACTTTATTATCATTTTCAGAATCCTCAGAATGACAGTGTCATTAGAGACTCTTCCTACCGAATTGCGTCATCTTCGAGCATGTTTGCTTTGTGGTTTGGTCAAAACATGGCGGCAGTTTGATATGGATGGCTGTGATAATTGTGAGGAGTACATGCAATTGAAGGAGAATCGGGAAGCTATAATGATTTGTACATCGGCCAACTTCGATGGCATGACTGGCATGATGAGCCCTCATGATAGCTGGGTTGCCAAATGGTTAAGAACGGATCAGCTGGTGCCGGGAGTGTATGCTGTTAGTGTTACAGGAACATTGCCATCTCGTGTCGTTCGAGAGCTTCGTTCACGTGGAATAAACTACCGCTCAAGAGATACTAGTCAAAAGTAGTAGTCGGAATGATGCGTTTACGGTTTTTTTACAAAGAATTGTATTACAAATAATTATTTGATAAGATCTCAATCGTTTTTGATTTTTTAAAAAATATTAGGAATTAGGAAACTTGTGTACATGGTGTATAGCGCTGGCACAACCGGACTAAAATGTTTTCAAAAATCGGGGAAATATGATTTTTTAAGTCGAGAGTAGCACACATTTCTTGACCAACAAATTATGTGCATACGTAAATGCAAAATATGAGATGAATGATTGCATCGCTTAGTGTAATTTTGATATCAAATAGTTCGAATATTCAATGATCATAAAGCGTTTTCAAGAAGTAGACCTATTGGCTTACTGCGGTTCGATTGATTCCTTCTAATTTGGTACAAACGGAAGGGGTCAAAATGCTATCACATGCAAGGGTGTGGAGCGAATAGGGGAGAGAAATAACTCGCACTTAAAATGTCTGTTTAATTGCTTTATATTAGACGTTCGATTATTAATCCACGAGAGAGCTGCAGTATTACGTGTACAGGCACCTCATGAGCATCACGTGTATGGCAATTGCATAGTTGAACGAGTGCTTATCCCACAAGTCGATCGCAATTTTGAGATTCGTCTGACGCACGAGTAGATAAAATAGATTCTGGACTCACAGGTTCCCTCCAACACGATATAGATTCTTGGTAAGCAGATCGAGCGTAGTGCTACGCCTGACCCCAGGTTTAGTCTATTTACCAGCATTCATGATCATCAAAACAGATCATCTTTATTTAAAGATCATTTGACTTCAGCATGTAGGCATTTGTCTATGTCATTCCACACGACATGCAGCATGTTTCTGAAATGAAAATAAGCTGAATTTTATATGTTGAAAATTTTAGAGAGATTGAAAGAATACTTTAGAAGCTGTGCCTTTCAAAATCACATTTTAGATTTCTAAAAAAAAAATTACAAAATTGACGTTTTGCTGTTTTGTGAGTCGGTGAATTTTTTTCCTTACCGGTGTAATTTGGCGCATAGGCCAATGCCTATATAGACGAAATAGGCCTATGTGGTATAGGTTCTAAAGAAGCCATTATGATTTGTAGTCACGGTGTTAATATCTATCACAGATGAAAAGGGTAAATCCAATTTATTCCACAACATTCGACGAAAATGTGTCTTTGATTTGTAAAATCCATATTTCTGAACCGATTTTAATAGTTTTTTTTAATCGAACCGTAAAGATCTCATCTATTATGGCATGGTTTTTAAAAAGTCACAAAGCCAAGACCTTCTTCACTAGTTGCCGTTTTTTGCCGAAAAAAGACCAAAAAGGCATGTCCAAAGTTGCAGTACTCTCACTTCAACACGGATTTTCGATTAGATACATTAAAATACACCCACTAGGTCATTCTATTAGCGTTCAAGGTCATTCTATTAAAAGCATACGGGAATTATTCTCATTGAAGACAAGCAATTGTTTTAAAGAATGCATGTCATTGTGAATACAATATTCCTGTAACAGACAGGATCGAGAGAGAGAGAGAGAGAAAGAAGTCACGCTGCTCCGTAAAAGTTTAATTGAGATAACGAAGGATATATTCTTGTGGTTTCTTCCATTTTCGTCATCGCCGTTGCCGTCGAGGTTTCTTCCATTTTTGTTTCTTCCATTTTTAAAGAAATATTTTTAGACACGTAGGTTTAGACACATAAGTTTAGTTATCTCATATTTTAAAAACCTGAAAAATGGATAAAATTCAGGTTTTAAGACCTAAACTCATGAATTTAGACGTTTTTAAAAATACCATTTTTTTTGATGTTGTGTCCTGGAACGGTCATGATTTTCAAGAGAAAAATTGTAATTCTCAAATTTTGAGATTCTTAACTTTTAAGATTTTTCGGTGTCCTGGAACGGTCATGATTTTAAGAGTAAAAATTGTAATTCTAAAACTTGAGATTTTGAAAAATTTGAAAAATTCGGTTTTTAAAAAAACACCTAAATTCTTAAATTTAGTCGTTTTTAAAAAGTGCAAAAATTTGAGAATTTTGTGTCCATTTAAAAATGGACTGAATTTGTAAATTTAGGTCTTAAAACCTGAAAAAATGACCAAAATTAATTAATTTAGTCGTTTTTAAAAGGACACAAAATTTGAGAATTTTGGCCTGTCCTGGAACGGTCTAAACTCATGAATTTTTTAAGTCTTAAAACCTGAAATAATGACCTACATTGATAAATTTAGTCGTTTTTAAAGGTGCAAAAAATTGAGAAAATGGCTTGTCCTGGAACGGTCTTTTGTCCATTACTAAACTCTTCTCTAAAGAAGGTGAGCCATCCCGCTTACAGTCCCGATTTGGCGCCAAGTGATTTCTTCTTATTTCGCCATTTGAAGAAGCATTTGCGTGGAAGCCACTTTGAGACCCCTGAGCTAGTCAAAGAAGTTCAATGGTTCTTTGACAGCAAACCACAGTCATGGTTTCGCTCCGCATTTGATGAATTACTGATTCGCTGGAGAAAGTGTCTTTACAACGAAGGATGTTACATTGAGAAATAAATTCTACTCGTTTCTAGGCCTACTTACTGCTTAGCTGTAATAAAAAATTTGTTTAAAAGATCGTTTTCATTCTTAGTCTCACTACTTATTGAACCAACCACGTATATATATATATATATATATATATATATATATATATATATATATATATATATATATATATATATATATATATATATATAGATCATTATGTATCTAGTTTCCTTAAGTAAGCAGCTTCTGCGTGTCGAAATCAAAGTGAATAATGAAGCTGCGATAACACAAGACCAAGGGTTGCAATATATACCTGTACATGTAGCCATATCTGATCTCCACAGCACCTCAGAAAATATCTGGATGTACTCTGGATCACTGATGTACATCATAAATCCACCTAGTTTGCGTTCTGCATAGTGATGCGATAGACTAGCATATTTTTGTTATTACCAGCTGCCATCCACGAAAATATTGAAAACGATTTCGACAGCAAGCCCCAAATACTCGGTGTTTCCTCAAATTTCAGTGGAATTTTTGTTGTCGTTATTTTCTATCCGAACCACTTGAATGAAGCACGGTAGTAGTAATCCCCTGACAAAATCAAGGACCAAATGTGCAACGATGAGTCATCATGCTGACTCAGCCCCCCCTCTGGAAGGAAGGAAGAAGGGAGATCGCCAAGGATGTGCTGGCAGGAATGGGTCCGTGAGGAGGAAAGCGTTCCCTACCCCCCTCCCTTCTGGAAGGAAGGAAGGAAGGAGGAGCAGCAAGGGTAGGAATCTAGGAATGACAGAGTTAGAAAAGGTGGGTTTTGGTCGTTTTGGGATAAGAAAGGCCGTTTTTCGGCATGAAGGAGTGCTCGGATGGGAAAACGGAGGGCAGATTCGGAGTCTACGTGAAATGTTGGGTTAGGGAGGTTGTTTCCAGCGAAATCGGAGAGAAAAAGGGATTTTTTCGTGAAAATGTTAAATTGTGACCTACTTTGATGACGACTCACTCAGGAATGGAAGTGAATGAAGAGCTCCGGTTTCTTTTAGGGGCAAGACCGCACTTTGTTCTCTAGGATCCCATCTTTTCAGATGTGTGGAAGGTTTCGTTTCCAAGTGAGAGCATGTTTAAATTTTTGCGCATTTTCCAAGATTTTGGAGCCTTTGAAAGAACGACAGAGTTTTTTCAACTCGGCTTCTGGTCATCGTAGAGAGTCGAGGGATGGCTTAAATGAAAGGTGAGAGCGAGAAAACGTGACTGTCAAAATTTGAAGTCAATCAGAGCACTAGAACCGGAGATAGACGTGTTTAAAGTTTTAAATGATGGAGATTACGTCATCAGCTGATCGTCACAAACTAAATAAGCTTGGAACCGACTGAGACTTTTCATTAAGACGAGAGAGATTGTCAAAGGTAGGTCGTCTCTCCGAAGCTCTGATGATAGCATCGGACATTCCAAATTTCATCGCTGATATCAGCTAAGGCGTCAGACTTAAAGGTTAGCCAGGAGATGGCCTTAGTCTCCAGGCCATAAAAGACTCCAAAACTTTAAAGGCTTGTAACTTTGGCTCTACAAGTCCTTTTGACTTGATTCAAAAAAGATTCGATCGCTATTGATCAGACCTATATTCACAGACTATTTATAAAATTTCATAGGTAGTGCTAAAAAGTTGAAAAATTTAAATTCATTTTTTGGAGGTTTTCTGGGGTTTTCGACCCTGCTGAAGTCAATGAAGGCATGTATATAAGAGTGAACAAGCCAGTCTTTACATGATACAAGCGGCTTTTCACTGAAAGTGAGCATGGCACGGAGTGCTGTTGCATATTTTAGACCGAAACCTCTGGGGCTACTCATGTTGGCCATTTGACACAGTTCTCAACGTAGCACTTTGAACGCCAATCGGTTGAGTCTTAGCTATCTTGTCATGGGTGGCACCTAAACATCTCCATTGCAAAACGCTTGTAAATCACGGCTTGCTATCAAGCTGATCAAAGCAAGGACTTGGGATGTTTCCCCTTGTAAATAACTCCATCGGTTTTTATGTCAAAATCGGGGCCCGGATACCAACACAGTGACATGACGCACGCTCTGTCCGCCCGAGGTTGGATTTGTGGGTCGAGGCCTTGGAGCTGGGATAAGATCCCCTCTGAGTAATGCCTGTAACGGATTCAAGAGCTTAACACCTAAAGGGTTGCTGGCTTGCTATCAGGCCTTTGTGAAATCTCGTCTAGCCTCAGTAACTCAGGGTTGGTAACGTCCATCGTTTGTCATTGTAACTTAGTAAAAATGAGAGGGTTACTGCAGGCATTGACGTCAAACCTTTTCGCGTCATAGGGTAACCAGTCTTTGTGTTGGGAGTTGGTTACTGAAAGCACAGTGACTGCCGATGCCCATAAATGGTAAAACCGCTGTTGTCATGTCAAACGCATGGCCAAATAAGGAAGGTCTGGATCATGGCTTTGTGCTCACTGGGTATATAAACCGCGTCTTCTCTCACAACTTCATTCCTGTTTCAAGTTGCGAGACGAACGGTGAGTGCTCTGACAAAGTTTGTTAAGAAACTTTAGAGTTTCATAAACTAGGAATCAATCGTTTGCTATGAAACGTTTACGGACTTATAATCATTGTTTCCCCTTTTCACTTCAGAAAAATGCCTAAAGCAGCATATGTGCGAACAACGTACAAGTTGTGCTCCTGCTCAAAAGTATTCAAGAGTGACGGATTTAAAAAGCACAAGTGTGCGAATAAGAAGCAGGTGGGTGGGTTGCGCTACTTTTGCAGCAAACACCAAGTTTCACGCCTAATAGAGACACCGACGGAATGGCACTCCACACACAGCGACTGTGAGCAGGAAGAGCTCACAGAGGCAGAGAAAGAAAGATCATTCGCCATAGAACTGATGACGCTTGAAAATCAGCAGGCAGTCGCTGCAATTGTACCCCAGAAGCTACTCCAGCCCTAAGCGAGTGATCACCACAGTCGACATCTGATCTCAGTGAGACCAGTAGCGAGAGTGAGGGGGAGGCTGAGGAAGGAGCCAACAAAGTTGATCTCGATAACGAGACAGTCAGCGAGTAGTAGCGGAATTGTGACTCAATGTCGCACATTCCAAGATCGTCCACCACTGCTTGCTAAGCATGAAAAGCTGGAAACAGATCTTGCTAAGTGGAAGGAAGATACTTTCTACTATAATCAGAAATCAGAAAACTTTTCGCGAATGACACAGGTGCTGAAGAAGGTGACGGAGGCGTTAAATGAAAAAGAAGGCGAGTTGGAGCGTGAAAGGTTCAAGAACCTGTCGCGCAATGCGAGAGAAGAAGGCTTGCTAGTTGATAACGAGATGAGGCGGATGAAAGAGGAGATCGAAGGGCTGCGGAAGCAGTTGGGGAAGGTGATTGAGAGCAATGAGGAGCTACATTGCAAGGTACAAGGCAGTGATAAGAAGCGACAGAGATCGAGTCGTCTACAAATCCCAATCAAGAAGGGAGAGGTGATAGCGGAGCCACTTCTCTACGAGCGAGGAAGAGGCGAGCGGTGTTACTCCAGGCTGAAGAAGGGTGTTGACTGTCTTCACTTTACATTCAGCCACTCGGAAGACATCAAAGGATTCCTACATGAGCCACGTCCAGATAAGCTCTGTAAGTTAAAAATAAGTAACTTGGAGGTCAAGATGATAAATAACAACTCCTTTCTTTACAGATATCAATGAGAAGCGCCCACCTGCTTTCGTGAACGAGCCGGAGACGAAGCGGCAAGCTTGAGTCCCATATTCCCCCATCATCCCGAGAACGAACCATCGGTCCTCTTAAGGGCTACCATGGGGCAAGACATGATAGTGCCTCCTCGCGGTTTGCCCTGGACAGGCTTCGGTCTGACTGAATCTATCATATAAATAAAAATAGAATCACAAAGTTGTATCTGCTATCAGTCAACTTTAACGTTGCATGGCACGGAGAACTTCGGTATAATTCTTCCTGTTGGTGGGCGCTCTCTCTTGAGACAGCGGATGATATCGTAGTGATGAGTGTAGCAAGGGCTTGAGACTTACCTTAATCCGACTTTCCAACGGTCGTCGTGGTCTCTTCGCTCAACGTAGCACTTTGAACGCCAATCGGTTGAATCTTAGCTATCTGCCACAGGTTACTTTTTAAATTCTCCATTGCATACGTTATCTGAGAATGAACCATGAGTTCTGATTGCTTCCATCACCGAGGCTAAATGATGAAGGGATGAAACGGGAGGCCACCCTTGCACCACATGCAACACATCACAGACTTCTCTCTTCGGTAGTGAACAAGCTCTGAACGTTACTTTACTGTATCGCAGTCGATTGCTATACACGTATTGAAGAAAACGTAAGTTACTAAAATCAGCAGAAAAACATAGGGAGACATAAGATGTTCCAAATATACTTATTTCGAAGATAAAACTCAACATGATAAACCATTGATGAATAATGCTACCACGAAGTGCAACAAGTCTACCGTTTATGGAAATCAACTACATGGTATCAGTAGAGACTCGTTACCTCTAAAGTATAGTTAGCAAAAAGTCGTCATGAAAAAATACTTTATTTGGTCTTTGATTTAACATCATTGAAACCCACTTTACTAATAGCAATGACAACATGTTTTATTTTACTCAGAAGCAAATGATTGGCGTAACCATGAAAGTGATCCATCCGAGAAATAATCTTCATGCAGATGTCGTGTATAAAACTCAGAAGCATCAGTAACATATTCTTCTCAGTAGGAACGAAATTGTAAGTCAACACTTACCGCGTCTTTACCTTGTGGAAAATGAGTGTAATAGATATTTGCAATTAAGTGAGCCTTGATGATACTGTCTTTGAAATAGGATATCAACTCCGTAAATATTTCTCGTGTGTAGTCTAAACATGCCTCCAATTCTGTCTCCTCCCTTTGAAACTCAAGGATGTAATCTTGTATTAAGCCTCCGAAGCTTTCTTGATGAAAACGAGTCGTGCAATAATCATGTTTCAATGTATTGACTTCAGGAGCCATGGTTGAGTCTATTGCTAAACATCATGTTTGCCTAAGACGATTTCAATAACGCGTTACAAATGTGCGTGCACACATCGGGAACTCTAGCTCGTCTGTGATTGGACGAGAGGTCTCATCCATTCACCGCTTAGGAAAATCTTATGAAAGGCAGTATACCAGCTCTGCTCTTCACATTTATCTTTCATAAGGTGAGTGTCGGTGAGCTCCTGCTATCAGGTTGTTTTGACTTGCTATCAAGTTGAATAGTCTCTTGCTATCAAGAGATTCACTTCTGCTCATAAAACATATCATCGCTGTAATGCCTCCTTTGCTCGAGCGTTCCTTCGGGACGGCGGGTACTGCCGTAGAGGGTTGCGTTGCACGGATTGTTCGTCGTTTGTTAGACCGAAACCTCTGAGCCGTTGCTCATGTTGGGCTTTCGACTTCATACTCAACGTGACACTTTCTCTCGCCAGGTCAGAGTACTTCAGCCATTCGACAAAGGTTAGTCTTTATGATATGGAGTAGAGGGAAATGTAATTCATTAGATGTCACTTCAATGATTGTTCACATGATAAACGTTGACTAGGCAAATGAAATGATTCTCATCTTTCCTTTTCAGTGATTGAAATCTACTAACGTACTACCGTGTAATCTGCTGTCTGTAACCGAGCAAAAATGCAATTCAATAAAGTTGAAAATTATCGCATTGCTGCTGAGATGGAGAAGGCCACCATCAAGCAATGTAAGTATTTGTATCGAGGTTGACTCACTCTATTACTAACATCATTAGGGTAGACATCCTAATTAAAATCAAGAGCCCCTCCCTTATTTTGTTCATGTTTAAAGCGAATCCAAATTTTGGCTCTGCTTTTCTTTGCTGTCATTCTTTTTCAGTGCATGAATGTATTCGTCGTAATGGGGAACCCGTCCCCCAAGGAGCAATCAGGGAAGCCTATGAGCGACTTGGCAAGTGTAAGTATCTTTAACATCTCATGTTTAGGCTGTTTCAGATCCTCTGCATCATCCTTGTCTCAATCTCTAATCTCTCTTTCTTCTCTACAGATATGGCCAAGATGAAGAAGTGGGGAGAAGCCGCGAGGCAGAGATTCAATGCTGAATTTTCGGCCCTACCTTTCCGCCCATCTACCTCCGCTCAAAGTCCGACTCCTCTCTCGGGCATCGTCATCGCCTCACCACCACCGGCTGCTCCGCTCCCTGCACCAGTCCCTGCTCCCCGTCACCACGTCCCTCCGACACCCAAGCCTAGGATCCTTCCACCCTCGGCTCGTGTCCCACTCCTGCCTCCTCCTCGACCATCGGTGTTGCCGGAGATCAAGTCCTTAGATGGTAAGTAACCGTAATTGGGAAATAGGGGATAAGACTTCAAACTTGAAATAATGATCATGTTACTAATCTCTTTTCTCTTTTTCTCAACAGATCTGGCGACGGTTCTCCTGGACAGCGACGTTCCCTTCCGCCCCATCATCATCCCAGCATCGCCACCACCACCTCTCCTCTCCGTCAAGGCGGTGGAGAGACTGTTGGAGCAGGAGGAGTTGGAGATAGTGGGAGGGGAGAGGGAGATTGAAGTCGAAGAGGAGAAGGACTTTCTATGCCAGCGGTGTGACAGGGTCTTCGCCTCAGCTTACAGTTTGAGACGTCACACCACTGACAATGCCTGTAGAGGAGGAAAGCGCCGACCGATCCCTCAACGACCCAAGTGTGAAGGTTGTGGACGCACGTTCTACAACAGCACCAACTTGCGAGTCCACATCGAAGGCGGTTCCTGTGGCAGTGTGAGTCAACCACCAACGTCATCAGGTAGGAAGCATCCTTCATCGCACGTCGGCTTTTCTTGTTTTTCGTGTCAGAAGACCTTTCCCACAGGGTTTGTTCTCTCTTCGCGCACACTCTGTCACACTCATCCCACTGAGCTTTACACTGACAACAATGTCACTCTAAGGCTGAGCAAGTTTTTCCTTGAGAGGCTCGTTCGCGATTATGAGTTAGAAAGCTCTGAAGCTGTGCAAGACATTCATCCTTTCTTGATGAATCATATAGGCTTAATTCATCAAATGTTGGTGAGATTAGATAGATTTTTACTTAAGGGCATGTTCTATCTCACTGCTCGTTTCAATAAGGTAGACAGTAGCACGGGAGAAGTAGAGTCCACTGTGACCATTAGGATAGCCTCCTGTGCTGCTGATCTCATAGGTGATGTAAACGAGTGGATAGAGAGACATGCGACCTATCTCGTCAGCAATTTAAATAAATTTAATGAAAGAGACAGCGGTCTGGTCTTTGATGGGATAGAGAAAGTAGACATTAAAATCAATCTTTTAGAAAATTTGCAAGGGAGCGGTTGTTTCACCCTCCCCAAAGCACTGGCTGACAAAAAGGCTGTCATCAATGTAGAGTGTCAGTCCCAGTGTTTCAAGTATGCCGTCCTCTCCATTCTTCACTATAATGATATAAGTGTACATCGTGAACGAATCACTCATTATCGTGAATGGGAGGATAAACTTAAGTTTGACGGGTTAGATGTCAACACATTAGATTTTAAAGACATCGCCCAATTTGAAAAATTGAATGAAATAAATATCGTCGTCCATCTCTGGGAAAAAGGTCTGAAGGGCGTTAGGTATAACAACCGCCAAAGTAACTTCGACCGGGTCTCCTCCTAGTGTATAGCGACAACCACCCAGAATGGCATTATTGTGGCATTCCTAAAATTTCAAAGTTGTATCGCCACCAACAAAGTTGTAATAACAAACATTATTACTGTGATCTCTGCACACGGCGCTTTAGGTCAAAATCATTTTTTGAACAGCATTACGAGTGGTGCTCTCGGGGTAAGCTTCAAATGGAAGTGATGCCCAAAGATAAATTTTATAGGTATGAGGAAAACGGAAATGAGCTCAGTCCCATATGTACCATCTATGCGGACATTGAATGTTATATTGAACAAGAAGACCTAAGTCATGAGCCAGCAGCCATTGCCTGTTATGAAGTTTGGCATTCTTACCATAGGAACCAAAATAAAATGCATGTGTGGCAAGGTGAGGAGTGCGTTGAAAACTTCCTCAACTTTATAGATAGGAAGGCCCGTTTTCATCAACGGTATGAAACGGAGCTGACTAGGAAACCCATGTGCTTCACAGAAGCCGATAAACTCAAATTTGATGGGACCACGGAATGTCCCCGCTGCTGTTCATCCTTTGATGATCAGCAACATAAGAAAGTGAGGGACCATTGCCATCTCAGTGGTAAATTTAGGTCTGCCTTATGCAGCAAATGTAACATGAAACATAGGCTCAAACGGCGAACGCTCCCCGTCATCTTCCATAACTTTAAATGTTATGATGCTCACATCATCATTCGCCATGGATTCGGTAAAATGAAATCCTGGTCATCCAAAGTGATTGCACAAAGTAAGGAAAAATTTATGTGCATCACTTCCAAAGCACAAGTCGACAAAGCCGCTGAGGGGAAGCCTGTCTTCTATGACATAAAGTTTCTAGATAGCTTTCAATTTATGTCTTCTTCCTTAGCCACTTTGGCTGATAATTTAGAAACACTTCCCCTCACACAACATTTTAAGAAAGACTATCCCAACATAAGTGACAGTCTGATGCGACGGAAAGGGGTGTTTCCTTATAGTTATTTTAGTTCAATGGACACATTGAAAGAAACATCCCTTCCGTCCATCGATAAATTTAAGAACAATTTGACGGGTGAGGACTGTTCGCCTGATGACTATAGGCATGCAGAGCAAGCATGGTTAGAATTTAGGTGTCGCACTTTTGGTGACTACATGCTTGCCTACTTAAAATTAGATGTCTATCTGTTGGCTGACGTGTTTGAGACTTTTAGGAAAGTCACATTAGAGCAGGATGCCCTAGACCCGTCCATTTTTTTTAGTCTACCGGGTCTGTCCTATCAGTCAGCCTTCAAGATGACGAAAGAGAGAACACATTTACTGCAAGATGCAGAAATGTACACGTTATTTGAACGTGGTATTAGGGGTGGCTTAACATTTGTTAACAAACATGTTGTCAACAGCACCCAAGACATAGGATTGACCACGCATTTAATGTACATAGACCATTATAATTTATATGGGAGTGCATTATCCAAGCCTTTGCCACAGTCTGACTTCCAATGAGTAGAGCCCCATGACATTGAACACTTCTCCAATCCAGCACACATCATGGCACTGGGAGATGAGGCCGACATAGGTTATTTATTTGAAGTCGACCTCATCTATCCAGAATGTATTAGGAATAAGACAGTTGATTTTCCTCTCGCACCCGAATCTGGCATAGTCAGTCCAGATATGTTCTCTCCCTTTATGAAAGAACACAATAAGCAATATGAGGCTGAAAATGACTTAAAATATAAACCCACTAGGAAGTTGTTGCTCACCCAATTGAACAAGCAGCATTATATCGTGCACTATTCCATCCTCAAATTCTATCTAGGTATGGGGATGCAACTTGACAATGTCCATCGCGCTATCCAGTTTAGGCAGAAGCCCTTTCTAAAACCGTATATAGAATTTAATAGTAAGAAACAGGCTGAATCCAAGAATCCTTTCGAAAAGGACTTCTTTAAATTTAAGAATAATGCCCTCCTTGGTAAAACCATGGAGGATGTAAGAAAGCGCATGGACTATCGTATCGTGACTGATCTGGAAACGAGTATCAAGTTATGCCGCTCACCGCTGTTTTGTCACCATGATGTCATTTCCGAAGACATCACTGGTTTTAAAATGTTAAAATCTAAAGTAGAACTTTGTAAGCCCATTTATGCCGGTCAAGCTGTCTTGGATCACTCCAAGTTAGAAATGTACAAGTTGTTTTACCACACCTTTAAAACTTGCCTATTGATCCAACATGTGGAATTAGTAGGAGGCGATACAGACAGCTGCTTCCTAGCTTTGACAACCACTAGCCAAGTCAAGCAGGAAGACATTTTAAAATATTTAGCACCCAAGTTTGATAGTTCCAACTATCCCACTGACCATCCGCTTTACTCTACCACAAATAAAGCGAAGCTTGGCTGCTTCAAGGATGAGTGTGCCGGCAAACAGATAGAGGAGATGATCTTGCTTCGTCCTAAGATGTACTCCATGAAGCTAAAATCCTCAGAGCTTTCTATTAAACGGGCGAAAGGCATTTCGAAGTCAATCGTTGGGAATATGACACATAGGGACTATCAAGATGCCTTAGATTCACTTAAAATTAAAAAAGTAGAAATGACCATTTTAAGATCACAGTCGCATCAAGTCAGAACAACGACGTTTAGGAAACGAGGTCTCTCAGCTTGGGAAGACAAGCGATGCTGCATGAGTTCTAACCACTCATTACCGTACGGCCATCCAGACACTCATCTACCTCCACCCAAGAGACAGAAACTTTCTCCTCCTCCGTCCGGCGATGTATGATGATGAATGCTTCCTCTCTGTTGTGGTTGATGTTTTGCTTATTCACTCCATGGCGTTTTCTATGGGGTGTTGTGAGTGCGTCTCTTGTAACATGCGTCCATATTCTGATCACTTCATATCATGACTTGCATATCAACTGGTTTTCCTGACTTTGTTTTGTCCCTGTACAGTTTCCTTCAATGACTTTGTTTTCTCCGGTGATGTGAGCCATAAAAACTTTGTTTTCTGCTACCATCAGTATTACCTATGTGCGGTGCAATGACCATCGGCTGTGATGATGAATGACATATTATGTACATACTGTGCCGTTTTCCTTTCACATAAAGTTGCGGTTCAAATAGGTGGGACTGACTTGGTAATAATGTCAGAATCATTTCACTGTTTGTAAAGTTAGAAATAAAGTTGACGTTTGTAAAGTTAGAAATAAAGTTGATGTTTGTAAAGTTTGTAAGATAGGTGAAGTATAAAATAAAGTCATAAGTATTTCACTGTTTGTAAAGTTAGAAATAAAGTTATAACCATGTCACCGTTTGTAAAGTTAGAGATAAAGTTGTTGTTTGTAATGTTAGGAATAATGTCATTCACAAATGGTTAAGTTAATAAATGTACTATACACCAACGGTTAACATTCACTTGTGCTATATGAAACCCTAAATCCCTAAATCCCTAAATCCAACCGTAGGTAACCCTATCCCTATAGATTATGGACTTTAGCAATTTATAGATAAAGTATAAATTAAAGTGACAAGCATTTCACTGTTTGCAAGATAGGTAGAGTATAAAATAAAGTCACAACCATGTCAGAGTTTGTAAGTCAACATCCTCAAGTTTCCAACGAATGTAACATCATAGGAAACATCAACCACTTTGCTGACTCATGTCTATAAATAGCTCTGACTCATGCACCAGTCAGTTAGATAAGAATCTAATCAGTCTTGTTCAACCTTTTCACAAACAATTTTGTGGGCAATAGTTCATTGCGATGACTCATTCAAAACACATCATGTGTTTATTACAATTCTATTAATTGTGACTCATGCAGATAACGCATTAAAGATTTAACAATGTCAGCTACTTTACTGATATCACGTAAACCAGTCATGATACAATTTCCGTTGTGAAAAACTGCAATATGTACAGGATCCCACTTCCGAATCAGAGCAGCAGGAAAGAGTTCAGTTTCATAAAATATACAATGATTACTGGTTTTAATGTTTGCTAGATTCACCAACATCTTCAAATGAACTGACACTACTATATTTTTCAATGTCAGGGGACTGAGGCGTAGATGAGGCATGAGTGTTCGCATTTTCTTGACGACTTCGTAACACGGACTGCATCACGAAATGAGAAAGTTTTCCTAGGATTTGGATGTTGCCGCAGCGAAAGATTTGAAGATTTCGACCGTTGCTCATGCGAATGACCAACATTTGTGGACGACCGCGATGATACACTAAATCGGGAAGATGGGTAAGCAACTGTTCTAAATCGATGTCTCTTCTGAGATTCATTTCGCGCATGGCGTTGATGATGCGGATGGGGAGCATGATTCACAAAAGACATGAGGGTTGAGTTTATAATTTTATACTTTTCCCATGAGGGTTTTGGAATCACGATGTAGCAGTGATCTTTATGTAGAATCATCTCTTGAAGGCGAATAAATACAATGCCTTCTCCTACGTTAATGACACGGCAAGAGTTGGATAGGATAGCGCGATGTAACCTTCGTAGTTGAAAGCGTTCTAGAGTTACCTGAAGTTGACGTTTCATATCATGAAATGTAACACACTGACGTTTCCATGATACATGGAGGCATGCTGATAATTTCCACATGATCATGATTCAAACCTGAGTAAAGAATGTAATACCCAAGAAAGAAGGAGAGAGTCATGTTCATGTGTGGCATGTTGAGTGTACATTTTCTTTCTTGATACGGTGGCCGTTAGGCCGTGGTCTCATAAAGACCGATGGTGCGTTCTCAGTGTGTGGAGAGTGTCACTGTAGTTGATCATCATCAACATGGACATCATTTTGGAAGGTTATGGAGACAAGATAGGGATTCAACGTAAACAACCTTCCGTCCCTGCGCGGACCCATGTAGCTGGTTTGAATTTTAATTTCAAAGGAGTAGAATCCTTTTCCCAAAATGGGGAGAGGTTTGCAATTGAGTAAGTCGAATTCGCCGACCTCCCTTTCATGGGTGATGAGACAGTGTCTATCCATATGAACATGCATGTATCGTCTTTCCATGATGGGAACTTGTGACCGCTTCCCATTGTGTCGAACAATTTCTTTGGGAATGGTGAGATTTTCTTTCAGGAATGTTTCAAGAGTATTGAATTGTAACCGTGTCCAATAGTCTAACGGTACACACACAGCGAGTCCATACTTTGTTGACATAACCTTTAGATAATCCATCCGATGACTTGGGGTTTTTATGGTCACGACTTCTCCATGATGAGTTATCTTTTGATTGAAAGCATTTTTGCCCGATGCTAAAGTAAGGGAGTTCAGTGTACCCAGTGCGAGAGCAGAGGAGTTGATGGCTTCGAGCAACTGCATGGTTAGCGCAAGGACGGAAATGATTGCCATGAGCTCAGTCGTCCGTTTTATAACCAGACCTAGCTCCAATAACATGCGTTTCCCTTTTCATGTTTTCCCTGTCTTTGTTATGTGACAAAGAGTTATCACACGTGAACTTTAGACTGCGTGGGTGGAAACCTTCCCTATGACTGACTGCCCTCTTACAAAGTCGTTCTATTCCTCACAAAGAATTTAGTGACGCACCCCTTCTAGCGAACAAAGACGCATTCATTTATCTAACAAAGAGCCCGATAGTAATGCACAAAGCGCAATGACTCATTTTGTGATACGCCCCTTCTAGCGAACAAAGACGCATTCATTTATCTAACAAATTGCAATGACTCATTTTGTGATACGCCCCTTTCTCGAACAATGCCGCATTCATTTATCTAACAAAGCGCAATGACTCATGTTGCTCTATACACCATTGCAAAATACTCAGTTAAAAGAAATCTCTATTGCATCTACACAACATGTCGACCATCAAACAAAGTCGTGGATGCAAACAAACTCAGTTGAATCATGATATGTTTAACAACGTACGCATTTCCTTCCATCGTCTCTTCTATTCTCTCCATAATTTTCTCCATATGACGTACATAAAATTGATCGCGAAGAGTAATCCATTCTGTGCAATAGGATCCAAAACGAAGTGGTTTTTGCAAATCTTTCAACTCCATATAAACAACGAGTCTACCCTTCACAACTTGAGGTTGTAAACTCTCTATCAATCTTTTGAAGAGAGGAAGGCTTTCAGTTACCACTACTTTCATATCATTCATCTTCATTTTAAATGTAAGTTTCCAGTTATGTAAAAATCCATCGAATCCTTGTTGATCAAGTGCCAAATGACACATGTGGTTACTCAAGGTACGATGCGCCTACATAAACGTTGTGACTATAGATTTCACATTGCTTCAATGACTTCCACTATGAATAAAACAAAAATAACAATCATGTTCCACTGTAAGTTTATTCAACATCAGTCAAAATTCACAAGTACAGAATACACTTCATGAAATGATCATCACTCATCCACAAGGAGTAAAAACATGTTTTACAAATAGCCATGCTGTTGACAATGATAGAGATACAGTTCATAAACGTCATAGAGACTACAATGCCAGCGTGAAGAGAGTTTTGCAATGTAGGTGGCTTTATTTCTAGTATTATAATGGAATGGTGGTCTGTAATGGTGATGTCTCTCACCGAAACATACAGCCACATCAAAAATCATTTCATCTCTAAACTTCTTTTGATCACAATGCACGTGATAGCCTTGTCTTACACAATCTACCCAACATGGTAAATATAAATGTAACTGAAGTGTTGCTGCTTTTCGTTCAGAATCATTTCCTAATATTTTAACAATATGAAAACCTGACAGCCACCGTTTGAAATCACTTATCAAATACGTTTCATTTACAAATCCAATATGAATCAAAATAGAAGGATCAAGTCCATGCACATGACGCCGTGACCATTCGTTTTTGTGTGGAGGACAGTAGGCAAATCTATGATATACACTAACAACAGTTTGATCGCTTTCCCTCATTGCAATAGCACTCAAATCCTGCATTGGTGTCCCCTCACTGTCTATGAAGATGACAACCTACAATATCAAAAAGACTTAATTACAAGATAATACATTGAGCCGGAACTTTACAAGGATGTCTGTCCTTTACATAACAAGAGATACATGCAACATGATTACAATGTTTTAATTGAACATAACGCACAAGACCGCGTTTTCCACATTCACTACATACTAACTGATTACAATACTTAAGATTTCTCTTTGGTGGTAACACCATCTTTCTTTGATGCGCGACGACGTTTAGGCTTGGTGACAGGTTCTTGACACTCTTTGACACAAGAATCAATGACTCTCTCAATGTGATCAAGTCCTGTTAACTCAGGTTGATGATGAATTTGAGAAATGCGCAAATTGAGAGAAATCAAATTACCGTCAGATTGATGAGGTCCCACATAAACAGCAGGCACCTCAATATGAAAGGAATAAAAGTCTTAACCTAGCGATGACAATTCTGTTTCAACTGACTGTTCAACTGTCACTCCTGAAGTGACTTTACAATACTTGCTTTGCAAAATATAGCAGCGAGTGTCGCGATACAAAGGTTGATAATAAGAAGTTTTCTTTTCTGGCCACAACTGTAATAGTTCAGTGGGAATAAGAGCCTTTTGCCTCACACCGTCTTATAAAATGTCAAGCTGCTGACGCAACCAATTATCAATAGGGATACTCAGGTTTTGACCGCAACGATTTACTTGCGCATCCACTTTTGGTGAGCATGCCGCCGGCGTTTGAAGATAGAGTCGAACACCGTTGTAGCGCACTTGTTGTTTGTAGGTACGATAGCCGTGAATTACCTTTTCAATTTTCGGATTCCACAGCTCGAGATGTTGAGGATTCACTGATGCAGCAGTAGGAGTAGGATTCATGGCCATGGCAGTCTTTAACGAAAGAATACCACTAAGTACATTCATGATCATCAGAGAAAAGAAAATCGTTAGCTTAGCAGTGACATATGAGGTGGCCCTTAAGAGGACCTTTTGGGGCGTTCACATGATTTAAAGCTTATCACCAAAGTCTAAGTCTTCGTCATCGTCCAGTAAATTAAATGTCTTGGGCTTAGGACCCGAATTAAGTTTCAATTCCTTGAAAGACTTAAAGGTAAAGCGTCTAGGTGGTGGAGGCGGCGGTGGTGATGGTTCAACAAAATAGGCTTGTACAATCATCGGCCACACACTCTCCTGCGCCTCTCTTCTAAAATGTTGTTAAGGTTTAGGCCACACAGTCATGACACTCACTTGTAAATTTGGAAACAGGATTGAATCAGACAAAATTGAGACGGAGAATGGCTTGAGCAAGTCACACACGCTTTTCGAGTCAAGAGAATGAAATGAAGAGAAAATCGGGAGACGTCTGCTTTTATAGTCTCCTGCGAATCCACATTTGACACTATGAGAGCCAATCAGAGACCTCCGTTTCTCCCCTGACTTCGTTGCGGCATGGAAAAGGAGGCACGCGGACGACTGACTCATGATTGGTTTTCCCAAATCTTGTAGTCAAATCTAATTTAGCACATTGAGTTGAATATGAATGTGTTTTATGCGACATAAGAGCAAGTTGGATCCATGCTCTTGAAATGAATCTAGTCGAGATGCAATTTTCGCCATGTGTATCCATAGAAATCTTTAGGATCATGTATTGTCTCTGCAGAATAGTATGCAAAATGAAACACTACACGTTCACCTGCATGTTCATCAGTCACTTTCTCAAATTCAATCTCTGCAACTAATCGTCCTTTCACATCTTTATTCATCAAACTGTCTATGAGCTTTTGGAAAACGAAGTGACCTTCAGCAACAGCAAATTCTAAGTCTGCCTTTTCATGATGAAATGAGATGATGTAGTCCCTAATCACACCACGAAGACTTTGTCGATGAAAACGTAGTGAACAAAATTCATTCGTAAACTCTACTGCATGTGTCATCTTTCTTCCTATCACTTCGGAGACATAGCATGAATGACATTCAGGTGTAAAATGTCACGCTGATTCCAAATCTGGTCTCCGTTTTCCCGTCCGAGGCTTCGTTCACCCGCTAGAGGCATTTTCATTAAAATTCTAACTCTGTCGTTTTTTCGGTGATGGGCAAAAATCTTAAAGTCACTCTCACACCTCAATGAACGAACGTAGAGACACGCCGTTTCGTCCACTGCATTTGCCTCACTCTTAGCTTTCAAATGAGCTATCACACGACTTTCTACCATTCCTATAACCAAAGTTGGAAGTCTCGTTCCAGAGGGGGGGGGTGGGGTCAGAACTTTTTCTCTCCGATTGAGCTGGAAACAAGCTTCCTAACCCAACATTTCACGTAGACTCGGAATCTGCCCTCTGTTTTCCCATCCGAGCACTCCTTCATGCCGCAAAACGGACTTTCTCATCCCAAAACGACCAAAACCCACCTTTTCTAACTCTGGCGGTTTTCAGAGATTCCTACCCTTGCCTCACATGAAAGTTCCTCTGGAAACATCCTCCCTAACCAAAAAGTACACGTAGACTCCAAATCTGCTCTCCGTTTTTCCATCCGAGACCTTCTTCATGACGAAAAACGGCCTTTCTCATCCCAAAACGTCCAAAACCCACCTTTTCTAACTCTGTCATTTCTAGATTCCAACCCTTGCTGCTCCTCCTTCCTTCCTTCCTTCCTTCCTTCCAGAAGGGGGGCTGAGTCACCATGATGACTCATCGTTGCACATTTGGTCCTTGATTTTGTCAGGGTATTACTACTCACGGTATTCATCCTTATTTGTCAATTTCGCCAAATTTCTGAATATTGTAATGCATAAATATTCTGCGAAAATCAAGAAAATGTTGCCGCACTTTCAGTCATAAAATTATTTTAAAAAAAAATTCAAAGTTTTCTTTGAAATGCCATTTGCTCCATATGTTTAGGCTATAATGTAAATGCCACTGACTTTGCGGTGGTCAGGGCAAGGACTCGCATTGTCACTTGAAAGCTTGTCAAAAACCATATTCCAGATGAAACCCATCTTGCGCTAACAGGTTAATGAAATGAGTGCAAAATAGCCTAAATTTGAGTAGCACTATAATTTCGAAGACCACAATTTGGCAAAAATGCAATTTGCAGGCCATTTTCTAGATTGCTCCACAGATATTCCATAATTTCTCAACGGTTGAACACCCTTAACATTTGGGAAGCATTTATGAGAGCAGACTAAAATAACTTTGCAGCAATGCTCAAAATTTCAGATCAAACATAGAAATTTCCATTGTCATGTGTAAAAAACTTTGGCCCACAGTCAAAATCTCCACGCTTTGGGAGTTGTGTATCCAGTGCTCTATATCATATTATTCATCGACATCCCTGATCAAACCCACGATGTTAACTAACCGGAACGGTGAAATTTATCACCCACAGTCAGGTTGACACTACGCTTTTTGTAAAATCATCATCAATAGTAGGTCTAGGCCTAATTGACTTGGATGATTGCAAACCGTATGTATTCTGTTTAGGTGAAAAGAATATGCGAATCAATATAATTGAAGTAAGGCTTCAGTGCAACTAATGATTCATTTTTTTATTTCTCTCATCGCCAATACGGTACAGTAGTTTCGGTGTCGGTGATTAGGCCCTATTTAGTATTGATATTTCGCATATCGTTATGAATAAAGAAAATTCAATTCTTGATAGGCCTATTTCATATTATGGACAGGTATCTAAACTGCGATGCACTGCACAAATTTACTCAGCAGACCTACATGTAGTAGGTGACCATATTTCTAAACTTGAGAAGACATATAGGCTACAAGTTCTGTTTCATAAATACCACGAAATGTTCATTCAAGGTTTGTTGAAAAATGTTTACGCAGCATTTTCATTCCTTGACAGATGTAGATGATGAGCTTCAGAGAATTGATCGATCACTTATAATGCTATCTAATGGTAGGTAACGACACAAAAAAATTGTTGGCTTTATTATTTATTTGACACTAGTATATTGCGGAAAAATGAACAAAATAGCTCTAGCCATCCATAAAATTTCTAGAAACATTATTATCTCCATAAATTAACTGGTTTAGATTGTATTTATAGAAGATTATAAAGATTTTCAGTGTATAATTCACAAAACATTAAATTTCCCGTGCTGAAACATAAAATTGCGTAATTTTGAAACTCAATTTCATGTTGAGCTGATTTCATTTGAAATTTTAACCAAAAGCTTTATTTAGTAATAGAATATGATTATATGCCAAAATATCATATCATTGACAAATTAGCTATCGCTCTTTAAGATTTTTTACGCAAGCAAGTAGTTAGATAATATCACTTGTCATTGCTCATTTGGGCTGCTATTCTAGCTGTAGTATTTCTACCTCTTTTCAATCAAAATATTAACATTCAAATCTTCCAGGATCAATCATTCAGGACAATCAAGATCAAAACATGTGGCCGAATTAGGCCACCATATGATAGAGCATATGGCCTTTGCCTAGAACAATGCTTATTTGCCGTTAAACTTTTGATTATCAGATCTATTTGGATGAAAGATCAATAAACCTCTTAAAAATGTCACTTTTTCATTTCTTAATCGCAATTTGCATGACAAAGAATCAGACGTTGAGCAAAATTCAAGACTTCATTCAGAATCAGATTAAGCCAAGCGTGCATTTTGTTAAGATCAGAGCATATCGGTGCGCTATATTTGAAGTTATGTGGGCATGAATATAAATTACCGGTAATTTACCGATAAATTGCCAGCAATTTACCGGTAAGGTAACTTAAGATACCGGTATTTTTTTATTTTTTACCGGTTTGAAACCGGTAATTTTTAAACACTACTATATAGATATTTACCATCGTGGCCAAAAAATTATGCCCACTCATGGTTTTTCTACTTTCATTAATTGTATCAGCTTAATGTAACAGCAACCAATTGTGGGCTTCAGCAAACACTTTATTTTACTTGTCTTACTCCAAATTGTCGTTTAATGTTTATAACTGCTTGTTATTTGAAAAAAATTGATATTCAAATTGAATATTATCAAAAGAAACACTTTTAAAATTGCAGAACCTCTACACACTATAGGATCAAACGAAAGAGGTATAAAATTACATCGCGGAAGAATCGCAGCTTGAATAGAACCGGCAGCATCACAACGTTGAAAGTCATCTAAACTGAATTTGGCTAGGGGTACTGTTAGAAAAGCGGTGCAATAGACAGAACTGCGAACATTTACGAGTAGGCCTATCAACTGCCATGGTTGAAAGTTTCCTAAAGATCCAAATTGATAAATGTCCAATGTATTATTCATCAAACATAATGAAAACAGAGAGAGGCTGGAGTGATAGTGAGCGATAGAACCAGATAGACGGCTACAGAAAGACTTCAAGCTTCCTACTGGTCGTCCTCCAGGAAAGCCCATGTTGAAAGAGAAGCTATTACTTCGCATTCCATCGGCGTCATAAGGACAAGCCAAGAGATTAGTGGAGAAGAGTCATGTACTCCGATGAAGGCGGTTTTGGAAAGTCTGCAAGCTTCGGCTCCAGTTGCATTCGCCGGCCTTGCAGTAAACGTTGTGATTGATCTCAGACTTACTATTAAAACTGTCAAGTAGGCTTATCCACCCTCACCAATGACATGGGGTGATATCATTGCAAGCTTAGGCCGCGCTCAACTTGTCATCTTCAAACGAGAGCAAAGTTGAATTCAATGTGATGCATCGAAATTTTAAATGACAGATGCTTCATGCGGCAGCTCATCAAAACTGATCGAACCAGATCCAATGAGTCCATCCCATGCCACATCTCAAGGGTAAAAAGAATAGTTCTCTGAAAGCCACGTGACACGTTGTGAGAATGACCATCCACTTCTCCTGACCTAAGATCAGCTGATTCATCCTGAGGTTCAGCATGAAAGCAATAGCAGGTTATCAAGTTGCTAATTAAACAAACACTACCTATCCAAGGCTGTCATGACGCGGAGGATCTGTAAAATGCCATCATTTACTTCAGCATTACCATTATGATCATTCAATTCCATAGTAATGTGTAGTAGACTGCAAATATTTGCATATCTCACATTTGGTAACAATACCATGTGTATCCCCCTCAAGTTCATTTAATAAAATCGAAAGTGTGTACACATTGGGGATTTAATAAATGCGGAGTTACCACTCTACCTAATATACTTACTCTATGGCACAGACTGAAATCAAAATCAACAATGTGATTGTAGACGATACGCTCTATTTTTTCATTAATAAGTGTGATAATCGAAGACTGTACAATTTACATGATGAGATGAACGACTGTGATCAACCAAAATTCAAACGGAAAGGTAGTATGACTACCCTGTTTTTATCTAAAATGTAGGATTCGTACGATTTGGTCGGATTCGTTCAGTCGGATTCGAATATTCGATCCAGTGATATATACACTCGCGGTCAGAATGTTTGCAACAGTGCACAAAAAATACATCTTCAAAGTACAAAGCAGCCTTTCACTTCTATTTCTATGTGCTTAACTTCTGCTACGCTCTCAAACAAGACGATATAACTAAAACAACATATTTTCATGGCTTCTACAATTTTCAGACTATTTATAAGGTGATTTGGGAACATTGTAAGTCATGCGTAGGTGTACGTGCTAATATTAGTGATTTTCCATGATCTGCATGTCTCCTGCTTTTTATTCTCATACTTGTTGTTAGTTCTCTTTCGTCAAAACTGCGTCTTGTTCAAATTAAGCTGACTCACACGAAAATAAGTACTGTGATCGGAACGGAGCGGCTTGACATCTTGGATTTGTTCTTTGATTGCTGATAGGATCAATGCTTTTTTTCTTTATCACCATTCGTTAAATTGCTATTGTCTGGGCAGTGACTGCATGTTGACGCATGAAACACGATTGTAGTGACGGCGTGTCCTTGTTCCAATTGTTTGTCAACTATTTGACTGATCAATATATCGAAAAGTGTCAACAATAGCACTGAACGTGTAAACGCAGCTCAGCAGCGATCATACAACTGCAGCTAGTCGGAACGATTAGTGGTGAACTTTTGTTACTCGTCTAATGGCTGAACGTCATGACAGAAAAAGGCTTGAGATCAAGACTCTATATCAGAATACAAGTTTAAGCTTGACTGAAATTGGTCGACGCTTGAATGTTGACAAATCAACTGTCTCTAGAGCTGTCAAACAACTTCGTGAGTCGGGCACATTCGAGACTCAGTACAGCAATTGTGGCCGCAAACCCATATTGAATGAACGTGATCATCGTCGAATAAGACAGATTTGTGTGAAAAATCCACGATACTCAGCAAATGATATTGTTGAAGAGGTCGATGCGGAATGCTCAGATCGGACAATGAGAAGAGTGCTCAATGAGATTGGATGCAAGGCCCACAAACCTGGACGTAGGCCTTTCATCAATACTTCTCAAATGGAAAATCGGCGTAGATGGGCTCTTCAACATCTCGACTGGACTGTTGACGATTGGAAGAGGGTCATTTTCAGTGACGAGACAATAATTGAAATACGCGATGCTTGCCCCCAATATGTCAGAATTGTGGATGGACACGAACTTGTGCCTGAACACTTCATAAGGACTACGAAGCATCCAACCAGCGTCATGATATGGGCCTGTTTCGGTTGGAAAGGGATCGGTCGCTGTCATGTTATAGAACGTCGAATGAATTCTGAATACTATATCAACGAAATTGTGGACCGCCGCGTGCAGCAGTAATTGCAGGAGTGGTTTCCGGATGGATCCGGCTATTTTCAGCAAGATAACGCTCCTTGCCATGTGAGTCGAAGAAGTATGACTCATTTCGATGAGAGAGGCATACGACTTCTGCCTTGGCCTCCATCATCACCGGATGCGAACCCCATCGAGAACCTCTGGTCACTGGTAAAACGAAGGCTAAAGTCGTCGAGATGTTCGTGGAAGTCTGCTTTAATAGCAGCCTTTATTCAAGTGTGGAACCACGATGAAGAAATTCAGCAAATGTGTAAGAAATTGATTCAATCGATGCCTGACAGAATTGAAGCAATTGCGTCGAAGGGTGGTTCTACTCGATTGACTTTCAGAATCAAAAAATACACATTTTTGAATTGGAAGAGTTGTTCTTGCATATAAATTACTTTAAAATAATAGGAACACTGAGTAGAGGTAGGTGGGCACGACATATTCTAATATTAAGACAGAAATTCCAAATTACATGCTGTGTTGCAAACTTTCTGCCCGCGAGTGTAGGTAGAGTATCGACTCAAAAAAGTATCAGTAGTAAGAAAACGGCGAACACTCGACCGGCGCCCCCCCCTCTGGAACGACAGAGGTTGTAGTCTGTCGTGGTGTACCGACCAGGTGGGTTCACAAACTGTTCGCTGACGTCCCCCCCCTCTGGAACGATAGAGTGTCGGTCGTGGTGGACTTGGGCGACCGCCAGGATTAGTCTTGAGGCTATAGTGTGTGATGTTTTTCGTGCAATCTGCTGAATGTTGGGTTGTAAAATGGGTTGTTTCGAGTGGAAGGAGTGGTCGGATGAGAAAACGGAGGTCGGATTCGTATTCAGCGTGAAATTCTGCATCGGTATGGTGAGTTTCAAGGCAATCGGTGAGAAAAAATTTTCAACATTTTTCGAAAAACGACAGAGTTAGAATTTGGGACGTTTTGGTGTGTAGCGCCCAAACGAAGCATCGGATGAGAAAACGGAGGCCAGATTCGGATTCAGCGTGAAATTCTGCATCGCTATGGTGAGTTTCAAGTCAATCGGAGAGAAAAAATTTTCGGCTGACGTCCCCCCCTCTGGACAGCTTGCTTCGATTTTGGCTTCCAGTGGACGGATTTTGTCGTACGATAGCTCGTTTGAAAGCTAAGAGTGAGACAAATTCAGTGAAAGAAACGGCTTGTTCCTATCTGTCTTCGTTCAAAAGTTAGAGCGGTTACAAGATTTTAGGTCGGAGCTCGCTCACCTGAAAAAATCCTAAGTGTCAGAGTGACTTTGTATGGGTAAAATTTTGAAAATTTTCCAAAGTGTGGAATTTCGACCTGGGACCGTCACCAAAACATTTTTCATCAAATTTTGAAATTTCACTGACGTCCCCCCCCCTCTGGACAGCTTGCTTCGATTTTGGCTTCCAGTGGACGGATTTTGTCGTGCGATAGCTCGTTTGAAAGCTAAGAGTGAGACAAATTCAGTGAAAGAAACGGCTTGTTCCTATCTGTCTTTGTTCAAAAGTTAGAGCGGTTACAAGATTTTAGGTCGGAGCTCGCTTACCTGAAAAAATCCTAAGTGTCAGAGTGACTTTGTATGGGTAAAATTTTGAAAATTTTCCAAAGTGTGGAATTTCGACCTGGGACCGTCACCAAAACATTTTTCATCAAATTTTGAAATTTCACTGACGTCCCCCCCCTCTGGACAGCTTGCTTCGATTTTGGCTTCCAGTGGACGGATTTTGTCGTGCGATAGCTCGTTTGAAAGCTAAGAGTGAGACAAATTCAGTGAAAGAAACGGCTTGTTCCTATCTGTCTTTGTTCAAAAGTTAGAGCGGTTACAAGATTTTAGGTCGGAGCTCGCTCACCTGAAAAAATCCTAAGTGTCAGAGTGACTTTGTATGGGTAAAATTTTGAAAATTTTCCAAAGTGTGGAATTTCGACCTGGGACCGTCACCAAAACATTTTTCATCAAATTTTGAAATTTCACTGACGTCCCCCCCCCTCTGGACAGCTTGCTTCGATTTTGGCTTCCAGTGGACGGATTTTGTCGTGCGATAGCTCGTTTGAAAGCTAAGAGTGAGACAAATTCAGTGAAACAAACGGCTTTTTCCTATCTGTCTTCGTTTAGATGTGAGACGCCATTTAAGATTTTGGGACATTGGCGAAAAACGACAGAGTTAGAATTTGGGACGTTTTGGGCTGTAGCACCAAAACGAAGGCTCGGATGGGTAAACGGAGACCAGATTTGGAATCAGCTTGATGTTATTGTCCAATGAGGATCATCATCCAATGAGAATCAAGCATTTCTTTATAAATAGCGAGCCTTCCACAGTGAGAATCATTCCATCGTTGAATCACACGAATGACGGACGCACATTTTCTCTCTCTCTCTAGTTCCCTGTTCTATTATCCAACTAAAATGGTAAGTCGCTACTTCCCTCCCTCTCCTCCCTTGAACGTAAACTTAATACAATCTTTTTTCATTTTCAGGCATCTACTCCATCTGCTGCACTAGTAGGACAAAATGGCGGTCAAACGTTACAAGGTTCGCTACGGTCAGATCATCTACAACTGAGGCCAGTGGAAGAAACATCCAAGGTACATAATCCTACACCGCTACAGCGTAAATTTAAACAAGCCTTGCGTTATGATGATCATAGCGTAGTACTCCAAACGGGAATGCTCACTTCCACGGATGTCAAGATAATGCACAATCAGTATGGGGACTACATACTGATCCCCGTGAGTCCGTACATTCGCCACCAACTTGATATTATTGAGGAGTACGTGACATTAAATACGGACATTCCTACTCCTCTTGCTCAAGAGTGGAAGGCGAGAGATGACAAGGATACTCCCTATAGAAAGATTTGGGATGGTAATCACATTTGCCTACCGGTATCACATTGGTGTACTTACTATAAGAAGGATGGAGATCATTCAATACCCATAAGATGTGATGAGCTCGGAGAAGGTACTTGGGATATCCTTTTCAAAGTGAATGGGCTATATTATGGTCGACACAAGGATAATAAAATAGCCTCTCTCTCCATGCATATGGAATCCATCCTATATATTCCAAAACCACCCAACGTGGACGACATAATTGATCAAATCCTTAACAGCAGTGGTACGAAGCGCAAGTCGGAGAAGAATGCTACATCAAAACGCAAATCAAAGAAGGAGAATTACTAGTCCTTTCCTAACTCTACCCTATGACAATTCGCTTATGTGCTTTGAGTGTCGTAGACGTGGTCTTATTAGATACATTTTACTTCTTCGTTGCCATCATATCATTTGTGTATTTTGTCGTGAAAAGCATCGATGTAATTCTTCATTTTGTAATATGTTATAGAACGTTTCCTTAGATGTGTAAATTTCCGTTTTAGGCTTCTATCATCATTTTTATGGATTGTGAGGGTGAACCTGTACAGGAGCTCAGTGCTATTGCTATGAACAATTGGACATATCAGATTGTTAGTGTCTATCATCAACATGCCAACTGCGATCCCAATGTTGATCAATGGGCGAGAAAACACATTCATGGACTTAATCTGAAATATTTGCAAGACTATGGCTTTTCTTGTGAAAGTGCTCTTCTTATTGACTTTAAACGATGGTTAGCTGCTTTCAATGTTATACGCATCTTTTGTAATAATCCTGGTAAGGAGAGGAAAGTATTTCCCAATCTAATCATTGATGATATTTTGCTCCCGCCTTGGGATAGTAGAGTGAATCAACATTATCATGAAGTCACGAAACGTTTTAAGGATTTGTGTGTTCCTATTTTGTCTATTCGTTGTAGTAGCTACGTTCATAACCAATGCTTCTTTCCTCCTTACCTCAACACTGCCAAAGTCCTGTATGGTTATCATTGCTCGCTGTATGATAGTTATCAGCTGTATCTATTTTATCTCTTTCAAACCATTGATTTATAATGCATGCTTGTTACCGTTATTCAATAAATGTTACTATGAGAAGAGTTGTTGTTTTCATGCAATGTATGGGTTAGATAAAGGGCGATCATGTCTTTCTCAAACGACTGCGGAACATTACGTTTTCATAGGCAAAGTTTAAAAGGAGCTGTTCAAGATTATGTGATAAAATTTCATAAAGATGAGACCGACATCGAAGCAGTGGTCGATGATGCTAGCACTCTATTTCTAGAATTAATGAATACATTCTCTGATAGCATTATCATGGCGCGATTAGTTGCGAAAATTAAGTTTAGTCATTTTGGAAAGGAAGAGGTGGAAAGTCGCTCTTTCCATTTTGCTTCTTATTCAATGGAAGTGGTAGATCACCCCCAAGAATTTTTTAAAAGACATATGATAAAAATTGCTGAACGTCTTAACGCATTTAACCATCATGGTAGCAGTCTAGTGATTGAAGCGATTTCAGATATTCACATTCAACTTTCCATAAAGAAAAATTGAAAATGCAGTGGTACTTGATTGTAGCACAACTGGTTTTCGAGCTATGTCTGCTCACTCTCGAAGTATATTCCTTCTGTACATGCGTCTATTATTTAGAAAAGGCTAGCAAATTCATATCTTCAAAAAGACTTGCTATAGACATCAGTAACGGTGAAACTATGTGTTGCGATGTATGTAAGCGAAAGGATGGAAATGAAAAGCGCATCTTCAAGAGATGTAAGCATGCTTTTTGTCAACGCTGTTTCATACGTAATTGCATTCAACTTTGCCAATGTAACCACTGTGATATTGCTCATTTCGAGTGTCACTTATGTCGCAATAGTTAGTACCTATGCAAATGTGTAAAGATAGGTTTTAGCAAAGACTAACACGGAAAATGGCGAAACGTAAAATGACGAAACGTAAAAGTCAAAAGTTTTCTTCAGCCATTCAAGCTCTCCGACGAATGAAAGCAAATCAACGATACAATGCTATACGACATGCTGACGATAAATTCATTTGTGAAATTATTTCTCATGTGAGGAAGTTGAGGACGAAGAAATTAGCGCCAAAACAACGAAAGTTACTTAAGCGATATGCTACGAAATTGCGTTTCATCTCCAATCCTAAAGTCACCCTTCAAAGAAAGAGGAAAACTCTAACACAAAAGGGCGGTTTCCTTTCAGCAATACTTCCAATGATAGCTCCTGCCGTGGGCAACCTATTGGGTAATATCTTTGGCTCTAAGCGTTAATTATGCAAATGTTGAATCTCAAAGTAATAAAATGGATTTCAGACTTCAATGTGATAAAGTTCTGACTGTATCAGGTCCATCTCATGCAGGTAAAACTGTTTTCACGCTGAATTTATTGGATAAAAGAAGGGAGTTGTTTAAGGAACCTATCAATCGAGTGATTTGGTGTTATGGTATTTATCAATCGTCGCTGTTTCAGGAATTGCAAAGTCGCAACTTTATTCGACATGAAGGAATTATTCCAGTGGATAAACTTCAGTCTAATGATGTTGTTGTATTGGATGATTTATTAAAAGAAAGTAAGAATTCAAAAGATGTTACAGATATGTTCACTCGCGCAGCACACCATAAAAGGTGCTTTATCATCTATATCACACAAAATTTGTTTCCTGATGGAAAAGAAGCTCGTACACGAAACCAGAATACACACTATTATGCTATTTTCAAGAATCCGCGAGATAAAAGTCAATTTGAAATTTTAGCGCGACAAGTTGCACCCAGAGGATCAAAAGCCTTAATTGAAATTTTTCAAGCAGCTACTGAAAAACCATACGGTTACTTATTCATTGACTTTACGCAAGAGTGTCCGGAAGAATTTAGATTTCGAAGTGATATTTTGAAAACTCCCATGATTATCTACAAACTATGAGTTCTTATTCTCGCATGATTGTTATTCCTCAGGATGAATATGTACAATTGACTGCCATGCAGCAAGTAAAGCAACCTCTTGCAAATCAAATGTATAGGAAAGAAATAGATTATCAGCAAAATGTTCACATCAAAGATCCACATCGTGCTGTATTATTACAATCGGAAACTGTTGAGCAATTGAAAAACTTGAAGAATAAGATGCGTGACTCTGTATCGACTGCTACACCTTTAGCATCTCGCGCACATGCCATATCTCTTTTCAACAGTATTGAACCCCATCTCAATGTAAATGATAGAGGAGAAATCATTACAGATGAAAATAAAGTGATTGATGCTTCACGTTATGAAGACTTGATTCAGTATGCGACACGTAGAAAGCGCCGTCAGGGCTATGTTCCACCTGGTTGGTCATACTTTCTTAAACTATTGAAAAAGCATAATGTGCCAAAATTTGCTTTAAATAATGAGACATTGAAAAAACTTGATTCAACAGTGGCTACTACTCCAATGCTTCAGGCGATGAAAATGCCAACAAATTGGTTTAAGACGTCACCTGCTACATCCCCTCCCACACTCACTAAGCAAACAAGAGGAAGAACTCGACGTAGATCTACATCGCCACTAAAACTGGTAAAAGGAAAACGTAAAACAGCTCCTCCTAGGAAATACATGTTCTCAGACTATTAATATGAAGCAGATGTGTTGCTTGCCATGTAATGAGCCGCCATAGGTGAATGTCGTTGTCACTTGCACTTGCTGCGCCAGCTCTCATAATGAAACCCCTAAGCAATGTGAACACGATCGCAAAACCGCTAAAGCTAAATGCTGCAGTTGTTGTAAATGTAGAAAGGCAAGAAAACAAAAAGATGAGAAGGAGGAAAAAGAGTCAGCCGTCATCGACTGAACGTTTGAAGTCAATCTATTATGATGTAAAACATCCGGCAGGATTTGCATCTATTAAGAAATTATCAAAAGCGAGTGGTCTTCCACAATCACAAGTGAAACGATGGTTAAAGGGTCAGGCTACCTATACACTCCACAAACAAGCGAAAAAGAAGTACCGCACCCGCCATTATATTGTTCATGACATCGATGAACAGTGGCAAGCAGATTTGTGCGATGTCGCCTCCATTTCAAAACATAGCTTGGGCAATAATTTTATTTTAACCGTCATTGATATTTTCTCGCGTTATGCGTGGGCTTAACCTTTAAAAACTAAAGAAGGGAAAGGAGTAGCAAAAGCATTCCAAACAATTTTTCGAGAAGGTCGCATTCCAAAAAGAATTCAGAGTGATCAAGGAAAAGAGTTTGAAAATCAGCATGTGACAAGATTATTTGAGAGGCATGACATTGAGTTGTTTAGTGTAAAGAGCGCTTATAAAGCTGCACTCGTTGAACGTTTTAATCGCACATTAAAAAATCGCTTGTGGCGACATTTTACTGCCAACTTGACACAAAATTGGACAAAGGTTCTACAAGATACACTCCATGCCTACAATCACTCTATCCATCGTTCTATTGGACTCAGACCAGTAGATGTAAATGCTGACAATCTAGATAAAGTGCGCGAATCATTCCAACGTAAACGCACTCATGTGAAAAGTGATGTGAAAATTGGTGATAAAGTTCGTATCTCAAAAGTGAAAAGTGTTTTTGCTAAAGGGTACCTCCCGAATTGGACAGAGGAGGTATTTACAGTATCAAGGATTAATCAAAAAGACTCTCCGACCACCTACAAGTTGAAAGATTACGATAATGAAGAAATTGAGGGTAGCTTTTACCGCGATGAGATTGAGGTAGTCACTGAAAGTGAAACATATTTGGTAGAGAAAATCATTCGATGTAAAAAACGGCAAGGTGAAGAATGGTGTCTTGTTAAATGGACTGGTTATCCTTCAAGTATGAACTCTTGGATGCGTCGTGCCGACATCTTTCATCTAAGTGATCGACAGTGATTCATGCAAAGTTGTAACTAACAATGTTTAGGGTTTGAGCTATGAATCCAACTGCCTCATTTTATTCACGACCCTCCTATGTAAGTGGTGGAGGACAAATTTACATCGGTGCTCGCCGCCAACGTGGAAATAGCATACTTGGTGCACTGAAATCTGTTGTAGCACCTCTCATATCCAATGTCGGTAGATCTTTAAAACGAAATGTTTTAAGTAATGCCGTTGGCTTTGCTGGTGATGTTGCTAGTGATCTTTCCAGAGGTAGAAGTTTTAAGAGCAGTTTGTTGAATCGTGGGAAGGAACGCGGTTCAAAAACATTGAAGCAGACCATTGCTGGTGTTACTCAAGGAAAGAAATCACCTAAACGAATGAAAAAAGGAAGGAGGAAACATCGCGGAGCTGGTAAGGTGCGATCTTCAGTCAAAAGGCATTCACGCAAACGTCGCAGAGGCTCTAATCATTCATCAGGCGCTAAACGACGACGCTGCTATAACTTCTAATCATGGAGTGTAAAACTTCCGGTTTTTGTTTGTTCGATCAACAAGCCATACAGACAGATATTCTTAGTTCAAGTATTGTAGATTATCATCCTCGAACAGCTGAGAATGCTGGCCCCATTGAATTTGTTATTCCTGGTGGTAGTGATGACTACATAGATTTGAGTTATGCGATGCTTGATTTGAGGTTTAGAATTCAGCAAGCAGATGGAACTGCTATTGACGATGCACATAAAGTTGGACTGAACAATTTACCATTGACTACATTACTTCGTGATGTTTCTCTAACGATTGGAGAGCAGCAGGTGGAAGGTGGTCAAAGCGATTATCCCTATAAATCATATTTCAATCATGTATCACAGTTTCATCCAGCAGCACAAAAAAGTCATATGGAAGCCATGGGATGGTACGGAGATGAAGCAGGAAAATTTGATGTTGAAACAAACAGTGGCTTTGTAAAGCGATCTGCTATGATTAAAGATAGTAGAGTATGTCAGCTATATGGTCCGCTGAATTTAGACTTCTTTAGACAGTCAAAGTTTTTACTCTGTAATACCAGCATGCGACTCAAGCTGACATTGAATAAGCCTGAATTTGCGCTGAATGCGTTTGCTAAAGTTGACAATTTTAGAATTCATGTGGAAGATATTGCACTTTACATTCGTCGAGTAGTACCGAATCCAAGTGTCATTAGAGGACATGCTGAAGGTCTTAACCGCCAAAATGCCATTTACCCCGTTCAGCATACAAAGCTTCTCACCTTTACAATTCCGAAAGATCAAAAGAGTTTCATGAAAGATGGCCTCTTTCCATCGGAAGCACCGAAGCTCCTCATGGTGGCAATGGTTGAAAATGATGCATTTAATGGTAATATAAAGAAGAATCCTTTCAATTTTAAACACAATCAGTTAAGTGAAATTGCTTTACGTGTAAATGGTGTGAGTCATCCTGGTCCACCCTACAAACCAGATTTTGCTTCGGATCAATTTATGCGCAGTTATGTTGATTTTATGGATGTCTTTGGCTTTTACAATACGGATGATACCAACGGACTGACTATGAAAGAGTTTAAGAGTGGATATACTATTTATGCATTTGATTTGACTGCTGACAGCGATATTAGTGCACCCTATCGTCTAGCGAACGTGCCTCATAATATTCGTTTGGATTTGACGTTCAAAAGAACACTACCTGAGACGATCAATGTATTAATTTATGCAGTCTTCGATTCAAATATTGAAATTACAAAGTATCGTGACGTGATTCTTCAGTATAATCGTTAATGAGTTGGTTGACTGCTGACGATATTAAGACTAAAGTGCAGCGTAATGCAGACGAAGCGACGTCGAAAGCTTTCGATAATGTCTATTCACTCGATACCTTACCACCTGCAGTAAATCACTATCCCATCTTTATTGTGCTAAACACTCATTCTCAGAATTAGGCGGTGAGCATTGGAAAGCGATCTTTATTGGAGAAGACCGACGTGGTGAACTATTTGACTCTCTTGCTCAACCTCCAAATATACCAACACAGCAGTGGTTGAGAAAACATACGCGTCAATATCAGCGAAATGAACGCATACTACAACATCCACTTTCATCAACGTGTGGTGCTTTTGTACTGTACTTCATCTTAAAACGTTTACATGTATCTCGATTTGCATCTATTATTCAAAACTTTTCATGTAATCCATCCTCTAATGAAAAAATGATTTGTAAGTTCTATCATGATTTGAAATAAAAACATCATGTTGGAAAAAATTGTTTTTTATTTTACAATCCGCTGGGTACGTACATACTCAATGAGATAGTCTAGGATCACATTTGCTTGTACATGAGATTTTAGTCCAGTAATGATCACTTTAATATTATG